>MU223476.1:4279041-4299385 GCA_018584345.1 Thuja plicata
CATCGTTGCTATTACCTTCAAGGCATTGTGTGAAGTGTTTGATCTCTCTTTATTTGTTTTTTTGTTGATATTCACTATGTGGTACTCCCCGTTTATGATCATTTCATGAGGAAATGTCTTGATGGCTTGCGGGCTGCAAGCTAGGGGCATCATGCATTGTTTATGAGCCCACTATTTGAGCACCTCATGACCCTGCTAGTGTCATGTGTGAACCATTGTATCACTGTCATGTGTGGACCATTGTATCACTGTCATCTACTCGCTATCGTATGCTCATTAATTGTCTCACACTTCTTAAACCTGTCTCACACCTCTGAAACCAGTCTCACTCCCTGAAACCATTGAACACCTAGTTTTCTGTATTTCTCTAACCATCAATGTTTGTTTAATGCGAGCGTAAGCAAGATGCTTGATGTCTTTTCTCCATATCTGATTTCTATTGTTTCTATTTGAGTTAGAATAGATAGGGACGATCTTTATTATTTTATTTTGTTTGTTACAACCCTAGAAAAATGGCCAATCCAAAATTGTAGGAAGACATGAATGCTAAGTCTTTGAATCTGTTGGCTCCTTCTCTACTGAATTTTAATGCCCCTCGTTTTCATTCAATGTAAATGCAATGGCCTTTGGTCCTGTAAAAAATGCTCATTATAATATTCTGCCCACACATGCACCTTTTGCCGCCTTTTATCTAGTGAATTTGATAAATCACCCACAATTTGTAAACCCAACAAATCCTACAACAAACACTAGAAATCCTTCTCTACAATTTTATCCCCAATCGTAGAGCCGCGACCCTCTATATGTAGCCTTCGGTCCGCAGTCACCGGCTTCTCTTATTCATCATCGCCAGCTAACAGTCGAGCTCCCACTGGAAATATTGTTGCAGAGGAGGCTCTTGTAATTAAAACCTTAAATCATTGAAGTTTAGGATGCATAGATGGAAGTTGAAGTTTAGGATCAATTCGTTAAAGTCGAGGCAAAAGTTGTCTCAGTTGCCAATGGGCATGGTGGAGCAAGTCTTGGAAGGGAGCTACCCTGTCGATCTGGAGAAGCACCCTTTTGGGATCGTTGTCACGTTCGAGTAATTTTAATGTTTGCTTTATTAGCAGATTTTTAATTTCTTCCTTCACTTTTTTGGATCAGGGTTCCACATTCCACACCGAGACTTAGGGAAGCCTAATTGCAAGGAAAATATGCTTATCTTGCTATAATTATTGCCAAGAGTATGATCCTTGTGACATATCTTTCATCATGTTCTGAACCCATGTAGCCTACGCTTATTTTTTAATTAGCTCTGACAATATTAAGGAAATAATTGTTTCCATGGGTACGAATCTTTCTTGCATGGAGCTTTGAGGTTGCCTAGGCTTATCCTAAGTTATGAATTAGTTCTGACAATATCAAGATTTAGAACTTTCTTTCGCTAACCCTAAATTTTGAATTAGCTTTTATATTATCCAACATTCAACCCGTCTTGTCTTACCCTAAATTTTGAATTAGCTCTAACAATGTTGAGGAAAACAATGTTGGCACAAACTTCATACCAAGCTTATGTGCATCCTTGGAATATCACAGGTCTGGAATTAGATTTGAAAATCTCCAAGAACATATGTTTTTATTTCCATGATATTTGTCTATGGTTTGAACCTTGGTACAAACCTACCGGCCATCTATGAAGCTTCCTTTGTGTACCGTATACTTTGAATTCACTTTGATAATGTTAAGGGAAGTATGCTTTTATTCTCATACTTGTTGCAAGTTTGAGCTCACTGTTATGAATATGGAACCTCCCATCCACCTTTGAAGTTGCTCAGAATTTTTAGTATAAGTGTTGTAGCCAATAAAATGTACTGGAAAGTGCTGGTTTTATTTCCATAGTTATTGCCACTCAAGTCCAGTAAAACAAGCCCTGCATTGAATTCTAACAGTGTCAAAGGAAACTGTGTTTTTCTTTTCACCACAAATACATTGTCATTTAAAGCCCAGTGGTATGAATTTTGGAGCAATGTTAAAATATTACAAGGCTTGTTTTGAGTTTTGAATCATTTTTTTTTGTCATGGTTGTGGCCATTTTAATTTTTGAGGCAGTGGTACAACTCGCGGTGGAAATTTTGCATCAAATTTTGAAGTTGATTGGGTATGCCCGATGTTTTACTTTATCTATGAGAATGCCAAGGGAATTATGCTTTTCTTGTTATAATTGACACCATTTAGAGTTGGATGATACACATATTTCTTTAAACCTTGCATGCTTTTATTTTCATGTTTGTTGTCTCTTTGAGCCATCGGTACAAATCTTGGTAGAAGTGTTATATCAAAATTTAAAGTTGCGTGGGCATACCTCATGTCTTCGATCTAACTATGAGAATGTTTAATATCTCAGGTTAGGGATATTGTGTGCTTTTATTCAATTTAAATTCACAGGATACTGATGATTAAATTTTATTCTTCAAACCAATTGTAATGCAAAGTTAATATGCTAAACAATTTACACAAAAATGAATTATGAACTCTTACAATGAAATTTTTTTTAAAATAATTGTTCACTCCTCTTATTACAATAGAAATTGCACTTACAGTAAATTTAGTTTACTAATCTTTTGGGAAAAACAACAGCAATATCATAACCCAAAAATATGATGAATCTACAGCCAATGGTGCTGCAAGAGCCACCTTAGAATTACAAACCTTAGGAGCTAAGGGAGTTTCCTCAAACTTAAAAAAATAGACATTGTAGAAGTTGCTTGAATAAATATCAGTGAGGAATTTCCTGTGACTGGTTCAGTGTATTTTGTCCACTACAAGTTGTGAAAGTTTTCATCCTTCAATCTCCAGTGATATACATGTACGGTGTCCAATCTATTTAAGTTGAATCAATGGTCAAACAAGAATGCCTTCCCTTGACCCCTATTTTCATTTATTCCTGAATTTATTTACTTGTAAAGATCAAAGATTGTGGTTGTTTTTTAGATTTATAGGACCATACCTCGATCATTGGAAAGAAACACTTTACTTTGATAGATTGAGATTCCTTTCTTTCTCCTTTTCAGATTATCATTTCTATCTTCTATGTTCATGAACCCCATCTTTATGCGGAAATAACTATAAGATATAATTTGGAAAAAGTGCTCAGCCTGGGGACACAATTCAAAACTTACATTCCTATGGATGGATGCTATTTACTTATTTTCCATCTTTTGAGATATACACACCAATGAATGATGGTTGATACAGTGGGTAAACATACTAGAGAATTGACCCTAATTAGTGATTCTTACACTTATTATATTGTTGAGGTATTCTTTGATTTGCATACTAGTCATCATCTCGCCTAATTTCTATTTATGAGTTCTTTTAATAAATAGCTCTCTTTTTTATCAAACAAACATATTCATTTAAGCATTCCTTCATATATAATTAAACATAAGAGATTAAAATATAATCTAAAAAATAATTCTATTAGCTACAAAATGCTTATGTTAATTGGAAAAAGATTGGAGAAGATTGGATTTTTATAATTTATGAACGAGTATCCCAAAATATCGTAGATTTTCCTGTAAAACAAAGAGGAATATTGAATATTTATAATTTATGTACAAGTGACCAAACACAATTATATTTATTGCAATAATGAGATCTGCAAACATCCTTCAAATCAAGCTAGCTTCACTTTATTATTGGTTGAACCAAAGGAGCTCAAACACTTACAGTAAATCAGATTCCAATACAAACCATTTAGAGTAGGAAATAGGGTAAGATTGAATTAGCATGCTTTCATGGTTAGAGAGTGTGTTAATTATATTTTGCATATGCCAAAACAATTGATGAAAATGTTGCCACACTATAATATTTTTATAGGTTAATAATGGTTGGGAACTCTTTCAGGTGGAGCAATTGGAAAATAAGAGTCAGGATCCTTGCATATTTGTATAGACATAATGCAGCAAGCAACATCGCCAAAGACATGAATCGCCTTTCTCTAAGGCCGACAGCTGAATATTCCTCCAATGCAAAGGCTCAGAAGCCACTACCTTCACCTGGACTAGTTCCCTATCTTATTGGCAACTCATATTATCATTTTGTTTTGGAAATTGATAATGTCCTTACAGCATCCATGCTAGTCCCATCAAATTTGAGGAACTCTACCAAGAAGACTACTTTCTACAATTATACATGTTTGTAGGCCTAGACTTTTATATACTTACTTTTATTATGTAAAGCTTCAATTATCCTAACTCATTGGAAACTTTGGTAGATGAATGCTCAATAACATAGGAACCATGTTGTATGTTCCCCATACAAAGCGTGGGTACTGCATCTACACAATTTCTTGATGTTGTTTCATTAGAAGCAAGGTACTCCAAACCCACAAAAGGATCACCTACACCAAAACGGTAACATCGGTCTGTGTCACTTGACCGATGGGGTAGTGTAGGAATTGTGACGCATAGCCGTCATAAAAAGGACTCAAATGTACTAGTGCCTTCTTGACTTAAAACAACTCCAATTGCATTTCCACTAGTGTCACAATCTACTTGAAATACCTTATTGAAATCAAGTAAACCTAACACGGGCTACTCTGTCACCTTTTTCTTCAGCAATTCAAAACTTCTTTGTGCTCCATGTGTCCACTTGAATTCATTTCTATCTGCCCCCATGGTTTCAGTCATCGGTCCACAAATTGAACTAAAGTTTCTAATGAACTTTCAGTAAAAACTAGCTAAACCATGAAATGACCTTACCTCTCCAACATTATTCGATGTAGGTCACTCAACAATGGCTTTCGCTTTCTCGGGATCCATCTTCAACCCTTCAGCAGATATTACAAACCTCAAATACACCAATTCCCCTTCATGAAAGTACACTTCATGAGATTGATTAGCAACTTCTCTTCCCTTAACCTTTGCAATACTTCTCTAACATGTAACAAATGTTCCTCCTTGCTTTTACTGAAAATCAAGATATCATCCAAATACACAATGACAAACTTTCCTATAAATTTATTCATAATCTCATTCATTAACCTCATAAAAGTTCTCGGTGCATTAGACAATCCAAAAGAAATTACCAACCATTCATACAATCCTTCATTTTTCTTTAATGCAGTCTTCCACTCATCACCTTCTCTGATTCTAATCTAATGATATCCACTCTTCAAATCTATATTGGTGAAATATCTAGCTCCACTCAAACAATCCATTAGATCATACATTCTTGGTAGAGGAAACTGATACTTAATTGTGATTCGCTTGATGGCTCTACAATCAATGCACATTCTCCATTGTCAATCTTTCTTTGGTGTTAAAATTGTAGGTATTGCACATGGATTGAGACTTTCACTAATCAATCCTCTCTGCAACAAATCTTGTACTTGTCTATTGAGTTCTTCATTCTCTATTGGTGTCATCTGATATGCTTCTTTATTAGGCAAACTAGCCCCTGGTATCAAATTCATACAATGACTAATAATCCTCACAAGTGGTAATCCATTTGGAACATTATCTGATATGATTTCTACATACCCATTCAGAAATCTAGTGACTTCATCTAGATATTCCTCCTCTATGACAATCTCCTTAGACTTCTTAGGCACTAAAGAAAAACACACATTATCATGCCTCATGCCATATAAAAAATTCCTACCATCCACTAAACAAATTTTTGTACTAGTACACACTTCACTCTTAAGAGGTTCCTCTAAAGGAAAGAAATTTTTCTTTATTCCATTAGCAACAATGGTGTACACATTCTTCCTACCATCATGTATAGCTTGTCTATCATATTTTTATGGTCTACCCAACAAGATATGACACACATCCATAGGCATAATATCACACAAAACTTCATCATAATACTTCCCCATCTTGAATTTAAATAGGCATTGTTCACTTACTAGTACCTTGTGTTCATCTTGTATCTATGCAATCTGATACGGTTTTGGGTGCTTCAACCTTTGCAACTTCAATTTTTCAACCAACTCCTTTGAAGCAAGATTATCAGAACTACCATTGTCTACGACAACATTGCACACCTTGTCTTGCACCTTGCATTTTGTTCGGAAAAAATTCTTCCTTTGTAAAGGCTCCTTATCTTGTTCTCTATTATAAGATTCTCTAAGTCATCAAGGTCACTCCATCCTCTGTTGGGTTGTTGTTTACTAAACAGGTGGATTCCTCATCTGCAAATGTTGATCGCCTACTGCCCTCTGCCTTCTTCTCAGAGTTACTTTATTTGCATTCAAAAACTCCGTGCCCTGATTCACCACACTTAAAACAAGTGCCACTAAACTTCCTTCTTTCACCATTGTTTTGTCCTTCATTGCGATAGGAACTCCTATCATTCCACTTGTAGCGATAATTATCCTTAGCTTATGACTCATTTCTACCCTGATCTGTAGAAGATCTACCTCCTCTAGCATTAGTACTAGATCGACCTCGCTTAAATCTTCCTCCTCTAACTCTTTGTCTTTGTTCATGCTTTCGGTTCAAATTTTCCTCAGCCTTCAAAGCCCACTTGTAAGCTTCCTCCACACTCCTAATTTGTATCAGACTGATTTCATCTTGTATTGACAACCTCAAACCATTAAGGTAGTGAGAAACTTGTTCATCTTCGTCATCTATATGGCCTGATCTAATGTTTAGTTTGTAAAAATTCTCTATGTAACTCTTAACACTTAAGTCTCTCAACTTCAAGTTCTGCAATTTCTATAACAGACTTACTTGATAATCCTCAGTCAAAAACTTGGCCTTTAATTTATTTACCATTCTATCCCAAGATTTGATTTTATCTTTACCCCTTCTTTGTCGATCTATTTGTAAATGCTCCCACCATAAGGATGCCTGCCCTTTCAACTTTGTACAAACATATTTTACCTTCTCCTCACTAGTTCCTTCTAGTTCAAAGTGCTTGTCCATCTTTGTGATCCAATCTATCAATTCATCATAATCCAAATTACCATGATAATTAGGTGGACTGAAATGAGGTCTCTTATTCACATTAGTCAAAGCTCTGATGAACCTTTCTTCTTCCTAATGCAATTTTGGTTGTGCATCATTGTTCTCTCCTTCCCCTGCCTGATTCTAATTTTGTTCATCTCCTTCTTCATCACTTGCATCTTCTATATGTTGTCCTCTCCTCTAAGAAGTTACCACCACCTCTAATCTAGTAGAGATTTGTCTCAACAAATCTAAGACAACTAGATCTGCATTCCTTGCTCCACCTCTAGCATTCCTCCTAGCCATCTTCACAATCTTCAGCAATTGTAGGTCGGATCCTCTCTTTCGCCACCCCACAAGCAAACCCTAGGTTCCAAAACCTTTCTCTGATACCACTTGATGCAACCAAGGACAATGGAAACTCACTAAGTTCAAACAGTCCTTGCAGCAAGAATCACACAATAGAAGAAAAAGAAAACAAGAGGAAATGAATGAAAGATCAACCTTCTTATTATTGTATTATCAGTTACAAGAACAACTGAAAACACTGATACATTTCAAGCTTACAGGTCTGATTAGAACCTTTGTAGGTTATCTTTTATATCATCTGTGATCAACAACAACTACATAAACATTATGTAGAAACTTCCTTCCATTTGCTCTATTGATCATAATCCTACAAATGCTAAGCAACTATTATGTTTTGTCTCTCTCCTATCTTCCTATGATAGCAATTACATGAATATATAAGGCCTTTGAAACCATTAGGTCAGCCCAAAAAGATTACATCTCCCAATGGAAAGAAAATGTATTACACAGATATGTCAGGACCCAAAATCATAAGGATCTTCATCCAAAGAGTGGGACATGAAATGTGATCTCTCAAACAGGTCGGCCACAGACGTGACATCATTGAGAAATGAGTTGTTAAGCTTCGTCGATCGGAAAAACCATCGCGTGATCGTAAAAATACGAAGACTGACTGGAAAATGAAGAATAGGACAGTCTCGCCAAGAATTTAAAAGATCTCAATGCGAAGTAACCAAATGATGCACAAAGCCACGAACACACTAAAAGGATCACAGCCACAAAAATTAAGCACAGAACGAACGCAGAAAGAAACACCATATTGATCAAACAGGAAAACAAATGTTTTTGGTTGACACAAAATTGCTAAGAACCCAAGATGCTCTTGCATCAGAGGTGGAGGAGTTTCTTCCTCTGGGGCTGCTAAGGATGGGGTCCCCCCCTAAATATGTTGTTGCTAGAGGACGAAGCTATGTCTATGATGCCAAATTTGCTACCACTATTCCTCAAAAGGTGAAAGTTTGACCTATTGCATATGCCAAGCCCTCCCCTGTGGTGGTGTGTGGCCTGGATGTGGTGGATAATGTGGACTTCTACCAACATCGTGGGTTGGTATGTAGATTCACATGTCTTTGAGCCTCTCTTCCAATTCTGCATTGCTAAGTAACAAGTTCTTGGTGATCCTTAGTCTTTGATAACATTAACCTTTTCCCTTGTGCAAAAGAATTTTTTATTGCTACGTTTTCTTCTTCTAAAGATCATGATATGGAATTGAGCAAGTTGTGGGTTCGGGGGAATCACTCTCTTTCTGCCAAACCCCGGACAGTCTCCTTCCACCCTCTTACTAAACCATTCAACGTGCGCTTAGTGTGGGTTTGTCTTCCTGATCTTCCGCTCCATTTTCAAGAGATTTCTTGCTTTGGGTCCATTGGAAACTCTATTGGTCATTTCTTGAAGGTGGATGAAGATACGGCCTCATTGGGCTGCTCTACTTTCGCTTGCATTTTTGTTGACAAAGATATCTCCACACGGCTTCTAGGGGATGTGGTGCTCATGGTTGGGGAGAGACCTTGGACTCAATCACTGGATTGTGAGGGCCTTCCCTTTCGATGTCGGTGATGCTTCTCTACTAGTCATATGGCTATAGACTATTCTCTTTTGCATTGTAAAGGTGTTACTACTTGGTAGAATGATGCAAATGATGATCATTTGACCACACGAGCTTTTGATTCTACCTTTGAGGACTCCTCACAAGCTGACAATGAGGATGAAGCTCCTGTTGCAAATCTGGGCGAGACTCCTGCTACAAATTAGGGTCATGCTCCTACTGCAAATCTGGGTGATACCCCTGTTGTAAACCATGTGGATACCACTCCTGCTCCTACTGGTGCAGCCCCCTCTAGTCATGTGAACCATTCTTCACCTTTTTCTCATGCTCTCTTTCAAGCTTCAACAAACAATATTCAACTTTCTCAGCACTCTGGCCAATGTGCTCACATATGCCCAAATATTGTTTCATTAGTTGCTCCCCCTTGTGGCGGGGATCCTAAGGACAACATCAATTGGATAGTTGTCCGGCGATGCAGGAAAAATATTTCTTCAAACTCACTCTTCCCCACAAGCGGTGAGTGAGCAACCCTCCCACTCTTGAGGAGGGCTAATAACCTTTGTGTTGGTGTACTGTTTATTTTGTATTTTGTCTTTGACAATACCTGCTTTGTTCATGTGTTGTTACTAAGTTGTTGATGGCTTGTAAAAGGCAACACCCCTATTTTAGTGTTGTTTTCTTTGACGCCTTCGAGTTGTGGTTGTGTAAGGGTCAACCCCCTTGTTAAGCTATTGATTATAATAAAAAACATCGAAGCATCTTCTATAATCAGTGACAATTAGTTATGATATATTGGGAAAGTGGGATGAGACAATTCTTGTTGCTCTATGTGCAAGATTGGGGTATTACTCTACTTAAATCAACATTATGGATTTTAGAATTTTTATTCCAAATACTAGCAAGACAAAAAAAATGATTTTGATGGACCTTTGGTCTTACTAGTGAAATTGGAAGGTTCTTAATGAGCCCACTAGGAATCAAGTCTTGTTAAGTGTAAGGCTTTGACATTGATAAAAGAAATGAGTCGGGATCACACCTCAAGCAAATTTGGTAGAATAGATACCCCTCAATCCTTGGCTTTTAGCCGAAGAGGTGCAGGTTAAGACTTGTACTCTTATGTCAGTAGCTAAAACAACTTTGTAGATATAAAAACCTCCATTATATATATATATATATATATGAGCAGGCATCTAGGGAATTCAAGAAACTCAATGTGGCAATAATTAATGTAATTGCCTACAACAATTACATGCACAGTCTGACTATAATGGACCTTCAAATAACTACAACAAGAAGAGTAAATCAAATCACATCCACTTTTTGATATTGCAAAGAGATGTGTATCAAGTTACGATCCCTCAGTCTGCAAAAGTTTGTATGATAAGTCAAATAGTTGTAACAACACTGTGAAGCTTTCTGAAAAGGCATAGCATCGTATTCTTTAAGCCTTGAAAACTAGTAAGATATCGTTTGTATGATAGTCAAATAGTGGTAACAAGACTGAAGCTTTCTGAAAAAGCATAGCATTGTATTCTTTAAGCCTTTAAAACTAGTCAAATATTTGAGTGATTTTGCATCAATTAGACTAACTAGTTGTGCACATATGCAATGTGCATTACCATTGGTGTAATTAGCATAATAGAGTTAAGGGCATTTGTTTCTAATATTACAGATAATGATATTTTCTGTGAAACACTGTATAACTTGGTTGTTGAACAGTAAATATGTTTGGATAGGCACAATGGACACCCCCTTTCAGACTGTTGTTATGGATATAGTAATGGAACAAAGGACAATTATGAAAAACCTCAATTTTTGTATGCAAGGTTGCAATTAGATAAGGATTCAAACTATAGTTCTATTAACAACATTTTTAGGTCTTTCAAACAATACTTCGAGCATATGCAAGGGAGTCTCTACAACAATCAAGCATACGCAAGGGAGTCTCTACAACAATCAAACCCCTGTCAAGTTTCAACAAAGACTCAAATGTTATTCATATAATTATAAAGGGTTCCTCTTCTCTTTTGGAGTATTTACTTCTCCAGAAACATTTACTATACAAAGACAGTAAAGAGATTTTGTGCTCCTAAAATTAACAAAATATGAAGAATACTTTCTAGACTTCGTATTACTATTTTCTTTGTATTTTCAACTTCTTATCATTTATCTATATTTCTATACACTTTAATTGTCCAAGAATCTGGATATAGGCCATGTGCATAGATTCTGACGAAACCAGAAAAGTATTATTGAACTTTGTGTCATTATGCTCTTCATTTATTATAGAATATTATAGAATGCTGTTATGCTTAATGAGCAATCAATTACTTACATCTTCCTTTGTTAATTGAAAGAGAAAACCCTCCAACTTTTTTTCCGTTCTTTTGCCAACGTCCCATGCATAAGATCAAAGGACTTTGTGTCTACAATAGTTGCAGCACATTATTTCTTCATTTCACTTTGTTCTTCGCATCTTTCATTCGAGGAATACTGTGAAGTGTCTGATATGAACTTATCTAGGGGTTCCTCATGTTCGTTCTTTTTACCCTTTTTGTCTTCTTGTGTACTTTCCAGTCAAAAGTACACCGAAACCCCCAAAACCCCAATCATATGGAGTTGTTCCTCTAAAGCAGGAGGAAAACATTAACCCAATAACAAATATCGTGTAATTATAAATTTCAAAATTATTTCATCCGCATTCAAAATATTGTAAACATAATAGCCACTAACATTGAGAAAAATACCTATATTTGTCCAAATTTTGGGAATGGGGAAGATAGAGGCATGTGTGGTAGAGAAACAATATATATAGGATATAAAAGGACTAGAATTTTAGAAAAAAACAAAAAAGTGCAATGTTAATAGTTTTATTCGCACAAATAAGCCTCAGTAAACATTATGAAATATTATATTAAGATTAAACTAAGTTACCGGGTTATTCCAGTTAGCGCCAGGGTCCCGGTCCAGTCCTGCCCAAGTACAGCTCAAAATTTGGTCCATTCTGGGTTCGGACAGGGTCTTGCAAAAACCCTGTGGATTCAGCAGGCAGAATTAGTGAAGAATTTGAAGACTTTTGATGCTATTTAATAAGTGATGGCTGATTGTTAAAGCTGACATGATTGTTTTTGAACTGAAACATCGATACGGTCGTATATTTTGGCATTTTGCTACATTATTTGGACTAGAACATTAATATATATGGTGGTCTATTTTGCTATATTACTTTACTATTAGCATAGCGGTGTACATAGTTTTTATTTTTTATTTTTTATATGTTTTGTACGGATGAACCCAAAGCAAACTGTAACCCCTTCTAAAAGGATTTTGATTGAACCCATGAACCCGAATCTCCTGAATCCAAATCGGGACTGGCAACTTAGAGATTAAATATAATTAAACACAAGTATAAGCAATATCAATGACATTTAAAATTAAAATCCAAATGGCAAATATGAAAATCTTATTGTTACATTTCTGATTACCATTTAAATAATTTAAAAATTAATAAATATATTAACTAAAAAAATGAAAAAATATCTCATAACAATGAAAATCTTTGTAAGAGAATTTGGTATGCTAGTGAAGTTAAATGTTTCTAAATGAGGTTGCGATTGTGCCATTAGTGACTTTGGCAGAATGTATATTCCTTGATCTTGTGTTGCTAAGCCAAAAGAGGTTGATCATTCATACACCTGTGTATTGCTATATGATTCGATCTCAACAGCCAAACAAAAAGTAAAATTCTAACTTCCAGCTATTACAAGTGTAGAGCATCAAGCTCAATTATCCAAGTCATCAGAAAATGTATGTCCATCTGGCATGAGATTCAGTAGCTGTTCATCACTGCTAAACTCCAAATCAGCTAGTTCTGCCAACCAAAGCCCAACCAAACTCGGTTGAATTCCCTGATCCTTTTTTCAGTCTAATTTTTTCTGAGTTTGTCTTTTTTAAATGTTCTTTTTACATTTTTTAAAACAGACAAATGTTTAGAACACTTTGATATCCCCCAAAATGGAAAAAAGCATGCAACATCCCAAGCGTTGTTCTCAGAGGGACTGAAACACCCCAAGGTACATCAGTGAGGTAGAAAAATAGAGTATGCAGAGAGTAGAGTGCAAGATGGCAAGGGAAACTTCCTCATGGAAAACTGGTAGTGACCCTTGTCATGTGAATAGATTTGATGATTTTTCAAGTCATATAGGCAATTCCAAGACATTTTTCTTCAGGTATATCCAAGAGCCTCTAGGCAATGTCAGTTTACTGAATCCCAACCTTACTGCAACAAGTAAGGGGCTATGTCGCTATTGTAGGCACAAAAAAAAATGTTATGAATCCCTGCAGGATTGTTGCAGTTGTTCAAGCAATAGCTTTATACTTTATTATCTTTTGAGCTAATACAAGCAATGTAAATAATAAAAAAATAAATCTTCAACTGTATCATCATACAGAGCCCATTTGTATGAATCATTAGTTTTGATGTTAGTTTAGCATTTTACAAAGTAATAAAATACATAAAAAATGAAGAAGGGATTCTATCCATCTCCCTGCAATCATTTAGAAATTGATCTACTCGTACAGAAAAATATTATACAAGTGATCAAACTGCAACATCTTCCCCCTGTGGACTTTTGCATAAATCACTTACAACTGTTTCACCCTATCACTACCTTGTTGAATGGACAAGGTGAGCTCTAGTGAACTGTCCTTGCATACACTTGTAAGAACAGAACCTTCTTTATCACTAGCTCCACCTGAAACTTCGTTGCCCCCAATTACAGGTCTTAGTAAACAGTTTATACCTGCTCTGCCATAAAGACCTTTTGAAACATCTGTTCTCACATTTTCTTGAGTTGAAGAAACAAACGCAGTTTCTGAAGCATTAGAAATGTTGCAGTGTGTTCTTGTTTCCATCTGAAATGGCTTATCTGATGTCCTTACTAATCCACCATACTGATCTGAATATGTTTTAAGCCCATTTTGGAAGTATTTTCCTCCAATGGACTCTGGCATGGAAGGAAAAGAGGAATAAATTGGTATATGTTGCTTTCTCTTCTGTGCTGGTATATTCAAGCAATTCATATGGCCTGTAGCCAATTTCAAACGCTTCTGTGGTGTCGGAATAAGAGATGCATGAGATTGCGAAGTTAGAACTGTGTTAGCATTGTCATGCATAGAATTAATTCTCTGTTTTGAAGTATGTGCCTCCCATGTTTCTGTTTCAATCAAATCTGTCACATTGCCAGTCACTATTGGTGGTTTTCTCCTAAACTTTAAATTCTTTGATATGTTTGGAGCCAAACCTAATGTAAGGTTATTCCCATCTACTAAACCCTCTGGTTCCACATACTCACTTTGCATGGTTTGCTTAGATGCAAAATCCTTTATTTTGACAACAGAACCAGTTTTAATAAGAGGAATACTCGTAGTTTGCACGTTCTGGTTAGCTTGAGGGACCTGTCTGGTATTTGCCAATACATTAATATAAGAAATCTTCTCAATCCTCTGATTGGTTTCAATTTTCCCATGGCTCGCCATTGTCTCCACCAGGTTCTGTTTTACTGGATCTGAATCTAATGCCTCAAATCCTGTTATTGTCCTTGCAGAACTAGAGCCAAGCATGTTCTTGGTAATCATTTGATGGGGTTCTGAATGCTTTCTAGTAGCAGTATCCATTGTAACTGATGCATTTTGTTTACAACCCTCATATCCAGAACCCCAATTGGTTGTGTGTGTATTGATCCTGTCCTGAATATATAAGTTAAGATTGTAGTTACCACGCCAAGAGGTTTCTTGAGACAATTTAGTGGGGATATTAACCTGGTCTCCTACAAAACATACATGTCACATAAACCAAACATTTAGATCCCTTACTACCACTAGTCTACTAAAAATTAGAATGCAACAAATCTATGAATGAATTTTGAGGATTTTGAAAATCCTCAATTCTTTCTGTAATGATTATTTGCTTGTACATGAATTTTACCTTGGGCAAAGCCAAACACAGTGGAGTGATTCGAGGGTGAGCACTGGTTGAATTCAGGTGCAGATTCTGTGGAAGGAGTAACCAAGTTAACATGTGGAAGAAGAGAACCTAAGGAATTGCAAGAACCACTGCTGTTTGGCACATGTTGAGATATTCTTGACCCTAAGAAACCTGCCAAATTGTCTTAATTAATTTCAAATGTTAAAAACTTAAGAGCACAATGCTCTTGTTTTGATCTTTATTTAAGCAGGCTGCCTTTCTCAAAATGTACTATAAACAACGTACCTTTTGCAGGAAGGCATGTTGCATTTGATGAGGACTGTTTTTCAAAAGCATTTGAGAATGCATTGCCATGAGATTGCACCAAACTGTTATCATGTTCAAGAGCCTCCTGAAAATGAAATGCATCATTTGTTAAACTACAATGAATTTAATTTCTACCTCTAAGAAAAGTAAAACTTATTCATATATTCTACAAATATCTCATGAGTTATAGTCATGAAGCATATTTGCATGTTCAAACCGATCTAAACCTCCCCATTTTGTTACCTGGCTTTTAAAGACCAGTCTTGCATCTGCATTTTTAATCAAGGAATTTTGGCCTATGGGTTGCACAGGGCTATCCACACTTGAATGCCATGGTTCTCTTTCTGGTTTATGAATACTCACTGGTTTTGATCCAAGAGTTCTTGTATTCAAGTTGTCGTCCTTCTTATTAAAGTTTTCTGACTCAATGGTCTTACAACTCATCTTACTTGAATCAGCTATAATTCCATCTGAACTCAGTGTCAGCTGGACAGAATCATCAATTATAATCAACTGTTCTTTATCTTTGGAAGTGGGAGCTACAATAGGTTGTGTTAATGTTTGTTGTGCAGTAAAACTTTTACGGTTAACAGCCTTTGCAGCTTCTGGAGGTATGTATTTGCGAGTTCCTGAATTAAGGTTTCTATCGGAACAATGACCATTGCCTCTGATAACAGTACCTTTAAATTGGGGCTTTCTCACATTCCCATTGGAAAATGCAGCATTCAAAGCAGCATTAGTTTCCTCAATTATTGACATCTGCCTACCTTCAGATTTTGCAAGAGCCTTACGCTCTTTTATAGAAATTTTCCCAGTTGACCTTTTTCTTTGAGACCTAGAAGATCCTTCATCATTTGGTTTACTCAATGAAACACGGCAAGCAGCATTGCATTTCTGACCTGTTTTATCCTCTCCCATTTGTATAGGAATATCCAAAGAATCTCTTGAATGAAAAACAATCCCATCTCCTATCTTAGAACATGTCACATCATCTCCTTTAGCCATAACAATATTCTCTTGCATTAAACAAACTTCATTTGGATTCATCTCTTGACCTTCCCCCGCTATTGGATCTGTTTGACCATCCTCTGAGCCAATTCCAGCAAGATTATGATTAAAGGCAACCTGTGTTCTTGTGGCTTGATTTGGGGACAAGTTTCTTCCATCAATGGGCTTATTGGTGCCCAGATTTTTCATTTTAAAAGAAGATGATCCTTTGCCTTGTTTTATTGCAGTTGAGCTGGCAGGCTGACTTCTGAGAGCAATTCTTGCTTTATCAATTGTTGGTATTGTGCCTGAACCTGAAGAAATCCCATAACGTGATACAGAAGCAGCAATTGGTTTACACTGAGAAGCAGATGATCCTTTTTTATTTGTTCCTGTCCTTGAAAGGAAGTTCACATTCTTTCTTCTGTGACTTGAATTTTTTACAGCGAGCCATTTCCTATCATCAGAACTATCATTTGAATCAGAAAAAACTTCATTCCCTGTAGAATTGTCACTAACTTCTGTAGCTTGTCCTGACACAATCAAACCCTGTGACATAAGAGAACTTTCAACTTGGTCTCTCTGTTGGCATGCTCCAGATTCTAAATGCATGTCATCATCACTAGGAGCTTCTGCAGCTATAATATGTGTAGAAGTGCTCTGTTCTCCTGTTAAGTCATGGTTTGAATATAATTTCAATTTCTTTAAAGACTTCTGAGTAGTTGATCCTAATCTCTTAGAAGCACAATACCTTTTGTTGTTTCCCCCCTTCCTTGTAACAAAGCTTGCACGCTTGACTCTATGGCCTGTCCTCATTCCCTTAGTCTGTTTTGACATTATTGACTTCTCTTGCATGTAAGAGTCCAGAAATTGATTCTGTTGATGTTTGCTTTCTGCTGATGAATACGGATGATTATACTTTGGAATAGCCTCAGAAGGAATGCTTCCACTGACATGCTTTGGAGACACACTTGGATTCTTCAATTCACAAGCAACAGAATTTTTCCTTTGTGAGGTAGAGTATCCTTCACAACTTTTTTGTGCTATCATAATAGAAGCATCAGATTTTCCTTCTTGGCGCAATTTCTTTTCACGGGCCTTTCCTGTACAGTTGGAATTATCTTTCAAAACTGAAACTGTTCTATCCCTTTTAGCAATAATTATAGTTTCTTTTTGACTTTGTCTTGGAATATTCAGTTCTTCCGGCACGACAGAGTCAGTGACTTGAACAAGTTGTTCTTGTCCTTGTTCCACTACTAAACACGGATGGCCCTTCTCTGATGCAGCTTGATCAGGGCTGTTTCTAAGATCATCTTGTCTTATAACTAAACCTTCTGTAAAAGGTAAATTTGGTTGAAGCTGAACTTGTTGGCTCAACTCTTCCTCATGTCTCAGAACATGATTCAGTTTGTGCCGAGTTGAATTTTTCTGAAAACGTCTGAAGTGCTTACGTTTTGAAAGACCAGAGCTTGGAAAAGATGAGATTCGTTCCAGTTGTTTTTGGGCCAAGAATCCTGCCAAATCCAACAGGTCATCATCACTTTCTACAGCTGTTTTTGTTTTTTGCATTTCATCTGAGATAGATTTTTGGGCCAGTTTTCCTTTTTTCAAACCCATTGCTAGGTCATCTATCTGAAGCCTCTGTAAAGAATTTGTCACAAGTCCCTCTTCATCTGGACTTCTTGTTTCCTGAGACAGGAAAACAGGAAAGTTTAAAAAGTTGTACTTAATTGTCCATGTAATATTTTAAAATTACTAAGAGACTTACTGATATCATACTCAAAATGTTTCATTATTTTATCAGAAAAAATCTTACATTAGATAATATCTTGTATTGAACATTGAAGACCTAAAATTCTATTCAACTGTATCTAGATGAACACTTAGATTCTAGTGGCATGTTGTGTAAAATCTCGACTTACATCCTTTTGTTGAAAAGGAATAAACTAAAGAATTAGTGAATCTTAAAAAGAGAATTACAATTCCAGTGTAAAAGACATGCTCTGAAACGCAGTATAATTGAACTAACATAATAAACTCTGCAATAAACAGTGTAACATGGGTACTGGGGGACGTCAGGACAGGGAAAAAAGGGCTTCAATTTGGGGAGCGGGGGGGGGGGGGGGCTGTAATATACTATCCATATTATACTTAAAATGGTAGTTACGAAATGATGTATAACAGTATAAGAGCTAATTATACCAAATACTTGAACATAGCAAAATTGCAACATACCCAATACAGAATACAGTGTACTTGAACATTGAATATCGAATTACCAATTACTATTAAAAATTCAAATGATCAGCAAATAGAAGATTCTGTTTTATATTATATCAAAAAAATCATAAAGATGATTACAATGAGTAGCATGATATTTAGATATCAAAACAAGTACAAAATCATGTCAAAATATAGTGAAGGGAGGCCTCTAATCATCCCCCAAGGCAAACTCATCATTGGAGACGTCCTTAGGATAGTTGAGGGACGCCTAGGCATCCCTTAGATGTCCAGCCGTCTCCACGTCCCGGCGGCGACTTGGTGGCGGGAAGGCGGTGGTGGGGGGGTGCCAAGTCTCCAGGACAGGGACGTCCCTGGTACGGGGATGCGGGGGTTGGTACAGGGACGTCCCCGAGCTACACCAATAAATAAGTTTTTATCCCAGCTCAAGACTCAGCTTCAGTAAGTGCACAGTTTTTTCTTCAAATCAATGTAAACATTTTTACAATTAACCTCCTAATAAAAAAGGGTCAGTTTATGAGTTTATATTTTAATAATATATATAATGGTGAGAATCTGACACTTTGGTGTGCTATTTTACCTACATTTAATCTGAATTTATATTTCACTTAAGCATAAGCAAAACATCAATAACATTACCTAAACTATCCATTAAGTATATCAGGAAATCAACTTGACAGGATTGTACAGAAAGAAGGTAATATGAGAAGCACTTGAAGAAGATTGTCTAGTAAACTGCATAAAAAAGGCATATAACATGCATATTGTTAACGTACAGATTCAAAAGCAGAAACATACTGCAAATCGTCGACAAATTTGATAAGCATGCTAACTCTTGTACAATCTAAAATTCATTGAGGAAAGTATAGATCGAGGTGAGAAGAGAATGTAGAGTTAAATTAAGGAAAAACATATGGAAACCACTAAACTCATTAGCTTAGCCAACGAAACCCATGTTGAAGAAAATCTAAGACAAATATGAATGGTGTAAGGCACTAGATGGGATTGGGAAATCAAGCACTACACATTAGAAAAGCCAGATGTCCATGCTCCATTGCAAAATCACAATCATGTAATTTAGGAGTCAGTGTTACAGTACTCTGCGAGTCCTGGCAGGACTCTGCGAGTCCCGAGCCGAGTCAGGGCTCCAGAGTTTATTGGCCTCTAGACTCTGACTCGGCTGAGTCCTGTAGAGTCCTGCCAGGATTCGCAGAGTCCATGGACTCTCCTGACTCGGAGAGTCCCATGGCCAGGACTCTGCCGCAGCCAGCTTATCCATAAAGTAAAAAATAAACAGTTTTAAATTGTTTTTAATTATTTTTTGGCTTGTAACTATGGTTCAAATACAAACATTGGCTATTAACAGAAGTTGGATTATTCGTTATGTAAAGTGCCAAACTAATTTTTTGTTAGAGGGGTATTACAAATGTTTGACAAAATGCTAATGCAGTGATAATGCATAAAATCTATATAAAATGTGTTTCCTTCCACATAGATGTAATCAGTCATGATTTCCTATAAGTATGCATGCATATGATATAGAACAGTACTGCAATCAATTAGAATATTTGACTTCTTAATTGTCTGGGCTGATATACAATCAATTTCCTAATAATATTGAAAGTTAAATGTAGAATTATACACTAAATCTGCACATTCAGAGCTCAAACACTGCTTGGTAATCACTAAATGAACTGCTTTGAGTTATCTGTTGACCATGGAACTGCTAACATAGGCTGGAAAAATAGTTCAGACAATTCTGGACACTCCTTGATAGCTGGGACTGATATCATGGTCCATTCAACCCTTGTAAATCTGAATATCATTCAAATGTGAACTTAAAATATGATGACATTTGAGCAATTATATACTTGATATCATTCCAAAAATTCATAATAAGGACAAAATCAGACCCAGCGGTATGCATTATCATGGGTTAATATAGTAGTAATCAGAATCACATTCTACTTA
>MU223476.1:4324291-4341111 GCA_018584345.1 Thuja plicata
TATATATATATATATATATATATTATTATTATATATATATATATAATCAATGACATAATCGATAATGATCATATAATATATATCACTGAGTTGTGTTAATATAACCATATTACCAATCGATATTATTATCGAGTTACTGCTGTGATCACATACTGCTAACTAACCATTGTGATGATTAATGCTGGTACCTCACGTAGAGGCACGTCTCTACATGAGACCATGTTGGTCTCACGTAGAGCCGTGCCTCTACATGAGACACCCCTTGACTCGTATATATTCGGTGACATCTCATTCAATGAGATACGGTGGACAGACAATTATATACGCAGTAGTAGATTCAATGAGATATCAATATATACATACAACGATATTGCTCAGCACTCCTAGATCGATACTTGCACATCAGCGATACATGAGAAGCATATATATCAGTACTACTTGAAGTATACATCAGCAATACTTGGAGAACTTATATCAAACGATATTTGTAAAAGAAGGCACCAGCAATATTCATGATATATATACAGCAAAATAATCAGATTATATACTGCACATTAGTTAAAATAAATTTAAAATTCTTCACATATATAAATCTGTGACATTTACAAAATGAGCCAAAACTTGTTTCCCCAGGCCTCAACAACTCCCTACATACGCATTACGTGTAAACATTCAATGTGAGCATGTATTATTATAAGATTTGCAGTTGCTATCCATCTATAAATTTCTTTATGTAGCCATGGTAATTTAACCAAGTCTTTATGCGACAAATCTAGAAAATGGGCTACACATGGATCCAATATTTATGGACATTTCTCGACAATCAACTTCATGGCTTTGTTGGACTGCAATGAATAATTGATGAAATGGTAAATTATTCAATAATTTTGAGGAGAATTTATAAAATGTGAAGAAGAACAATTGTTACCAGCAGCCAATTATGGAATAAATCAGTTATACTATAACTGCAGATAGTTACTTGTCAACGTATTACGCCATCATTCCCCCCCCCCTTAATACATTGATCCTAAAAACATCAAATTCACCTTGCCCTAGGGACCCCCCCTTAAGGCTTACATAGCAAAATATGCTGATTACATAATATGAATACATATTTTGAGAAAATTTTCTAAAGAAACAAATCCCTAAACCAAGCGGGGCTCCATCAAATCGTCTTTTGACCCTTGGAAAGGTGTAGCTTCGAGTTGTGTTCTTAAGTTCTCAGTCCCAAACTCCCAAATCACAGAGTCTTGAATTATTCAACAATGATCCCTAAGAGATGCGACAGATCTCTATCATTGTCTAGTGACTGCGAAAGGGTATAATTCTCGATCATATACTCTGAAGCTCCCTAGAAAACAATCCATATCGAGCTCAACACTAAATCCCAACCAAACCTGCCTCCAAAATTAAACTTCACAAGATATGCATTCTTCAAATTTGTCAACATTAGAAAGCAAATCAAAACAGAAAACATAAACCAAAAATGCCAAAAACGCTTCTCATGCAGAAAACCATCTCAAAGTGAGAAGTTGACTTCAAATGACAAAAATTCCTCCATCCTCCGATGCCGCCAATCTCCAAACATGAAGGCTCACAATACAAGCTTGTGATTTAGGGACTCGTCAACATCTGTTTCATCACTTGATTTTTCCTCATCCTCAACAGTCATCATGAGAACATCCACATAGTGTTCCATATAATCATTTTAAGTTGCATTGTCTCTTATAAAGAAAATTACCTCCAACATTTCACTAATAGGTAATGCGTGACAATGACCCTGTAACCATTTGTGAGACCTCATGTACGGCAAATGAATGATTGTTGCACTCTCGATTACATCATATCATCCAACAGTCATATACTTATCTAGATGGAGGAGCAAAATTGATATCTTGTATTGCCTTCTCACAATGACTTCATTAGTAAATTGATTAATGTGAAGTTCCCACACCAATTCATGTCTCCATTAACTACAACAATGTGGACCTCCAAGTAAGCTATCATGTGGTCTAGCCCATCCAACACAGAACACAAATGGTGTGCGTTGTGAGTGGAATGTTGAGTACCCAAAACTGCATAAAATAATAACTCTAAATAAAAAAAATGGAATGCTTTATCAATTTTCAGTTACCAAACAAATTCATGCTTGCTTTTCAAACACCTAAACTTTGTAAATTTCAAGACAAAATTCCTTAAATATATCTAAAAACTCTGTGATCTTGCCTCGTGCTACATCGGTTCAGTATGCACTATTTTGAGACCACGCTACTAATGAATATAGCACAAGTAACCTGTCACACACGGCTTCATAAACAACCTGTTGTTGCTTGCTATAGCTAGAAACACATCAACATACATATCACTTGCCTTCTATTTTGGTTCAAATTCTTCAGAGATATATTAGCAAGATACTAACTAGGGCATTTTGTTCTAGACTCAAATAACTGAAAATTCTATTTGTTATAAGATGGTATAGTCAGCAAACGGAAGAGATGTGAGACTTCATAGAAAGAGGAGATTTAGCAATGAAGAGATATGAGGCTCAACACAAAGAAAAGTTTCAACAATATCGAGATGCAACTGGTTCTTCCCACACAAAGCAATCAACGCACACGCCCAAGAAAATGATAACAGCCAACAAAAAAGGGTCACCTTCGTATTTAATGCAGCAGTCTTGCACCAATCTCTATCACATTTTCCTTTCTGTATGTTGCTTGTGGGTGGATCTTTTCACTTTGATGGATCTTTTGACAAAGAAAATCCATTACCCTCTAGATTAGGATGGATCAAACTATAAAGTTTACGCGTATAAGTGAAAAATAGATTTTAGGCACATATTTTGTTTAAACCGCTTTCTCCTTCTTGCTATTCTAATGCCTAACACAAAGCAGCAACATCTGAAAAAATGCAAGCCACTGTCATTTCCTTCTAGAACCATTGTTTCTAATGTCATGGTAAGGTTGTCTTGCTTCAGCAGAACTTACATGTCAATAGTCTCCATTGTTGCAGATATGATAAAATAAAACTATTAATGTCCAGCCAAAAACCACAAAGGGTCAAAGGGACTGTCAATAGCAACAAGAAAATCTAGCCCGCTAGAGGGACACCAAATGGTGCCCAGAGAAAGAAACCATAACAATCAAAATAAAAATAAAAATAAAAAACCAAAGCACCCCTACGGGTTCTGAACAACTGTGAAGAATCTCAAGACAAAGGGATATGCAATAGGACCAGCCGGAACCCTGACATGCTTCGGAGTGATCCTGGAAGAGAAAGGATGCTACTAATAGGAGCTTGTCCTAGGCTTCACAGATCTAGAACAGGGGACGGAACCAAGCTGATGCTTGGTGCTGCACATTGTGTGAGGCCCTGCAAAGAAGGAAGTGATGAGCTGACAAGGTAGGGGTGTCACAGGATTCTAGATCTAGAGTGTGGTTCCTAAGCCTAGTGGCTTCCTAGAGATATAGTACAAGACACTTCTGGTCCGTAAATCTGAACAAGGTGGGGAGCGACCGCACTTCCCTGAAGAGGCAGTAGAATCTCCCTCATATCTCGTAGTATAAAGGGTAGCGAAATATGAAGTGCTCCTCTGACTCTAGCTCCTTGATGCTGCAAAGCTGGCAGACTCGTTGAACTCTGGCAATATGGTGGTCAAAATGAAATGTTATATCTTCATACGGTCATTACTGTGCACAGACAATTCATTTTTTTCCTCCCTCTCAGAATGGTTTTCTCATGCCATCGCAACCTTGCTTTGATACCATATGTTGGAGCACAATGACTAATTCATGAAATGATAATCTATTCAATAAATTTGAGGAATATTTATACAATGTGAAGAAGAACGACAATTACCAACAGTTTGTTATGCAGCAAATCGGTTATACTATAGGATAGTTACTTATCAATGTATTACGCCAACAGGCTCCCGCACAATTCATAACACTATTAGCATCTACTTGAGCCACATTCTTTACACACATGTCATTAATGGATCCTACATTTTGAAAACATACATAGAGGTTTCCTTATGGTTCATAATTTCATTGTGTCAATCACCTTCAAAAACACAATGCCTCGAGGACAAGTCATTAAATCATTAATCAGTGACTACTAAGTTCTAACAAATATTTGACCATCCATCACCAAATGTAGTGCAACATGTTCCTTCCAAAAGAATTTGATTACAATTAATCTCCCAGTCACCGTTTCTTTTGATATCTTCAAAACACGTGTTCTCAAAGCCTTTGAACTAAGAGGTGTGCCCCCTTTGTAAAACTCAACTACATTGAATGCAATGGCACTCAAATAAAGGAAATCACTTAATGCATTATTCATGTGTTTTCAAACCAATTTCCAAAAATTGTTTAACGTTCCACTTGTTGTCACTCCACATGCAGTCTTGGGGAATATTGGAAGACAAAGACACCAAAGATGTCATGAACCTACATATATCCCCTTAGATTCTCTAATTCTATTGATTTCATCTTTCCTACAGCTAACGACTCTTAGTCTTTCTCTAGAGAAGCTCTGATCTCCTAAAACAAAGCATTGCGTGCTACAAAACCTCTTCAATGACCACTACCCTTATTAGACTCCATATAAAAGTATGACCACACAAGTGACATTTGAGACTATTTATGGCATTAGTCACGTGTTTCCATACCTCAATAGTATTTATGGCATTAGTCACATGTTTCCATACCTCAATAGTTGATTTCAAGGGTGCCAAACACAAACAATAAAATTTACTGTTCAGAATTCATAAATTTAATTTTTTTTAAGTTACATATATAAATATGTCGAAAGACCATATTACAGTGCTACCAAATAGCAATCACATTATCTAAGCTTCTCATACAATAAAATACAAACTTCAAACCACTATTTATAATTGAAAATGGTTTTCTTTTAATAATTTTATATCTTAATAATAAAATTTAAAAAAACAACTGTAAATTCTATTACAAAAAATTAAATTGCAAAATAGAATATATTAAATTTACAAGATAATTATACTTATTTTAAAATAATGTATTAAATTAAGCAATTTTAAATTTTAAATGTTACCCCATTCAAGGGATAAAAGCAAACTATAAGATTAGGCTATGAAGCCACCCAAGAATGCAAATGAATGAGATGAAAAATAAACAAAAAACTAGAGTGATTGAATAAATTGTCATCTATTCAACAAGAATGCAAAGCATAAAAAAATGAGGATTACAATGTGAGCTATAGGTGAGTATGTATAGGATATACCATTGAAGAGACTAAAACACAACTAATGTGGCACAATGTGTAAAATGTCCCTTAGTACATTTAACCTAGTGTCAAAAGGACCTAAGTGGAGAATCTAATAAGAAAATAGACCAGTCAAGAAATATACCCCATTCACACTTAGACCCCTACTCAAGTGCAACTTAAGGAAAGAAAAGAGCAAAGCACTCAAAGATGGATCTCGAAAATAAGGCTTGATAAAGTACCCATATACAAATATCCCCACAACATAGAAGAGAAGGAGGAAACACAATGGGAAAAACTACCCCCATGCATGGAAAAGGCAAGGGCTGAATGACCCTCTTGAAGAAGTGTCTTGCACCCACAAGAGAGCTTGAAGATGGATGAACTTGCTCTCATTGAAGGATTTAATGAAGATATTTGCAATTTTCTCTACTGTGGAAGAGGTATCCCGCCCCACAAATTCCTCATCTCAACAAAAACCCGCCCAACTTCAAAGAGTAAGTATTGATGACCGATGAACATGGATAAATGGGGGTTAGGTGAATGAATTCGTGCATAAGAGGCATGGCGGGATTCCGCCCAGATTTCCTCTCTCCAAACGAAATTGATGGTCCCCACGATTTTAGGCTAATTATTTCCCTCCTTTGCAAGTCCGCCTGAGAATGAATTTAAAAAGAAAAGAAATTTAATTCAAATTTTGTTATTATTAAGCCAAGTCAGCCTGCATAGGGAGATGTGCCTTTTCAAATCTGGATTGCCTATATTAGGAGAGAAAGCTGAATTCATTTTCACACCAAATCAACACAAATTCCTCTCTGCTTAAGCAGTGAATTACCTTCTCAAGGAGCAGCAAAATCTCATTGAATTGGAGACAATTTTATCCTAGAGGGGCAGCGAATTCTTCCCCTCCTACAAGGCATAGTCTCATGGAGTAACTTCAACAAATTGAGGGGGCAAAATTCTGAGTTTTAAGACAGGTTTTCTCCTAAAATCAGAGAGTAAAGATGGTGAGATAATAAAATCTGGCTATATAATATCATGAAATTCATTTGTTTTTCCTGATTTCAACATGATTTCATTCCAAAATTTGCAAGAAGAAAGATCTTAAACTTGAGAAAGTCCACTTTTGCCTCCTTGTTCAATGCTCATGCAATGTAATTTCATGGAAGCTTTCTGATTTCCTTCATGTTTTCTTATCATTTTTGGTGAACTTAATGCTTTTCTTTCCTTTGTTTTACAAGGTAAATCATTCAAGGAGGGGGAAGCTTGGAAAGATGGAAATGATGGCAAGGAGATAGTTCAAGCTCGAAGACGTTCAAATGAGGAGTTTCAAGTCAAGGTTATCAAGGGACAAATTCAGGCCAAGTCCAAGTTCACGAAGATGCAAGTACAAGTTCAAGTCAAGGCAATGGGGAGAATTTCGGCAGATGGAAAAGATTCGAAAGATGAAGCAATTTGGGAATATGGGCATCACAACCATCCTCGAGAGATTGATAGTTTCAGAAGAGTTAATCAAAGTTAGAAATGTGAAGCATCTAGAGACATTTTCTCTTCATCAAAAGACTGAATAGATAAGGATGATGAGGTGGTAGTTGGTTGTCTTCTCCAATCAGAAAATTCCAATTTCAAGCACAAGCAATCAAATCATGCCAAGTGTCCAATCTTCTCATTGGCTATCAACATCATTATAATTTTTGTATTGGCCCATGAATTGGTGCTCTCATGTAATTGGTTGTAAATCTGGCAACCCTAATTAGGGTTTGTAGGGTTAAATCCAGGCCCTTGATCTTGAATCAATCTTGGCTCTTCATTGTAATTGAACATCTTTAAAAGGCCAAGACCTCATTTTTAATAGTTAGACAATGAATAGAGTAGAGGAGCTAGAAGGTTGGAGATAGCTTACAAGATTAGATTAGGCTAGCTAAGGGAGAGACTTCATCAAATTGTTGTTATGATACTTTCATAAATAATTGATGATTCATTGTTGGTTTTCATGGTGGATTACTTAATGTTGCTTTGAAGTGTTGCATGGTTTCCTCAATCTTTCACTTGGAGTAGATTTCCTTTCATGTGTTAGAAGTAGTTAGTTGGATGAAAGTAATTGTCGATGTTTACTTGCATGACTCGAACAAATCTAGGCCACTAGCCTCTTGTTGATTGTAAGTGTGCCTTGTGCAGTGAGTCAATGAAAACACTTAACTTCAATTGATATTCAATCTTTAGTTTGCATCCATTTGATGGGATTGAAGAGGAGATATCGATGTAAAATCATTTGAGTATTCCTTAGAAGCTTGCACTAGGTGGGTGGAAGTTGCTGATAAAATCGCATCTAGTAGAGTCCAAGTCATCCATGATTCTTTGCATTCATAGTTAGAAGTTTAAGTTTAAGTTAGCAAGTTTAAGTTTAAGTTGAAGTGGATGTTTGAAGATCAAAACTATATTTTCATTGCACATTGTGAAGCTAAATCTTTAGAACTGCAAGACTTGATATCCATTAAATGAATAGCGTATGTCCCCTAAGTGATTAGCAGCAAATCACATTATTTCAACTGAGCGATTATCCACGATCAAAGGAACCTTGAAGTCATTTCATGATCTTATTTTGCAAGCTTAGCATGAGAGATGACCTTATTCAAGAGAGGATTGAGTATTTGATATTTCATCTTGGAATACTAAGTGTTTAATTCTACATGTTGTAGTGGAACAAAACTCACAGACTTGATAATCTTTAGAAGTGCAAGACTTGATAATCTTTGAATGAATAGTGTAAGTCCCCTAAGTGATTAGCAACAAATCACATTATGTCAACCGAGCGATTGTCCACGATCAAAGGAACCTTGAAGTCATTTCATGATCTTACTTTGCAAGCTTAGCATGAGAGATGACCATATTCAAGAGAGGATTGAGTATTTGATATTTCATCTTGGAATACTAAGTGTTTGATTCTGAGATGCAACTACGCAGGTTAGTTTGGGAGGCCCTAGGCACACTTTTTCTCTATTTTTTTGCTCAGATTGGTGGCGTGTTTTGTGTTTGTTCTTAGCACAGGGTTTGAGGGTTGTTTTGTACTGTTTTTTGTGTGTTTAGCACTATTGTGGTCAGGTTTGGGGTTTTTTCTAGCTGCGTAAGGGGGTAACGGGTTGTTTTGTTGTGTAGGGAAGGGTTGGGTGTTGGGCTGGTGATCTTGGTTTTGGTGATGGGATTGGAGCAACTCCAAGCATGTCGTATTGTAAGGCCTTGGGAAAAGGCAAATCCCTCTTCTTTGCATACAATGGTAGTTGATCCCTTGATTAAAGATACAAAGGATGGGATCTATTCTTTGAATGGAGGTTAGAACACAAAAAATGAATGGTTGCATGATCGGTTGGTCTCAGTGAGGCAACCAACTTCTGTTGAGGAAGATGTTAATTACCTGAACAATCATGCGCTAATCTGCACATTTATGGGGATTCAAGTTTCTCTTCCATTTTTGGAATCATGCACTCATTGAACTTGGAACCTTGAGGGAGATATAGAGATAATCCTAGCTGCTAACAACTTCTTTCTAGAAATCTTTCGTGCATGGCTGACAGATGTAAGGGCTTTGAGGATGGGCCTTACTTTTACTACCAATTTTCCATGTTCATCAAACCACAACATGCAAGCTTTGACTCAGTTGAGGAGCTTCCTTCTATGGTGCCAATTTGGGCATATCCCCCAAGACTATATTGCTTGAGTTTTGAAGAGACAACATTTTACACATGATTGCTTTTATCTTGGGGAAGCCAGTAAGAGTCGAAGTTGACACTGGAGAAAAAGGCAATCTCTTATGCCTGAGTTTGTGTTGAGATTGATTTGAATATTCGTTTACTAGATTCTATAGAAATTTATCTAGGATCCTCCTCTAGGACCAACGGCTTGATTATGAAGCTCTTCCTTTTCAATATCGGATATACCAAGAGTATGGACATATTCAACCATGCAACTGATTCAGCTAATGTGCCTTCTCATCCTCCACCAAGGTTGATAAAGGAAAAGCTCCTATGGAAAAGGGGGTTGGAGATAAGGAGAGCTTCATTCCTGGAAAGCCTCATAACAAGGGTAGAGGAGAAAAGAGAACTCTCAAGGATAGATAGAGTGATGGGATTTTTATTCAGTTTGATGCCTTGGATGATTTGGCTCAAGAAGAAGGGATTTCAATAGGACTACATTCTGGAATTGGTTTTTCGGGAGAAGTTCTCCCAAATGATAGAGAGATAGAACGTCATATTTTATTACATGTTGGACCCCAAGATCCTCAATTGGATGCAGATCGACCTCATTAGGTTCCAAGTGAGTTGGACTTGAGTGGGATTAAAGAATCAAAAGGTCATTCATATCTAGCCTCAAAAAGGTAGTGGGATCTCACATGCTTTGGGGTAGCAAACAAAGATCCCTTAAATAGAGTGCTCTACAAAAGCCCTCAAAGGTGGGATGCAAGGATAATCAACAAAAACTAAAATTAACTAGTGAGACATTGATGGAATCAAGGTCGGTGAAAACCATTGACTCTCCCATTTCTCCCAAAGATGATTGTTCTTTCATGGAATGTAAGGGGTATGAATGGCATCCCTAAACAACAGGTTGTTTAGGAGTTGACCAATGTTATTATAAAGTCGATATATACAATAGAGATGAAAGGCTCTATTTCTAAAAGTTTACAAGACAATGTTTCTAAACGAAACACTCATTAATAGAATGCAGAGAAGGAAACTTACTAAACCAACTAAGATGACTGTCATAGAAACATTACAATATTATTTTAATAATCAATATTCATTCTCCACATATTGTTTTCATTCAAGAGACCAAGTTGTCTGTAGAAAGTATGCTTAATACAGCTTCCAAGATTTGGGTAAGAGGATAATGTTAGCATATTGGGGCTCAAGGCAATTCGAGTGGTGTTGCTTGCTTTTGGGACCTGAGCAAAGTTCTTCCATTTTGGTGGATTTCCAGTAGATCCTCTATTTCTTTGGTTGCTTCAAGTATGGAATCAAGGGAAACTATTCCTCACCAATATTTATGCTTTGATTTTGACCTTCAAGGAAAATTCTTGTTATGGTGTCATGTTAAGTGTGTTTTCCCAAGCGCCTTATCTTCCTTGGATCCTCGCTCGAGACTTCAATGCAATTGCGGGTTCGCAAGAAAAAAGGGGTAGCTAATATAGACTTCATGAATTTGATAAACATAAAGCCTAGCAATGGTTTGTTTATGTGGGGAGGATGCTATCTCTAGGAGTCTAGATAGGTTTCCAGTTTCTAGTTATTAACTTCGTGATAATTGGGTTACCAATAGAGCAATCTATTTTTGTCTAAGACATTTGCCCAATCTCGACTAGATGTCATTACTCACTTTTGAAAACTATGGAGAGGAGTTTTTAGTTGTGAAGGAGTTGGAGGAATGGGAATTACGCAAATAGATTTTTTGGAATCAAATGTAACGTATTGATTGACTTTAAGAAGGTGATCAAAACACTGTTTTTTTTCACAACTCTATTAAAGACAAAAGGAATGGGAATCTAATCACTACATTGTTTACCTCTAATGGGAATCAACTTTCTTCTTTTAGTGAGAATTCAAGGGAGGTTACTCACTTCTATTCCATCTTTTACGAAGGACCCTCCCTTTGCTAGGGAAGAAGAAAATCTTATTCTAGATTGTATTCCCTCTTTGGTTTTTAATGAGATGGAGTCACTTATTAGACCTGTCTCTATGGCTAAATTGGAGGAGATTGTGCTTAAGATGAAGATGGGGCAAGCCCCACGCCATAATGGATTTCCAATAGAATTGTGTCAAGAGTTTTAAGTGATTATCAATTTTGATCTTTTGGTGGTTGTGGAGGAGTTGCAAAGGAACCAACAGATGTTAAATGAATGTTATGTTCCTAGCTCTTATTCCTAAAAGAGGAGTCAATTCTCTAGATCACTTTAGACCTACAGGCTACAGCTCTCTGTAATGTGGTTAAAATAATTACTAAGTTGATTGTGGAAAGGATCAAACCTTGGCTCAATAAATTAATTTTTTAAGAGCAAGGTGGTTTTGTTGCTTGTAGGCAGATTTTGGAAGGGATAGTTGCTGCAACAAAGGCTATGTGATTTCTAAGGAGAAGGGGATATTCATTAAGTTGGATAAGACCAATGCTTATGACCCTATTAAAGGGGTTTTCCTACATAAAGATATTTTAGCTTTTACGTTTGGCAATGATTGGTTAATTGGGTCATGATTTGTGCCACCTCAACTTCTTTCTTAGTTCTTATTAATGGTGATCCCTTTTAGATGTTTGGTGGCTCTAGGGTCCTTCGGCAAGGTGATCCCCCCTTAATTGTTTATTTTAATGGCTAAAGGTTCGAGGATATTTATCAAGTCTCATGTAAGGCAAGGTTTGATCCAACGTTGGAGGATGGATTTAGCTAGAGTCAATGAAGCAATTAACTAAAGGACTTTGGATATTTATGTGGCTGTCTCAAGGCAAAAGATTAATGAGGATAAGTTCTCCATTTTCTTCTTTAATACTCCTAAGCTTATTCATATCAAGATTACCTGGATTCTTAGATTCCAGATTGGCTCCCTTCCTTTAGTTTACTAGTATTCCCCTAGTTGTGGGTCTGTTACTGTTGTGAGGTTTTCACACCATCGCCCCATTGCAAATGGGGACCCCCTCTTTTGCTTTGGTGATAGGAGTAGTGGTCTTAGGTAGTCTTTGTTGGTTTCAGTTTTCAGGTCCCTGGGTCCAGCAAGTGAGGTTTGAGTATTTTCGGTCAGCTGGGAAGTCATGTCTGTCTGGGATATGGGCGAGGGCTAAGCTAAGTCTGTCATGGGGATGGAGTCAAAACCAAGTGATTTGTGATAAAACAAGTTAGAACCCTTTGAGAATCATTTTTCCAGTTTAAGTTTGACCTTAGAAAGCCATGCTGGATTGTGGGTGGTAACCCTACTGAAGGCTTGTTGAATCCTTAAATTTGGCAAAGTCTGGAATTTTTCGAAAACCCCCAAAATCTAGAATCTGCATCTTAACTCCTATGAAGCTGGAACCTATCTCAAACATCTTGAAAGTATTTATACAAATATACTTAGTATAAGAAATTAAATAAATCCTCCCACCCTTGAACTGAAAAATTGGCTAAGTACAAGACTTACCTGTCCCATGCCAGGGCGGATTCCGACCTCCTACAGGACAGATCTTGTCCTATGACCTTCAAATTTTCACCCCCCATTTCAATCATGGAAACGGAAGCTCTTGTCATGAGAAGTGGGAATGATGAACAAGGAAGGATAAGGAAGGTTTTTCAACCAAGAAATGAATGTTTAGAGGAAGGGCTACAAGTGAAGTAAAGCATGTCCTATACCTAGTCAAAATCCGACCAAGGATAGGACACAATTTGTCCCATACCAAGGGAATTTCCGCCCTCCTCCTTGACATGAAAAATTGGCTTAAGGGTGGAGAAATCAAGTTCTCACCAAACTCAATTTATACAACCAAAGAGCGGTGCAAGTAAGGGAATCCTACCCCCCAAGTGGTTGGCGGAATTTCACCATCCTCAGGACGAAATTTGTCCTATAACCCATAGACTTTTGCCCAGCATGGAAAGCTAATTTGGACATCAAATGATGGGAAAAGTGGAGGGGATTGAAATCCGGCCATGGAGAGAACATTTGACAAGTATAAGGACAGGTTGAAGGGGGCAGGATTTTATCCCCCTTAGGATACAATTTGTCCTATGAACCCATGATTTCCGCCCTCTCCATGGGCACCAAGGACCAAGGACAGTCACCATTTGAGCCATGAAAGTGAAGGAGTGTAGGGACAAAGTCAACTAGAGGATGAGATCAAGTCGAAGTGGAAGGTAAGAGGCAAGCAAAAGAGAAGTTGGAAACAAAGTTGATGACTTGGAAATGGAATGAAACCCCTGTCCTATGACTGGTCGGAATCCAACAAGCCATAGGACATAATTTGTCCTAAGACACCCTGATTTCCGCCATGTGTTGGGAGGCTTCCTTAGTCAATTTTGGAGTTGGAGGGATGAGTTTAGTCAACAACAATGTCAAGGAGGGTGAATTGAGCAAGAGAGGAGTGGGCGGAATTTAGCACCTCATGGGACAGGATTTGTCCCATACACCTACGATTTCCGCCCTCTTATGTGGGCAATTAAACAAGAACAATCACCAAATTTTGATGAGGTGATGGAGTGTGTATTAGACTAGTGGGTAATTGATGATGTTTGGAAGACTTGGCATGGGGAAAATTTGAAGTTGCAATAACTTTGAAACATGAAATAGAGGCTTGTCCCGTGACTGGTCAGAATCCTCTATGCCTAGGACACAAATTGTCCTATATGCCTCTGATTTCCACCCCTCCCCAGTGACTTGGGTAAATTTCCTTGGACATGGCAAGGATGTTTGGGGTAAGTTTTAAGTCAAATTTAGTGTTGGGAAGCCAAGTTTGGACATGATGAACTTGGGGGAGATTATCCCATCCATGGGACAATCCCGCCATGTATCCTTGGCCCCCAATTCTTGTCTCCCCGGCCACGAAACTCAAAGCCAAAACAAGTCAGTCCCTTTCCATGATGCATTCCTCAAGGAACAAGTAATGAAATCCAAAGCAATTTCAAGTCGGCTCCTCCCTTTGGCACGTCATTCAAAGCAATTTCAAGTCGGCCTAGGGGTGAAAGGATGCGAAGGCATATAAAGAGGGGAGATTTGATTCATTTCCACAATCAAGGGCATGCGAATTTCCTCCAGACTAAGTGCAGATCGATATTATAGTAGACTCGGATTGGGAAGCAAGTCAAGCTTAGCGGGGTGTTCTTTTTGGTCCATCACCTTAGCATTCAATTGGTGGAACATATTGACATAATTCTAAGGAAGGAGCAGCAGTTGGCGTCCATTTCAATCTCAGAATTCATTTAAGAAAGCTACAGGTCTGATTGAAACCAGATTTCCTTTCAAATGCTAGAGCGAAGTGAGGGGTTTGGGTAGGATACTTGATGTGATGTGATTCCAAGTAAGACGCCACCCTCTTTCATTTTCAATTCTCAGATTTCAATCCTCAAAAAATGCAAAATGAGGGAGTAATCAGACTTCGAAATCTTGTTCGCAATCTGGAAATGATATTTATTTTGGCTAATGAGTTGAGTTGTTTGGAATCCCATATCCTTCCAAGGGTAACCGTGATAGATGAATCACATTTGAAATCTGGGACTTGTTGTGGATTGAAAGACTTAATTGTTTCCACATTTCTAGCTATAAGATCAAGCTTATTTTGAAAATTCAATCTCATTGAAGGCTAATGTGATTGCATTTCTTGAAGATTTTAAGTTTTATTATTTTCATGTTTAATTATCATCTTGTAAACTTAATGTCTTTTCCTCTCTTGTTTTTGCAAGGAAAATTGTTGAAGGAGACAAGGAAATGTTTAAGACTTCAAGCTCGAGGACTTCAAATGAGAAAGGGAAAGCAACCAAGGGAAAGGTGGATATGAAGGAGAAAGAGCTGAATTGCGATTCATTTTTGGAACAACTTAGAAAATCAGAGTGTTGCTGGTATACATGTCCTCCATCATCACGCCAACATGTGGATGCTCCAAGCTCAAGTTCAAAGATCTCAAGTGGGAAGGAAGTTCAAACCAAGTTACCAAAGGACAAGGTCAAGGCATCGAAAGAAACATCAAGATGCAAGTTCAATCAAGTTCGAATCATGGCAAAGAGATTTCCAAGAACAAAGGTGGTGAAGAGTTGAGAAGATGAGGCAATTTGGGAATATGCCATCATGATGGAAAGTTGGGCAATGTTACATATCAAGAGATATTTTCTCTTCACAAAGATTAATGAGAGCTACATGATAAGAATGATGAGGTGGCAATTGGGGGTCTTCTCCGATCAGAAAATTCCAATTTCAAGCACAAGCAATCACAGCATGCCAAGTGTCCTATTTTCTCATTGGTTGAAAAATCATTGTAATGTTCTTATTGGCCCATGATTTGGTGCTCTCATGTAATTGGTTGAAAATTTGGCAACCCTAATTAGGGTTTCTAGGGATTAATCTTGGCCCTTGATTTCAAATGAATCTTAGCCCTTCGTTGTAATTGGACATCTATAAAAGGCCAAGGCCTTCTCATTTGTAAAGGGGTTAGCTAGTTAGTTGGAGAGGGAGAGAGAGTTAGATCCAAGATTGTAGAAGATAGAGAGCTAGTAGGAGATTAGAGTAGGTTAGCCAAAGGAGACTTGATCAAATTGTTGTTATCATACTACCAAAATTATTCCTTCTAATCATTATTGGCTTTCATGGTGAATGTATGTGACATTTGGAGTATTGGATGTTTCTTCAATCTTCACTTAAGGTAGATTCAATTTCATGTTGTTAGAAGTAGCTTAGTTGGATGAAAGCAATTGTGGATGTTTGCTTGTTTGACTCAAATATAAACTAGGCCACTAGCCCTCTTTCTGATTGTAAGGGTGCCTTGTGTGGTAAGCTAGTGATTGCTCTTAACTTCAATTGATATTCAATCTTTAGTTTGCATCCATTGATGGGATTGGAGAGGAGATATTGATTTGAAAACCATTCGAGTATTCCTTAGAAGCTTGCACTAGGTGGGTGGAGGTCGCTGATAAAACCACATCTAGTAGAGTCCAATTCCATCCATGATTCCTTACATTCCTAGTTAGAAGTAGAAGTAGAGGTTAAGCTTAAGTTTAAGTTGAAGGTGAAGAGTTAAAAGAGCAAAGCTATATTTTCATTGCACATTGTGAAGCCAAATCTTTAGAAATGCAAGTAAGTTAATATCCATTGAATGAATAATGTAAGTCCCCTAAGTGACTACCAGCGAATCACATTATTTCACTAAGTGAGTGTCCACAATAGAAGGAACCTTGAAGTCATTTCATGATCTTACTTTGCAAGCTTAGCATGAGAGATGACCTTATATCAAGAAAGGATTGAGTATTTGGTATTTCATCTTGGAATACTAAGTGTTTGATTCTACATGTTGTAGTGGAGCAAAACACACATCAACAGTTACCTAGGAGGTTTGGTAGGATGTGTTGCATAAGTTTTGCAAGCGAGTTAGTCATTGGACTTGCAAGTGGCTCTCGACTACTAGGATAGTGATGCTATTAAACTCGGTGGTCTAGGCTCTCCCCATTTACAGGTGCTTTGTGCAAATTGCTCCTTCAAGCTTTATTAGGAAATTTGATCCTCTATCTTGACAATCCTTATGGTCTGATAATCTACTCTCGACGAGCTGGAGTTTGGTTAAATGGGAGTCAGTTTGTATGCCAAAGTTGGAGGGTGCTCTAAGTCTTTAACATGTCTAACAGGACAAGTTTTGGTCGCCAAGCTCTTTTGGAGGCAGTGCATTAATCAAGATAAGGATTGCTCTAGGCTCCTTACTACTAAGTACCTAAGGGAGGTGGACAGTAAGGATGTTCCTCGATTCAGTCTTGTGCATAAGGGTTCTATGATTTGGGATACTCATAAAAGGGGTGCTAAGTTAAGTATCCATTGTTTATTTTGGATTTGAAATAGGGGCTCTAAGAAAAAATTTCAATATGATTCGTGAGA
>MU223476.1:4346810-4362401 GCA_018584345.1 Thuja plicata
CATGTACATATATATATATACATGTATATATATATATATATGTAGATATATATATACATATATATATATATTTATATATGTATATATATGTATATATATACATATATGGATATATTCGATATTGAAATTAATAGACAATCTAGACTGAAGATAATTATTAATATAATAATTGTTTAATAGAAAGGGAGTTAGTTGTATTAATAATTTTTCAAGTTAATAATAGATTGTCCAAGTCAAGTGAGGTTCTAAATGGGAGACCTCATTTCTCACATGAAAGGATTACATGAATGTTTATAGACCAAAACTATGAGCTCGATAGTCCAAAAAGGGTACATAGCTCACTTAGAGTTTGGAGAATGAAGTCAAAAGCTATGATTGTCATATTAGTTTGTCGGCATCATTTGACAATTGGGTTTTTTTTTCATTTCGTTTGGGTTACGACATTTTAGTGAAAAATAATTTGGAAAATCGGAACCAACAGATTTATTAAATTAAATTTTAACGGTTCTCGTCTTACTTGATACTATTTTTAAATTAAATTTCTATGCATTGCATTGCATTTTTATTTTAGTAATGGAGACTATGAGTTAATTTCCTTTTAATTTATTTTAAATTAGTTTTTGTTAATGTTATATATATAGATATTCGATGTTGAAACTAATAGACAATAGGCTAGAAATTAATTAGTAATATAATAATTATTTAATAAAACAGGGAGTTAGTTGTATTAATATGTTTTCAAGTTAATAATAGATTGTCCAAGTCAAGTGAGGTCATAAATGGGAGATCTCATTTCTCACATGAAAGGATTGCATGAATGTTTATAGACCAAATCTATGAGCTTGATAGTCCAAAAAGGGTACATAGCTCACTCAAAGTTTGGAGAATGAAGTCAATATTTTAAACTTATGAACACAATGGATTGGTGAGGGCACAATGACCAATGTGGGATTTGGATCTTGGTGGATACAACAATAAAGTTATAACCATGTGAGTTCTATTTTTATAAATTAAAAAATTGGTTTCATGTTTCAAATTTTATTGGTAAAATTAATTGTTAAAAAGGTGAAATGTAATTGGATAAGATAACATTATGTTAAATTAAATTATATCATCATGTGTTGTTCAATTAGTTGAGAATCAATTAAATACATAGTTAATTTTAAAAAGCTTTATCGTAATACTTTTTATTATGGATAATAGTTGATTTTATTACAAAATTTTGAATAGGCCCAAACCTTGTACAATCACAAGGTAGAAATCCAAGATTAAACTACCCTACAAAAAGATAGTAAGACATGAAGATGTAGCACAAAGGACAAATAGCAAGCAAGGACTTGGTTTGATTGGCTAAAGTATCTTGTTGCGGGCAAGAGGTCACAAGGTCTGTTCTCCCCTAGTCCTCGTGTTATTAAAGAGCATGTCACATCATGAGGTATAATCTCCCCTCAAGTATATACATCTTGAAATATTAAAAAAAACCACAACACACCAACAATTATGCAAGACACGGTGTCATTCAAGACCTACACTATGTACCAAACCTTTACAATATCTTTAAGTTTTCTCTTGACTTTGAATTAATTACTTAGAATCAATCTTTTCATAAAAACAAGGTACAATTTTTTGGATAATTGTAATTGGTTTTAAATAACTCTTCTAGATATAATTTAATATTATCTCGCTATTAGTTTGAAGCCTATAAGTTTCTAATATTGAAAAGAGAATTTCATACCACATTTAGTACTTAATTTTTTAAATAATTTTTTTGAGTTGGGTGTATATTATAGTCAATAGCTTATAATAAGTTTTTAAAAAATGAACATAAAATTTTAATGCTTATTTTGACCTAATTTTTTTAAAGAAAAATGATAGCTTCGTTGTCAAAACACATGCATCCATGATCAAAATCTATGATTATAAACATAAAAATGCTAAAAAAATCACCTTCCATAAATCTAGGTTACAAACATAGAAAAAATATTTTATTCAACCAACCACACTTCCAAGCCAAATCAATAAGAGGGACCCAAAGCACCATCATCCTTGAGAACAACAACTACACTTAGCTCCAACTTGAAAATATATGAATACCTCTTGAAAGAGCAGTAAGGTGGTAAGAACCAAAAACCTCAAGATTTCTCTCAAACATTACCAATATTTGCAAGTAGTTTAGGTGCATGTCTAGATCTTGACTACATTGAGAACAAAGTTGGTGTGTTTCTTCACTCATGACTAAATAAGAGCATGTGGGCTTAAGCAAGAAGATGAGTCTCAATTTGGGGGAAGTCTTTCCATCCTTGAAAACCCCACTAAAAATAGGAACCCATTTAGCTTTGAGTGCCCCAACTTGAGTTTCAAATGGGTACCCATTTAGAAAATAACAACTACCAATTACAGACTCTAGTACACATGTGAAATGAGCACCCATTTTGTTTTACAATGAGAACTTGTTTCTTAGAAGTATTTTATTGTGCAAAAACATAATAGGTACCAATTTTTTAAAAATTGAAATCCAAACATGCCCTCAACATTGGGCTTTAGGTTGGGACAAGCTTGGTGGGCCCAAACCTTTGATTTGGACCATAACTTCAAGGCTATATGTCACTAGAAATGAATACTACTAACTTTACACATATGTTTAATGCCTTTTCTTACTGATTTTTTGACAAAATGAAAACTCCCTATAGATTTTAGTGTTTGGAATTCAAAATGTATTTTTTTTAAGGATTTGATTAATTTTATAGTATTTTTGTATTAATTATTAATCAACTACATCATAAGCTTAAAATATAATTTTTTCTATTTTTTAATAACTTTTTTTTATACTTTTTGTAAAATAAATTATATGACATCTATCTAAACATAATTATTTTCAAGATAAAAAAAAATTGAAAAATGATAAGTTTAGGTCAAGTTATGGTAGTCATACACTAGAGGTTTTCAAACTAGACTTTAGAGTCAATAAAAAATATTTAAAAAAATATAGTAATGAATCTTTAGTGGCTAGACATCTTTTCCCAAAAGGATTTACTAAAATACTTTTATTTAGGTAAAAATGTGGCATTCATACATGTGGATTATATTGTCCTAAAACATGCATTTCTTAAAAGTGATTTTCACACATGTCTAGTGAAAACCAATTTGTTCTGTGTGGGTAGTGAAATAAATTACATATTTGAAAAGTAGGTCCTCTAAACACTACATTTCATATTACTAAACATTTTTTAGATTCAATCTTTAGATCTCCTAAATTTTTAGATTAATTCCAACAAATCAAGAAAAACACTTCCACTTTAGACACTTTTTAGGGACTCAACTTCTTGTGCACATAGGTGTACCCATTCCACCTCTTGTTGAAGGTGAATTTAAATAATAAGATCAACTAGGGCATCCTCCTCAAATTTATTAGGCCTACATGATAGCCTTTATTATATTCAAAATCAACTCCTCTACTATTAATTCAAATACCCTTCCCTTTTACAAATAAAATCTTTTGAAATCAAGGCCCTTAACATGAACTACCCTGAAATTCCATATACCATCCTCTCCTAACAACTTCTTTACAATATACATAATGATGAGATCATGAATGCATAACAAAATTTTGAGTAATTTAATAAACATTGTTTTAGTTCTAAGAAAAGTACCTGTGAAAATAACCTATATTTACTATATTACAAATATAAATGCACACAACACAAAAAAAACATAGAAAAAATACACACAACACAAAACTACATAGAAAAATCGTTATAAAGAATACAATAATTATATATAGGAAAACATTTGAACAAGACAAAACCATATATTTTGAAGTAATATGAACAAATTAAAACATAATAAAAGCCTCTAAAATAGAAATGGAAATGATCTTATTAAAATCTATGAAAATAGTCAAGACTCTACATATGAATCAAGTAGAAAGAATAAACATTATATGTCTGAAAATAAAAGGGGATTGAAACTATGGAGAAATGATTTCATTCTTGAATTGAATCATTCCTTAAGTTGCAAGTATTTAAGTATTTAGATCAACCTAACTTTGGTTAGAAAGGAAGATTACCCTATGTGAATATTGGCAAACATATATTTAAAATATATTACATTTTCAAAGGAACAAGTTAATTAAATAAAATCAACGTGTCTACATAATAGTCAAGTTTGGTAGATAAGATGGAAAGGAAATGTTAATCACAAATATGTCTTTACAAAACCATTCATCCCTAAAAGTGAATCCACTTTAACTTCTAACAGAGGGGATTATAATTTTCAAATATTTTACTTTACTATTACATTTAGAACTTAAAGCATGTAAGAAACCCTTAAAAATAATCTTATATAGGGCCAAAAACAACAGCCACGCCTATAAGATTACATTTTTTCTAATTAAATTGAACATAAAGATTCATTTTTAAATTATTAACTTAAAGTAATATTCAAGAAAATAATAAATATCTATGATCAATGTTGATTACACTTTTAATATAGAAATATGTCAAAATCTGATTATATTATATTATTTGTTTACAAATTTATAATAAATTAAAAGTTAAAAGTTAAATTTATTCTTAGATATATTACTAAAATTTAACGTTTAAAAAAATATGGTTTTGAGAGTAAATTAACATTACAACAAAAGCTTTACATTTTAAACTCTTTTATGAGTCTCAGAATTATAATTACAATTATAACTAAAGTCAAGATAACATGTGTCAAACATTCATTTTCAAAACAAAAATGGTATCCCAAACCCAAGTTGAGATATTTTTTTATTAGTTATTATGTATTAACTCTCATACTAATTTTTTTCATAATGTACGCTAATATGAAATGTATAAAATGATATCATCCCTAAGTCATTATGTGACAATTTCTCATAAGAAAATGACTCCTTATCCTGGTAATCACTCACAACTAATGTTCACACCTCTTACAATCATGTATATCCCTATCATGTAGCATTATTTTTCATCATCCATACCAATTACTTCAATCATCTTACTATATAATCCCAACACCTTAGTTCTTTCACTATTCAAAGGAATCACAAGAGGATAACTCCTCATGATAGGAACACTCACAAGAGAATGATTCGTTATCATAGGAATCACTTACAATGATTGCCAAATGAAAGGTGGCAATATGGTCACCAAATTTTCAATATAATATAAAGTACGAGTTGGCAAGAATGAAATTTGTTCTTACCTTTTCTATATATAAGATCAACACATCATTGTAGTTTCCATACATGTTATCTTACAATCATAAGTCTCACCCAAATCACAAGAAATTGTACCCTCAGCAAATTTCATGCACTAAACTATTAACTCAAGAAAATAAATATTAATCTACAAAATTAGAGTAAAGAATTCATAAAAACTAATACACTTGTATTAAAAGAACCAAAATTCTCATTAATCACATTTTAGATTCTTTTAGTTAAGATGTATAAAGACAAATATGTGCTCATAATATTAAGAACATGACTCTTTAGTGTTACAAATGACTTACCAAATACTCAAATGGCAATTAAAGATCAAATTTGTAGCTATAAAAGTTAAATTTATAATTAAAAATGACCTAAACCTTATAATGAAATCCATTTTACTATTTTCTAGAATCATAAAATCTCTATACTAAAAATATCGCTTGTCACAAAATATTATATACTAAAACATAAAACTAAGATACAATTATTTTTTTATCATCAATTATATTATTCATAAAATTATTTATAGAAAAAATGTACATAAGAAGAGAATTACATAGAATAGAACACATAGAATAGAACATGGAGGCACTCACTAGATGTTCATCAAAGAGTACTTTTTTAATATTTGATTTTTACATTTTTATAATATCTTAATTATTACTTAGATTTTTTATTAAATTAATAAAAATATTTATTATTAATAAAAATAAATAATAGTTAAAATATATAAAATATAATAATTTAATTGTTTTAAGATATTATTTAAATAATATTAACATTTATGTATATAATCAGAATATGAGAGTCTTTGTAGTAAAATGTATCTGAATATAATAACTATTAGTTTATATTAAGATATCATATACATCTACATATACATAATATAGTTGAGAGACATTCTACATTAACATAAAACATAAACATCATAAATATGTAAGTAAAAATGTTGTAACTTAAATTTGATAGTCATTTAAACATCAAATAAATAATATTTAATAATAAAAATATTAATATCAATAAACACTATAACTTACATCTATCTAAAACATCTCAAATTAACAATATGAATAAAAGTTATGATTGCAAATAAATTCTAACTTAAACTTCATATATATTTTGATAAAAAAGATTTGAATTTTTTTTATGTTACATTCATTTTGTCAACTACCTATCTTATGAGGTACTCCTTATTTTGAGGTTTTATTTGTTTATATTTGTGTACATGATTAAAAATTAAACTTATTATTCATCATGAAACAATAAAAAAATATAATTTGCTTAATATATAAATTATTACTATTTTATAAACAAAGAAAGGTTAAAAACTAAAATAGTAAAGAGGTTAAAAATTATTGTTGAAGCTACAAAGTGTTATATGCATCCTTTAGATTATGAAGTTTCAGCCTATTCAAAAAAATAAACATGGATAATAAGTGAAAAATTTCTCTCTTATGGGAATACATTCATTATAGAAGATCTCTAAATAATTTAGACAAAATAGAAACACTAAACTAAATAGTCATGTAAGTAAATAACATTATGTCTAGAAACTACCCTATTTGACTCTCAATGCACTTTCAAAAAATATAATCTCCAAGAAAAGTCTTATTAACATGAAAATTCTATCCACTTCTCACTTATTACCCTTATGAGCACTTACCTTATTACATTTGTGCTCTTAATTCAAGCATGTCATTTTTCTCATTTCAAATTAAGGAAATGAACCTTGAGTTAAGAGTAACATGATAAGCTTGAATTAAGAGTGAATGTAATGAGATAAGTGCTCATAAAGGTAATAAGTGAGAGGTGGATAAAAAATAATTATGTAGGTATAAGTGTAAATGAGAGTAAATTAAGATGGATAGGAATTATGATTGGGATGTAACTCAACCTAATACAAGACTGTACCACTTGATATATGATTGCATTAAATATATTATGTCAAAATGAGCATTAAACAAATAAATGAAAAATGACATGGTTATACAAATTTCACCAAATTTATACATGCACACATGTATATGTATGTCCATGTGCATGCACACACACACACATGTTTGTGTATGTATACATAAGTACATGTATGTATGTATGTATGTATGTATACATGCACATATGTATATAGTTATAATTACATACATATATAAATATATTTATATAGGTACATATAAATATATATGCATATATACATACACACACACACACACACACATATATATATATATATATAGACATATGCATATACGTATATATATACATATACATATATATTTTTATATATACATATATACATACATACACACACACACACACACACACACACACACACACACACACACATACACATACATATACATATATATAAGAGTAAATTGAGATGGATAAAAATTATGATTATACACATACACATATACATATTTTCTAAGGCTTTCAAAACTCCCACTCCACTTACCTCATTACATTCACACTTAATTCAAGCTTATCATTTTACTCATTTCAAATTAAGGAAATGAACCTTGAGTTAAAATATTTGTTCATTCAAATTAAAATTTTCTCATCTATTCCTACTAGCCATTATGAACTAATGATATTTAAAGATATTTAGTTTTCCCTTACATAATGAATATACGAAAGTTCAATTTTCTAGTGTCAAAGAGTTGGAATTTTCATAGACTAATAGGCCATGTGTATGTTTTTCAAGGTTTGAATTTAAAGATCAAAGTCATTAAAAAGCCAAATGATATATGTGTTTTACCTAGGACAACTTGAACATAGAGATTCAATATCAAGGTATTTATAAATATTTTGTGAATAGTTTGTATATGTCTACTTTTTGCTAGTTAAAATCTATAGTGACTTAAAATTCAAATATGTAATAATCAAGATTGAAGACGCGACATGTAGGAATGGATCTTAATATTTTATAAACTTATTCAAATTTCAAGATATTCATCAAACAAAGAACATGATTTTTAGAACAAAGGTGAAGCAATTTTGTGCATCATTAACCCCTTTTCCACACCATTGATATTAATTCCTCTCATTAAATTATTATTTGTTAAATTTATTTACTAATCTAACTTTAATTTATATTAGTTCACTTCATAGGGTGAATTATAAATGTGTCCTTTTCAAATATTTTAAAGACATGACAATTTTTTTTAAAATACTAGTATACATATCTTAAATGCAATTATCAAAAAATATTTTCAAGCTATTTTATTCACTTTAAGATTATATTCTTTTAGTTTAGAACTATTTTATTTATTAATACGTAATTTTTATTTTATTATATTTATCTAATTATGTAACTTTTAATTTTAATTTTTACTTAAAAATGATAAATAATAAATATATAGTGATCAAAATTAATCTTCAATGACATGATAAGTCCTAATAACAACAACAACAACAACAACAACAACAACAATAATAATAATAATAATAATAATAATAATAAAAGAATTTATAACAAATTATAAGATCAATTGTATATTATTAATATTAGTAAATTATAAAAATCAAAATATTAATTAAGGTTAGGGTGAAATAATATAATAAAATAAAGGGTTTAATAATAGTATAATCTAAAAATTTAAATAATAATATAAAATTGAGATTAATAAATAATAATAATTTGTCTTATGGGACGCAATGTCATGGTCACGTTACTTCGTTGGTGTCATGACAACCAAGGTTCAAACTTTGTTGGGCTATTGTGGTCGCAAGCCTTATGTCCTCATTGGGCTAATGTGCTCATGGGCTTAAACCAACGATGTGACCCTCCATAGCCTCTAGGTAGTTGTGCCTTACCGATCCAAAAAAAAAACTAATAAATATAAATAAAATAAAATAAAAATAACAAAATACAATAATAATATAATATTATTCTATTTAAACTATTACCTTAAATATACAAGCATCGCTTTTAATTGAACCATTATGAAACCTTAAGGGTTATTCAAAATGATCTACCCTATCCGAAAATCAACTCTAAAGTAAGAATAATCATAAAATAAAAATAATATAATAAATTATCATATCGATAATATAAAATACAGTACAATAAATTAATAAAATAATAAGGAGATTAATAAAAATATAAAAAAAAACATTATAAAATCTATAAAAAAATAAAAATAATAAAATATTATAAGAATATAATAATTATCATATTTAATCAATTACACATACACAAACGGAAAATCACATTGAATATCACCTCTAATTGGCACTAAACAAAATTGAACCCTAACCCTTATTAAATTAGGTTTAAAGGTCTTTTATCCAAACTCTAACTCTAGTTTTATATGAAATCTTAAGAAATTGAACCCCAATCCTAAACCAAATTTAACTCTAACTCTAAACAAAATTAAACCCTAACCCTAAATATAATCTAAATGAAACCCTAAGCCTAAACCATATGAAACCTTAATCCTAACACTAAACTAAATAAGACCCTAATCCTAAGCCTAATTGAAGACTAGACCAAATTAACCCTAACCTTTATTTAACTAGGGTTGGTGTTTTAGCCCCGCTCTAACTATAGTTGTATATCTAATGATAAACCTAACACCAAATCAAATTTAATATTAAACCTAATTAAGTACTAACCTAAACTAAGTGAACCCTAACACCAAACCTAATCAAACACAAAACCAAATTGAACCCTGTCTCAGGCATTAAATGAACCCTAATTGTAAACCAAAATTATCCCTAATCGGGCTAAACCTAATTAAACTCTAACCTTAAACTAAATTAAACCCTAAACTAAATTAAATCCTAACCCTTATTAAATTAAATTAAATTAAATATTTTAATACAAAATCTAACACTGAAAAATTGAACACTAAATCAAATTGAACCCAAAGCCTAAACTAAATTGAACCCTAACCCTAAATATAGTCCTAATGAAACTCTAAGCCTCAACCAAATAAAACCCTAACCCTAACACTTAGCAAAACCTAGCTCAATTAGGGATAACCCTCAAAGGAAGGCCAAGTTGAAAGCTTTAGGAAAAGAGAAGAATATTAAAGAAACAATCGTTGTCTTTGAGGATTCTTCCTCTTCTTTGTCAACTGAGTCAAAGTGGATCCCTAAGAATACCCCTCTTAAAAATACTAACTAGTCTCAAGATACCTCATCCCCTATTTCTACCCTTCATTTCCCTAAAGGTAATCCTAAGGCCCCACACAATGTTTCTCCTCCCTATTCCCACAACCCCACCTCTAAATATGAACTTCCTGATTACCCATGTATTATGGGTAAATTGTTCATTCTCTATAACCATTATCTAATTCTATCTTCAAATGGATTATTGCTCAACTTTGTATGGCCAAGAAAAAGATTAACAGGTTGGAAGTTATTGTAGAGGTGGAGGCTAAAGAAAGGGACTAGTCTCATACCATTATGGATGATCAGGTTTGGGAATTTTTTGATGATCTTTCCATGAAATTAGATAATTGGGACATAATAGAAGAACAAGTTTGTGAATTGAATGCCTTGATTCCCTCTGAAGAGGATAAATGAGAAACGCTATTGGCTTTGGCCAATTTTAGAATCTGACCAAAACTAGGTGAACAAAAAGCTTGTTGATCTTGTCACCTTCAACAAATTGATGATGGATAAGATGACTACCTCCTTCAACACCCTCCAGGAGGAATTGGAATATAGGAAAGAAAAAAGAAGGAAAAGAGAGTCTAGAATTTGCAGGTTTCTTCTTAGATGATAAAAGAGGGCCCTTCTACTTTAGCCTCGATTCAGCACTTGCCTAGGAAGGGATATTTCATGGAAACCCTAAAGGAGCTTAATCAGGAATGGAAGGAAGTTAATTTCCTGTCCATCTAGTTTTCTATGTCTTTCAATTCTTATTTTTGGTTATTTTTGTTGCTGGTCATTTTAAATTTGTTTTTGTCTTTGGTTGTTGGTTGAAGTCAGTCCTTGTAAGTTCCTATTGAGCTTTCTTCGAGCTTGATCTTATCGGTTTGGGCCCTTTCCTGATTGACTTAATCATAACACTTAACCAAATCAAGCCCTAATCCTAATTCTAGTTGAACACTAAACCAAATTGAAACCTAACCTCTATTAAAAATATCAATTAGTGTTTTAGCCTCACTCTAACCATAATTCTATATATAATCCTAAACCTAACACTAAATTGAAAATTTGACATTAAACCTTATTGAACCCTAAAGCTAAACCTAATTAAACATAAAAGAAAATAGCACCCTAATGTTGATAGTAAACTAAAATGAACCATAATTGTAAATCAAAATGATTCCTAATTGTAAACCATAATCAATCATACTCATAAACATAAATGAATCTCATTCATAAAAAAATAGACCTAACTTGCAAACCAAATTGAACCATTACCTTGATCTTAAATCAAAATAAATCCTAACCTAATTTTAAACCAAATGTAATTATAATCCTTAACCAAATTGTAAATACTAAAATAGTTAACAATAAGTCAAATTAAACCCTTACTCTACTAGTAAACCAAACTGAACCCTAACATGACACCAAATATAACTCTAATTGTAAATATAATTAAGAATTCAACCAAATTACACATAACCCTAAGCCAAATTGAATCTTAACCCTAACACTAAACATAATTGAACCCTCTAAACCAAATTAAATCATAAACATAAGTTCCTTAAGCAAGTTGAACCATAACAATAAACCTAATCCAACATTAAACTAAATCTAACTCTAACCCTAAACCAAATTGTAACCTAATATTAAAACTATATTGGAAATTAAACCCTAACCATATATCAAATTTACCTTAACCCTAACACTATTAAAAAATTTAATCATAATCTTAAATTAATTTGAATTGCGACACTAACCCTAAACCAAATTGAACCATAATTAAAAATTAAATAAATCCACCTAAACCCTAGCTCCATACCAAATTGAACCCTAAGCCTAATTGTAATCCTAAAAGAAATTAAATCCTAACGCCAAGCATAGCCATAAACTAAACTGAAAAATAAATTTAACCTTAAATCAAAATTAATGCTAATCTGAACTCTAAAGAAAAAGTAATTCTAATCCTGAAATGAAATGTAAGTCATAAACCAAGTTGAACATTAACCTTAACTATAAACCAAATTGAACCCTAGCTCAAATTCTAATACCCTAAACCAAACTAAAGGCTAACAATAACCCTAAATCAAATTGAACCCAAACCCTAATCATAGTACTAAATACATTATAGAATTAAAATTTAAATGAAATTAAATCCCAACCCTACCACAAACTAAATAATACAATGATAGACCTAATTATATCCCAAAAGCAACCCGAAACAAATAATGATAATTTAAATAAGAATAATATAATAAAGTGGGGTGACCTATTTAGAGTAGCGGTTGAAACACTTTGTTGGTGAGGCTGTCACCAAGGTTCAAACCCCGTTGGGTCATTGAGCTTGCGGGTTTGAACTTGTGGAGTGTTTGGAAACTTAAAAGGTTATTGTTTACCGATAAAATTGATCTAAATATTATAAGAATATAATAATTATTCATTTAAATAATTATACATTGATTTTACCTTTCCAAAACATTATCACACAACCATAAACAAAAACCCTTTCCCAATATGAAAAATTGAATATTAAATTATAACACTAACCCTAAGCCAAACTAAATCATAACCCTAAACCTAACTTAACATAAACCAAAGTGAAGCAAACCCCTAAAACAAATTGTAACAGTAAATCATATTGAACCCTAAAATTAAACCAAAAAAACCCTAAATATAATACTTAACCAAAGTGAACAATAACCCTAAATCTAATTGAACATAAAGCCACATTAAATTGTAAACCAGTTGAAGTTTAAATCTTACCCTAAACTCAAATGAATATTAACTAAAATTGTAACCTTAAACAAAATTAAATGTGCTTCCTGATCTTAATAAAATATTATATTTATCTTAATTTAATTATTGAAAAAAGATATTTAATATCCTTAATAATTATTTTTTATAAAAAAATTATATAAAATTATTTACATAGCATAAAACAAACCAAATTAACCAAAAAAAAATCATGTAAAAAATGAAAACCAAATTAATACATAAAGAATCAATGATAGTAGGGTGGCTAAAGAAATTCTTCATAATTAATCATTAAAAATTTAGGTAGTAAATAAGGTACATAAAAATGGAGTAGAAAAGCAAATTGTATAAAAATAAATAATTAAGAAATGCTAGTTATAGTATTTTTTTTTTAAATTTTAAAAAGAGTATTATATGTTAAGTTATAATTTTTTAATTATATATTTTGTAAGTTTTTAATTTGGTAAAAAGATGTTTTGAATTGTCTTGATTTTTTTATAAAGTACGGAAAAAAAAAGATAAAGAATATAGTTTTGCAATAAAGTAGGATGACAAACAACGACACTGTATATGGGGCAGGTAATTTGCACCTTAGTAAATAAAATATTTTGTTAACACAACATGTTAAAAACATGTGTGTTAGCAGTTAACAGTAAAATCCTACTACTCTCTGTGACTGTGCCATTAACCTGCTGTTAATGTGCCTCCAGTCCCCTGTTCTATGGGCCAGCACCCTTTTGCTGCTTTTATCTATCAAAAACATGTTAAAAACATGTGTGTTAGTCTATTGTATTTGTTTGCAAATTACTAACACACATTAACGCAATAGACTAACACACATGTTGTTAACATGTTGTGTTAACAACATATTTTGTTTACTAAGGTGCAAATTTCCCACCCCATAAATGGTGCCACAAACAATAATATTTAAAGATTAACAATGTATTACAATCATACTTAGCAATTTTGTACATCCTAGGTTCTAGTGTGAGATTGATAAAAATATGTTGAAATATCTTTCCTACCTTCATTGTACAATAGTAAAAGAAACCTCTTCATCCACATCTGTTTAAATAGGAGAGAGAGGAGGGGAGCCCCTCCTGAGGCTTAAATAGGGGGCAATTCCCAGGGAGAGGAATGCATAGCTAAGGAAGAAAACCGCCAAATAATTCTCATGTAAATTAGAAGTCTCACCACAACCAAAAATACAAATGGGATTGGTAACTAAAGAAGTGAGGAACTAGGTTTCACATGTGTGGAAGAGACCTCCTTCCCAACAATAGTAAGAGGATTAGAAGCCTTTGTACTAGACTTATCATCAACCACATCCACATTAAGGTGTTTATATAAATAATTCTCCCCCCTAGAATAATGGAATAATGTGAGGCTTTCAAGAATCAACAATGTAATTCCAAATGCCCCATATCGAAGTAATATTACCATTAGAAAGGGATTCCTTTGTTATCATAAGTCTAGCTCCAAAACTAATGAACAACTTACAAAATAACCTCTCTTGAGAGAGGTGTTAGAAAATTCAAACAAAGTAATATATGAGAATCAATAGTGTGAGAGAATATAGCAGTGGATTGATTCCACGCAAAAAATGAAGAGGGATTAGGAGATGAATCCAAATTGATAGTTGATTGAAGAATTTAGTAAGATGGTTAAAAGATGAGGTTATTGGAATTATATTTTTTGTAGAAATTTAAAAAAAAAATTTAAAATCTTGATTGCAATCAGTATAATTGATTTATATGTTATTTTAGTTTATATTGTGTTGTTAAAGAGTTTAATGGTAAATTTTACCATCAAGTCAATGTCTTTAATTCAACTCATTTTGTACTTCATAAATAAGTCACATTATAAGAAAAATTGAAGGTAAATAGAATCAAAAAAAATATTTTACTCGCATATTCAAATAACCATAGAATGTTGTGTAGTTTTTTCAATGTACTAAATTATGAGTTTGTATGCAAAATTTATGATCTCTAGAAACTTTGTAAACAAAAATGGATGAAATAGGATATTTCCCTAGAAAATTAGCACTTGTGCTTAGCAAACAAATATTTTCCTTGGTGAATTTTTAATTAATAAAAGTAGTAAACATAGATAGATAAATTATTTTTCTAGAATTCCAATGTTATTTCTTTATTTTAGGTAGTTGATTTTTGTTTCTTGACCCTTGGGATGCAAAAGGGGGTTTAAAGAATTTTCTTGACATCTTGATTGGGATCATATTATAAATTTAACATTGTTAGTCATTCTTCATACTTGCAAATATTTTAAATGATGGGAGGAAATGTGTAAATTCAAGGAGCTAGTAAGTGTTAATTTTTAGGATAGCTGCAAATGTAATAACACTCTATGTTGTATGTATTTAGTATGTGTTTTTCAAATGCAACAATCTCTCTTTCATTTATATTGAGAAAGAGGCTAGATGTCCGTTCATTATAATGTTTCATTAATCAATCATATATATTAGAATAATATAAGTTTGCATAACATATATATATATATATATATAT
>MU223476.1:4389766-4412225 GCA_018584345.1 Thuja plicata
TGAAATAGGGGTCCTTTGAGTGTTGCAATACACAGGTTTAGGTGCTTGTTGAGATAGGCCCAAATGTTCAAGTACACGTGGAGATTGATCATAGTTTCTTCTCCAAGAAATATTACCTAAAAAATGATAATAACCACAAGTGGATCTCCCATAATTGGGATCTCCCTTTAGATATGAATCAGTAAAATTTGATAAAGTAAAAATAGATTGAGAATCATTAAATACATCATTCATTTCATAAAGAGATTTTGTAAACCAAATGAAATCACCACTAGATGCAGAATCAAAAGTAGAGCTAGTATAGTCACTATCAATAATATTACCATTATCATAATGAGGAAGATTAGAGTTTAGAGAAGGAGGTTGGTCCTCTATAATAACCATTTGAGTGTCACAAAATTCATAATCCACTTTGGAGCAAATGGGAGCATCATCTCTTGTAATACATGAGGGCAAAGTGACATTGAGAAACGTATCAATAATTTCATCTTCTTGTTCTAAAATATCATCAAAAGCATAATAAGTATAAGAAAAATCATCAACCGACAACATGTTATTTCTATGAGGAAAATAGGAAGCGAGGGGATCATCCCCAAAACAAACATCATCACATGGGTCATCCCAAATAGGAAAGTCGTTTAAAGGATACATAATGTCATAGTGCGGTGTAGAGTTTTGGTGAGTTTGAAATGTGTTTTCCAGGACATGCCAAGCCTGATGAGCCTCAGTACAATTGGAGATAAGGTGATATAAGTCTGGATTTAAAGAGAAGCCAATTAGACCAAACGCTTCCGCATCTTTCAACTGCCAGGAATCATGGTCAGCCTGAGGAGCGGTGGATGTCGGTTTCAAATTTGGTGAAGAAATAATATCTGAAAGTTGTCGAGATTTTAATAAAACAGACATGTGCGTCCTCCAAATAGAATAATTAGAACTTGTAAGTTTAAATTGCGACATTAATGTTGTCATGAAAAAAATGAAATTGAACCTTTATTAAATAATATGAACAACGTTTAAGCAATAACTTTGATTAGCTTTATGTTTAAAACTTTTTAAAAAAAAAATTTAAAGATTAAATTCAATTTGAAATCTATCTTTGAAAAAAAAATATATTAAACAAATATGATAACCTACAATGATAATGATATTAAAAAAAAATTAAAAAAAATTAAAAAAGATGAACTTAGAATAATGATAAATTAGCAACAAAGTGATATGAATTTTTAAAAAAAATTAACCTGCAACAAAATAATGAGCAATGATATGATAATTTAAAAAAAAACTGAAAAGAATCTAATTATTAAAACCACAAGCCACCTGCATAAATCAGAAACAAACGTTAAAATAATGAAAAACTGCAACAACAAAAAGATCACCCTGTAGAAATCAAGAAAATGTTAGAATAAAAAAAGCTTGCAGATATCAAAAAAACTAAATGATAAATTGCAACATAAATTATTATAGTTATCTAAAACTGCAGAGATGAAAATGTTAAGATAGGAAAATGCAACTGAAAGATTCTGCCCCACGCCAAAGAATGTTATAATTAAAGTTATAATGATACACTCTGGCTATATTTAGTTTGGAAAAAAATGTAGAGATAATCTGCAACTTAATAATGATCTGCAACAAGGGAATAAGCCTGCAATGTTAAAAAAAAAGCATTAGTATAATAATACTATACAGAGGAATAAGAATCTAAATGTGGCACATAAGAAGAACATTGGCTACGCACGCAGTTTCCTCCACTAGCTGCTCAATATATATAAGCTTAACTTTTCCCAGCAAACAAAGAGATGTCTGCAAAATTGATAGGCTGCGCAAAGAAACACTGAGATAAGAACCAAACAGAAGAAATATTCTAGAAATAAATGCCAATGCCGACTTAATGAAACGTGTCAAAGAACCTGTTAATTAAAAACGTTTCAACAGAATATATAATTCAAAAAAAATTTTGCCTGCAAAGTTTCAGCAGAAGTATTTAATTCAAAAAATGTTTACCTAAAGTATGGAAAGATGAACAATATATAGTGCAGCCCTATGAATATAATACGCAATGCTGGTCAAAGATTAAGCAAAGGCAATGGCAATGTAGTCAAAGAGACAAGGCAGGAAAAAAAAGAAGATGCCTTGCGCAAGAGAGCAACAAGAAGTGGGAGAAAGGATGCGCAGGTGGGCAGCGGGAGAGGTAAAGAAGATAATACAAAGGCTGCGATAAAAAAAAGGCTGATCAAAAGCAGCAAGGCTGCACAATATGCTGGAGAAATAAAGGGAGGAGAGTGTTGGGAGGAGTAGCTTAGGCTACGCTGGAGAAGAAGGAAGATGGGCTGCGCAAAAGAGAATTAAAAGAATGATTTTAAACAAAGCTACGTAATGAATACAGGAAGCTGTTATGAATGGAAGCTGCTGAAAAATGTTACAGAGATCACCAAACAAAGATAATATCATGAGCACGCTGGGAGGAGGAGAGTTGCGAAGGAAGAAATGTTATGAACCTTTAGATTTGAATACACTTGCAGACAAACGTTAGATGAAGATTTATAATATAGATAAATCTGCAAAAAAGAAGACAACCAAAAGATTAAAAAAAGAGATATGCCACCTCCGATGAGTGAGGAAGAGCTTGAATAGTTTAAACAATATATTATTATACTTGTTGATTATAAACAATATAACCAGATTAAATGTTGACCAGACCTAGATATCTAAAAAAATGACAGAGATTAGAGTTTAAAAAAAAAAAAAGGATTTCAATCGGAAAATAGCTTTAAATTTAAACTTGTAGTAGTAAAGGCTTGAAGAATCAACACCAAACGTTAGCGAAAAAGATATAGTTAAAAAGTTTAATGATAAATTCCAACATTAACAAAGAATTTTTTTGTGGAATCCTGCAAGAATATCAAATAGATAACCTGCACATAAAGGAGATTAGAACTTTTATTTTTCAATAAGATTAGTAAAAAAAATATGAAATAAACTCTCTCAAGAGTCTCCGATATTGGAGTGCACCAAGATATGGTAGCTCTTTTACCTACACACTCACGATATGATTAAACCAACCTGCTCTGATACCATATTGGAAAAATAATAAAATGAAGAGCAAGGAAATTGTTTAATCTAAGAGTTAGGTTTAAGAAGTGTTACCATGAATAACGCAAAACCAAGTGCATACACCAAAACAACAAGGCAAGGAGACAAGATTTTGAAGGGGGAAAAGCGTAAAAAAAACCCCGTGATAATATTATGAATGGAAAAATTGCCTAAGAACATGAGAGAGAGAGAATGAGAGCCAAGCTCATACAATGAGTCACTTGAAGTGACGAAGTGCTACAACTAGAGCTTGTGTTACTACAAAGAAAGAGGATAAATATCTCTTAAGTAGAGATGGAAGAAGGAGTTTGAAGTGTAACTCCTATGTGCATGTGAGCCACATTCATAAAGTGTGTGCCACTTGTGTTATTTCCTCTTAGGGAGGAATCTAACGGATACCTTGGTTTATCCCATTAAATAATACAACCAAGGGAACATAAATAAAAATAATTATCCTCACAAGAGGACAAAATAGGTGTAGGGATTCCATAGGAATCTCCTACTTACATAATGCAAGTAAAGATTAATTTCTAACAAAACCTTGTTAAGGGAAAAACCACTGGGATCGGTAACCCAAATTTTCACTCTTCTGAAGTGAGCTCAGTGAAGAGCCAACCCTATTAAAGGTTACAAGCACATTGTTAGGTGTGACCTTGTTAGAGGATTTAAATGAATAGTTTGTCACTTAGTATCTGGCATCTAATGCTACCATCCTTGATCAAACACTCACTTGGCATGTTAATAGGTATCAGGCATATCCAATGCTACTTTGTATGATCAAACATTTTGATACTCCTTGGGATGTATCTCAATTAGAAAAGACTCTTAAGTCCTACTCAGTTAAGAGTCTTGATGCTTCAATGGTTAAAGTGAAACAGTAAATTGATCTGTTCACATATACAACTAGAATTGCAGATTTTCATATCTATTGTAAGTGCATTACCTTTCTGATCAATGTTATCAATTCAATACCTTTTCTCCACACTGTTCTGCTTTGTGATGTTGTATCACTTTTCGTTGATGTCTGTAGAATTTAGCTCTTTCCTCAGCTTGATTGATCAGGTCTGAATGAAGACTTTCTTCTCCTTCATATTCTCTTCAACATCTATTCTCTTGTCACTCCCCTAATTCACATTGAATTAGCTTGTCTCTTATATAGTCATGATTTCACCATTTCTTGGCTTTCTTGATCTTGGCGTTATCCATAATTCTCGCCAATTAGATTTAAATAAAAACTCTTATTTTATCTCGTAGAGATCTTCTTGCCAACTGGACAAAACAACTTTAAATCCTTTACTTATCTATGGCTTTATCTTGTTGATTAAAACAATGATAAGTACCAGTTAAGTCTATATTTAGCTCTTGACAACTAATCCTTTTGTCATTTCTGAACTCTTTTTTATGTCGGTCAATACTTTAGTTAGTCATTGGTGACAACTGATTGTTCCGTTGGTAAGACTTCAGTTATCTTCAGGATCTCTGTCGTGTTGTCTATCCATTGGGCAACACTGTAAATCTGTCCGTCGAGTTACACTATGCTTTTTCTTGTCGGGTTACACTGTGACTTTGCTTGTCGGTACTGCTGTGATTTTTCTCGTCGGGTAACACTGTGACTTTGCTCTTGTTGGTTTACCCTATCTGTCAGTGTGCACTCCGTTGTTGTATACAGTCACTTTATGAATACTTAACTTTTATGCATCAGTGATAGCATAGCCTTTGATTTATTGGTTCTTTGAAGTCTTTTAGCAGTATGTACATGACCATATAGGTTATATCAAGTTGACACCAATGAAAATACAATACATTAATTGATTTAATGTCTTGCATTTACTTTCTATGTCTTGGTGATCATCAACTTAACATCTTCAAACATTCAATCAGTTATAGTTCATCAATCTCTCCCTTTGGCATTGATGGAAATAAACTACATTATCACACTATATTATCACTAATACAATATGAAATATAACAGTTGGAGTTCATCAAACTAACAATCTTATGTACTATAACTGATACAAATATTTGGTCCTCGGTAAGCTCACATAACTTATATTTGATTCTTGCAGCTCTCTTTCTGTCTTCAATCCCTTCACTAAATAGATGTATAATCTTTCTTCTTCTGATGTGATGTGTTCTCTTCTTGTGTCAAACTCTCTCCCTTTGACTGTTCTTTTCTTTTGATGTCTCTTTTCAGCAATCTCTCCCTTTGTATGTACTCTCCCTTTGGATAATGTGATAATGGATATAATCTCTCCCTTTGACAACAATGCCAAACAAATATTTGACAGTAATGCCAAAGATTCCTTTCTATCCATTCAATATATTCCTTGAATTTCCCAATCCATCAACAATATAACAACTCTGGTGCTTTGTGTAGATAAATACCTTTCTGTGTACAAATTTATCTTTGAAGCTCATCTCTTTACTTGCATCAACATGAATGATATTCTGATAATATGTAGGCTGATGCAACCTTCTAGTCATCTTATTGACTAGTAGACAAGGGTCTGACCCCTAGTCTCTTTCTCAAGTACTCAAATGTATCCTTGGGCAGTGGCTTGGTGAAGATATCAGCTAATTGTTCCTTTGATTGCACATACTTAAGTATCACCTCCTTTTCTTGAACTTGTTCTCTCAAATAATTATACTTGATAGAAATATGCTTTGTCTTAGCATGCATGACTAGATTCTTGGAAATGTCAATTGTACTAGTATTATCACAATAGATAATTACTGGTTCAAGAATTTTCATATGCATACCTTCCAGTAACTATTTGATCCATGCAATATTTGAGCAGTTTGCAGCAGTAGAAACATACTCTACTTCTGCAGTAGACTGAGAGATGCATCCTTGCTTCTTGCTGATCCATGTGACAATTCCATCACCCATAAATAATGCTCCTCCAGTTGTGCTCTTTCGGTCATCAATGTTTCTAGCTCAATCAGTGTCGGTGAAGACCTTAAGTTCAAATTTGTCTTCTCTTCTATACCATAAGCCATAGTCCTCGGTATTCTTCAGATATATTAGGATTCTTTTCATAAAAGTCATATGTGATTCCCTGGGGTTAGAAGAAAATCTTGCAACTATTCCTACTGCATGTGCAATATTTGGTCTAGTATGCACAACATACATGAGTTTGCCAATCATTGATCTGTACAAAGTCTGATTTACCTCAGGTGACTTGTCCTCCTTTGTTCACTTACATCCAATTGCCATCGGTGTTCCAACTGGCTTGGAATCTTCCATCTTTAATATTTTTAGCGCTTCCTTGATGTATTTGGATTGTGTAATGAAAAAGCCATCATCTTGTTGCATGATCTATAGACCAAAAAAGAGCTTGATCTCTCCAAACATAGACATCTCAAACTCTTTGCTCATTTCATTTGAAAATGATTTTCATAGCATATCATTGCCTCCAAATATGATGTCATTAACAAATATTTCAGCAATCAAAATGTTAGCATCAGTATCTTCCTTCAAATAAAGATTATTGTTTTCACTAGTTCTTACAAATCCAATACTTATGAGATAGAAATGAAGTCTTTCATACCAGGCTCTTGGTGCTTGCTTCAATCCATACAAGGCTTTGTGTAGTCTACATACCATGTTCCTCTTTTTTGGATTAACAAACCCTTATGGTTTCTCAATGTATACCTCTTCCTCAAGTATTCCATTTAGGAATTCAGACTTGACATCCATCTGGTATACCTTGAATCCTTTAAATGCAACATAAGCAAGTAATATTCTCACTCCTTCTAGCCTAGAAATGGGTGCAAAGGTTTCTCCATATTCAATCCCTTCTTCTTGTGCATACCCCTTGCATACTAGTCTTACTTTGTTTCTGGTGACTTCTCCATTCTCATTCAGCTTATTTCTGAATATCCATTTGGTAATGATGACATTCTTGTCATCTGGTCTCAGTACAAGTGTCCATGTCTTGTTTTTCTCAATCTTCTCAATTTCTTCATTCATAGCACTAATCCATTCTTCATTATCAAGTGCAGCATTAACAGATTTTGGCTCAAAATCACAAATTAGACATCTTGTGTTTAGAGACTTACTTCTGGTTCTCATACCAACCTTCTTGTCTCCAATGATCTAGTTCTGTGGATGGTTCCTTCTGACATACTTGGCAAGTACAAGTTCAATTCTTTGTCTATCATCTTGATCATCATTTTGTCCTTCATTCTGATCTCCATCGCTTGGTACATCATCTTGAGCAATATCCTAATTTTTGGTATTTGTAGCCTGATGCTCGGTTGTAGTATTCTGTTGCTTAGGAGATATACATTGTTGCTCAGGTAGAGTGTCAAGTTCTTCATTGTAAAAAAACCTGTTGTAGTTCTCTGGTTCTTTTGTGCTTTCCTTTTCATTCTTCTCTGCAAATTCATCTATCTTTACATTTGCACTTTCAAAAATTTTGTTAGAGGCTTTATTGAGACATTTATAAGCCTTGCTCTTGGTGGAATACCCTAGAAAGATACCTTCATCACTTTTGAAGTCAAGCTTTCTATTTCTATCATCTTTTAAGATATAACATTGACTACCAAAGATCTTGAAGTAGCTTACATTGGGTGTGTAACCATACCATAGCTCATAGGGTGTCTTCTTGGTGTCTTTCTTCAATTGTACTATGTTTAATGTGTAAACAACAATACTGACAGCTTCCCTCCAAAATATTTGGGTGATACCTTTCTCTATCATCAGTGTCCTTGCACAATCAACAATGTTTTTATCTCTAAGTTTTGTTGATCATTAGTGTCCCACACTTAGTCATTTATCTAGGCAGTTTTAGCCGGTCATCACTGCGGCCGAGCTATCCAACATAGTAGTTGTCGAGCAAATAATAGTTTCTGAGTCACATGGTTGCCAAGTTGAGTCCATGCTGAGTGCCAGAGTCTTTTTGTGCTGAGAAAGATAGTTTTGTTATGTATGTCAGGAATGAAACCAATTTTGAGGTAAACTATTTTGGGCCGACTATTTTAAGCATTTAATATTTTCAACGAGATAATTACGCATTTAATTATTTGATCCCACTACGTGGCATGTAGCCAATCATAAAATTGGAATGACCAAGTGGCATAAGCATATGATCCTGATCGTTGATCTAGATCTAATTGACAGATCTGTAAAGTATATTAAGATTTCTTCTTACCCTAATTATAGAGTACTATGAGAGAAGGTATATGCGTACATGAGAGATGTGTGAAGGGTTGTTTTGAGAGAGGAAACATAGATCTAGCAGAGTGACAGAGCAGTGAGAATTAGAGTAAAGATATATCAGATTATTAGATCAGAGAAGGTATTAAAAAGAGGAGATCCATTATCAGCATCAGAGTGCATATCGAAAGATCAAATCTTGAGACATTCTAACAAGTGTATCAGTTGAAATATTTTATCAGAGTGGTTCTAACAGACCTTTCTAAATCTCTTAGTCGAGTGCTTACTTTTTTGTAAGTTTAAATCCTTTTACAAGGTAGATTGTAATGATTTGTAGCTCTTAACCAAGTAGACCTTTAAACAGGTAGATTACAAATTGTGATCAAATTTTGTAGCCCTAATAGGCACACTTTATTGTTGTAGTAGTGAAGATTTTTGTGTGTCATCCCCACCCCAGTTTTTCCTTGTTGGGTTTCTGGGTTACCAAATTCTGTGTCTTGAGTTATTTATTTACTGTCATGGATGCTACTAGATGATAGATCAATTACATTTATGCATGACTGTGGATTAGTTTGTTTTAAGTGATAAAAAGTTGAAGATCTGATTCACCCGACCTCTTAGTATCTTGCTTTCCCATATTGTATTTCCAACAACTGGTATCAGGCACAGTTCTCCTACAAAAGGTTTTAATCAGCTTGAGAGTACATATCTTGAGATGGAGATTTACAAATTGGGTAAAGTCATTGAGAATCAAAAGATTGAAATTCAGTTAGCATTACATCAGCTTGAGACAACAAGATAGGAATTGAGAAAGTCCTTGATATCTAGCAAAGATTTGGCCAAACAAATGAATGACACTCATTATCAGGAAGAAGACACTGAAAAATCTATTTCAAAATGGAAACTCTACTGAGAGCGATGCAAAAATTTCAGATCTACTGGAAAGGAACAATACATTGTGTGAAGAAGTCAGAAACCTAAAAAGAGAACAAGAAATGCAAATAGTAAGACTATGTGAAGTAGTGGAACAAAAAAAGAAAGTTGAATATGACAAAGCTATAGTTGAAGAAGACAAAAGAAAGATGACTATCAGACTTGATGAAAGGAGACATGATGTATAAATCATGACAAATAATCAGGTTGACATGGTGAATCAACTACTACTTGCAAATCAAGAGATCAGTAGGAAAGACATGGAAATTGTGAATCTGAGATATGAGAACAGTCAATTGAAAGATGAATTGAGATATGAGAAAGAACTTAATTAAAGATTGAACAAACCCAATGAAGCTTTGACTCATTTTGAAAACCTGATGGAAGCATCAAGGAGATCTAAATATTCTTTTGGATTAGGTCATATCAAACAATAGACATCTACTAAGAAAGGAGAATCATCTAAGATTGGTGAAAAGATGATTGCTAAGTCAAAGAACATCAAACCTGTATGCCACCACTATGTAAAATTAGGACACGCAACAAACATCTGCCAAAGAAAGAATGGTAAGTCCAATCCTAAACCTAAGCTCAATGGTTATTGCTTTAACTATAAGAAGTTTGGACATCAAGCACATGAATGTTGGGCAAAGGTAAATAATGCACCTCCCACACCTAGATTCAATGGGTATTGTTACAACTGTCAAAAATTTGGACATAGAGCACAAGATTGCAGAGCTAATGCTAAACAATAATGGACATCAAAGACACATGCAAAAGCACCAAGGAAAGGTAACACTTACAATTGGGATTACAACACATGGCATAGTTGTCATTACTTAGTGAGTATAGGCATGTTCCATAAAACTGCATAAAGACACATTTCACAGGAAAATCCAAGAGTTGGATGAATGGAAGCCTAGTTTTCTATAATTGTCTGAAAATCAGTCACACTAGGAAGGATTGCAAGATAAGGGTACCTACTCCTACTGTTGAATAAATTAGAGCACAGATGAACCAGACATGGATAAGGAAAACAAAACTGAGTAGCAGCGAAGCTACTGAAGCTGAGGTCACCCAATCCAATGGATCAAGTGATCACACCATCACTAATTAAGCAAAAATGGTATGTAAGGAACTATGTTTATATCTCATATCTTTTATCAGTTCCTAACATATAAAGTGCAAAAGTCCATATCTGCATATGTTAAGATGCATCATGACATATTTTGAGACATGTACCTAGCAAAGTCAATATGCATTATAGGTGCCGAGAAATAGTATTATTGTACACTGAGACCAAGTTCTCTAGTGTATGCCAAGTTGGTATGGGTTGTGACCGAGAGATAGACGAGTTTTTTGAGTCGGCCGAGGACAGCTGTTTGACACTCACTCAACGGACATAACATTTATTTCAAACCTAAATTTTGACCTTTGGAGCCTATAAAGGAATGAGCCATTCATTACTCATTTTCACCTTGTGATCGAGAATTTCATAGAGTGTTGGAGCATTTGTGAACTTGATCTTTGCAAAGATCTTTTGAAGACTTCTACAGTGTGTCGTCGGCTATCCTGAGTAAAAAGTGTGAATTTTGGCATCTGTCAAGGTATTCTGTTCATCATCTTTGAAACCCTATTTCTTTCGAAATCATGGCCTCTAGTTCTTCTGCAACAACAAAGGGTATAGAGAAGGAGTTGTGAAAAATTCAATTGGTAAGGAGCGACACCTGTGCACCTCCTAATTTTTGAGCAATTCCTGAGAGCACCATCCAGGGTGATCTGACTTGAGCCTTATCATCGATTCTACCTAAGGTACTCATGATTCATGATATTAGGTCATGTTATATGTGCAAGATAAGTGAAGTTGGCGATCACGAGCTAAGAGAATCTTATAGCAAATTGTGCAAAGATAGAGCCCTAAAAGTTGAACACAAACATTTAGCCGAGAGAGGGTTAACTCATGCCCTAGATTTTTTGAGGGATTTCAGAATGGAATGGATCAAGATTGTTCTGAGTCGTGTACATGACATGAACATATGGCTAAAAAATGGACCAGTTAATATTACAAAGGAAATCATCCATCACGTAACTGGTTATCCAATTCTTAATAGGAAAAGAACTATGAGATGTCAGAGTAAGGAAAACATAGAAGAATTCACTGGAGCTATTTGGAATCAAAGAGGAATGACAATCTCTAATATTAAATATTTGGAGCTTGATTTTGCAGTTAGGGTTATTGCTCATAATTTTTATCAGTCAAGCCGACTAGATAGTGTCTCATGCATTACAGTCAACCAGGCTTGGAAGATTGTGAAGAAGGATCATACTTATGACCTTGCTGAGCTTCAACTGATGCAACTGGATAAGAACCTTTCTTCAATCAGAAAGGCAAAGAACTCAATGTGTAAGTTTGGATCTCTGCTCATTTATATATTTTTCAATATATAGAATACATTTCCTACTTTTGGAAACATAGTGTGGAAAATAGATAGACCTATTACACAATAATTCAATGCATTTATTCAGAAATTAGGTGATAATTTTGACAATGTGATGGGAACATATTTTTTTTGAATTTAAGAAAAAGATGAGATTGAGGAGTAGAATTCCTAGATCACTAGTTGAGAAACACTATGAGGATATATGTTTTCTGCTAGACACAGATTTTACTTTTGTTCAGGATGTAGTACCGAGGGTATCATGGCTAAGGCCATTACCTTATGAAGTGAACATTGATGAGACATCTGCAGCTATAACAACTCTATTGGAAGAAGAGATTGATGGTGCAACCAAACATTTTGGAAACTATGAAGAAGCTAAGTCCAAAATCTCTATGGATTTGAAGGTTGGCACTATGGAGAGGAAAAGGAAAAATATTGTCAAAAATCTGAAGAAGATGGTTGGAATTGAGAGTGATGAAGAAATAGAGGATGCACCTTTGGGTTTATCAACAGGACATGGAGAAGATATGTCTAGTGGAGAAGAGGAGAGTGAACCTGAACATGATATCACTGTGAAAGGAAAAGGGAAGCAGCCAGTGGTTGCCAAGGAAACTAAAGCAAGCAAAGCCAAACCTAAGGCTACCCCTTCTGTTGCTAACCAGCCTAGGACTAGGGCATCAACTATTTCATCTCAAGCTGAGTCAACAAAAGTATATAAAAAGAAGAATGCTGGAGAGAGTAGTTTAGGGAAGGGAAAACAAGTTGAAACAAAGGTAGTGTCGAGCAAGCTTGAGAAGAGACCGAGGAGAAAACTAATCTCGGAAGAAAAAGATGATGAGGAGAAGATAGATATAGATGAACCTAGCAACATACCTACATCATCACATAAAACAATGACAAGTATTGATGAGGTATGCAAGAATATTAGAAGTACAGCTGGTTTAGCAGGATTTAAGTTTATCAAGTATGAGAAGCAAAGCATAGAAAACAAGCATAAGATTCAGGAAGCACTATTATATATGATGTGTACATTCAAGATGACACCTGTAGAGATAGGAAACCTTGTTCCTATATAACTTTATGATATTTTATCACAAAAGTGGAAGTATTCTTTGATGACCAAAAAATAGATAAGGGAAGGAACACTAGCTAAGGTAATTCCAGATTTAACCAAGAAACATATAGCCAAGTTTATTGAGCAATATCAAAGGAAGTTTATTCCTAAACAAAGAGCCTATGCAATATTCAAAAATGATGTTGAAGGTGTAGTAAAATAGAGCACCAAAATATGGAAGGAAACTTTTGGGTTAATCACTAAGAAGGTCGATGAGAAAGGCGAAGGTACCTCAGAGCTAAAGGAAATAGAAGACCAAATTTCTACTGATCAAGCAGAGACTGCGACAGAACCACAAGAGGAAACAAGCGATGGGAAAATTATAGATTTGACAATGGATAGTCCTATTGACACTACACTTGAAGATAACAACAATGTGGATGCCGAGGATCAGAATGAGCCAGAAGACATAGGTATCCAATCGTACATTCATATAATTGAGGCCGAGAGAGAGAAAGAAGGAGAAAAGGAGGTAATCAATACTAATCCACCTATTTTAGAGGTTGTACAAACAATTTTAGAGAGTGGAGATAAGATGGAAGAAATTGCAAATAAGCCTATAGAACAAGAGGCTATACAAGTGTTAGTGGATCTACCATAATCTGTATCATCTACTCCCACTGGACCCAAAATGGGTAGTATACCTAACCCACAAGAAATCTTGACTCAGATGAAGGCAACAATTGAAATTAATACTGAAAAAGGAAAAGATATCACATAACCTTAGTTGAGTATCAGCTCACCAAAGCTCAAGAAGAGGAAGTTAAACAAGAAAAAGTCTCCAAGATTAAATGTCACATTGTATGAAGTTATTGTGATTCCTAAATGGGATCCTAAGAGTTTGACATATGAGGAGATTCAAACCCTTCAAAACCTATTGAAGATGAAGAAGAGACAAGAGGAAATGAAGAGGGAACAAAAGCAGAAGCAAGTTCTGCATGACATAAAGGATATTTTTTTTAAAGCTTTTGATATGGAAGATGTAAATGAGAAAGCACCAATATTGGAAAATTTAGTTCACATTGTGCAGAAAGTTACTGATGAAAATATTGAGGCAAATGAAAAACTGTTGCAATGGTCTGAGAGAAGATTTGAGAACAAAGTCTTGGAGAAGATATCTAGAGAGATTTCCACCAAACAAGTTGAAATTTCTTCTCTTGTTGAGATTCTTGAGGAAGTTGAAAATAATGTTTTTTCATTGTACAAAAGATCATGTGATGTAACATTATTTACAAAGGATAATCAACAGCTTATTGAGAAGTTGCATTTAGATACGAAGTCAACACCAAGTTCATCGAGCATGGATGCTAGTTCTAGCTCCATACATTTTGATAGGTTGACTCATGCACATAGGAGATTAGCCGAGCTTATGGCTGAAGATGGCTGAATCAAGGCCAAATTAATAACAATTCAGGCTAATTTGATACCTCATCTGGAGGTTATTCAGAAGGAACTAACAGCTGCATGAGAATTGGTCAAGAGAGATTCTCATCTCTCTACTGCAGATATTTTGGTAAGTCTAGCTACCGAGCTAGAAGTTAAGTTGGATATTATGAAGTTTGGTAAGGATAGTTTGGATGCATCATTGCATTGATATTACAGCTTCATAAACCATTTTTGGACAAATATAATTTAACCCCTACAACTATCAGTGAAAAAAACAAGGGGGAAACATGACAAGAAACATGAAAAGATGTGCAGAACCAGGTATAAATATCTTTGCTAAAGGCATGTATATTATGTAGATAGTGTATGAAGTATGGAGTATAATCTAAGGGGGAGTACATTGTGTACCTAGTCAAATTTTGTGAATGTAAATGATAAGTGTTTTTGCCACTAATATCAAAGGGGGAGATTGTTGATCTCTAAGTTTTGTTGATCATTAGTGTCCCACACTTAGTCATTTATCTAGGTAGTTTTAGCCGGTCATCACTGCGGCCGAGCTATCCGGTTTTGGTCAAGATATTCGGCACATTAGTTTTTGAGCATATAATAGTTTCTGAGTCACACGGTTTCCAAGTTCAGTCCATGCCGAGCGCCAGAGTCTTTTTATGCCGAGCAAGACAATTTTGTTATGTATGTCAGGAATGACACCAATTTTGAGGTAAACTATTTTGGGCCAACTTATTTAAGCATTTAATATTTTCAATAGGATAATTATGCATTTAATTATTTGATCCCACTATGTGGCATGGAGGCAATCGGAAAATTGGAATGACCAAGCGACATAACCATATGATCTTGATTGTTGTTCTAGATCTAATTGCCAGATTCGTAAAGTATATTAAGATTGCTTCTTACCCTAATTGTAGAGTACTATAAGAGAAGGTATATGCGTACATGAGAGATGTGTGAAGGGTTGTTTTGAGAGAGGAAGCATAGATCTAGAAGAGTGACAAAGTAGTGAGCAGTAGAGTAAAGATATATCAGATTATTAGATCAGAGAAGGTATTGAAAAGAGGAGATTCGTTATCATCATTAGATTGCATATCGAAGGATCAGATCTTGAGACATTCTAACAAGTGTATCAGGTGAAATCTCTTAATAGAGTGGTTCTAATAGACCTTTCTAAATCTCTTAGTCAAGTGCTTACTTTATTGTAAGTTTAAATCCTTTTACAAGGTAGATTGTAATGATTTGTAGCTCTTAACCGGGCAGACCTTTAACCAAGTAGATTACAAATTGTGATCAAATTTTGTAGCCCTAACAGGAACACTTTATTGCTGCAGTAGTGAAGATTTTTGTGGGTGTCATCCCCGCCCCAGTTTTACCTTATTGGGTTTATGGGTTACCAAATTCTGTGTCTTGAGTTATTTATTTACTATCATGGATGCTACTAGATGATAGATCAATTATATTTATGCATGATTGTGGATCAATTTGTTTTAAGTGATAAAAAGTTGAAGATCTGATTCACCCCCCCCTTAGTATCTTGCTTTCCCATATTGTATTTCCAACATAATGGATATGTTCCTTCTTTCAGCGATACCATTTTGCTGTGGTGTTCTCAGTGCAGAGACATGTCTTTTGATTCCATGCTCATTGCAAAATTTAGTGAATTCATCTGAAATAAATTCTTGTCCTCTATATGATCTTAAGCATTTCAATTCCTTACCACTTTGTTTTTCTACCATAGCTTTGTACCATTTAAACATCTTGAATGCTTCTAATTTATCTTTTAGAAACATAACTGTCATCATTCTAGAGTAATCATCAACAAAGAGAATGAAATATCTATCACCATAGTATCTATTTTTCCTCATGGGTCCACATAGATCAATATGGACTAATTCTAGAATAACATCAGATGTATGGGTTTTGCTTTTGAAACTAAACTTTTTCATCTTACCTTTTTGACAAATTTTTCTCATGAAATTGTCTGGCTTTGACATCCTCGGTAAGCCTCTTATATTTCTCTTTTTTCTTATCTTTATCATGTTGTCAGAATTTACATGACACAATATTTTATGTCACAACCATATGTCTTCATCTCTATCCATTAAGCAAGTGGTGTCAGTATCATTCAGATAGAATAAGTTACCTTTTGTCTTCTCACTGGTACCAATCAACCTTCCTAATTCATTGAAGATCTTTTCCTTCTTATTTTCAAATGCTACTCTGTGACCTGGATTATTCAGCTGAGAAACACTCAATAGATTATAATTCAATCCTTTCACCCAATAAGCATTTTAAAATTTTATCAGGTTATTCAACATTATAGTTCCTTTACCTTCAACTGGACAAGGTGTGTCATTACCCATTCTTACTGTACCACCATTATAATAATCAAAAGTGTTAAAATTTTCTATTTCATTGGTCATGTGGTGAGTGTAGCCACTATCTATGATCCATACATCATTTTTACTAACTTTAGATATGAGTGCACTTTCTGCATACCTTTCATCTTCATCTGAATCATCTTTACTTCCACAAATACCATCTCAATGTCTTCATCAAATTTGGTGTCATTATCTTCATCTTTGCATGTAGCTAGGTAACTAGCCTTCTTTCATTTTTCCTTGTAGTCTCGGGTATCTCTTCTTTCTGATTGTTGGTTGCTTCTATAGTCTCGGTTATCACCTCTGTCAAACTTATTTTCAAATGATCTATCATTACTTCTGTCATATTTTCTCCTCTTAGGACATCTTGCAGCAAAGTGTCCAATCTCTTTACAATTAAAACATACAAGTGGTAGTTTACCTTTGCCTCTCTGCATTCGTCTAGCCATAAGTGCTTCAATTTCATCAAGATATTCTTCTTCACTTTCACTTTCACTATATTTTCTCATAGTGTGTTTATGAATTGATTTACTTATTCTCAAAGAAGATTTGAATGCAGACTCTATGTTTGGTAAGACACTATTATCAAAGTTATTCATCAAAAATGAAATCAGTCTTCCAATCAAACTATCTAGAGTGACATTGTTATTTTCTACTACTCTCATTTCTTGTATGGCAGATACTCTAATAACATAAGTAGGCAGTAAGGTTCTTAGTATTTTACTTACCACTATCTCTTCATCTAGTACACCTCCAACTCCTCGGATAGCATTGACTACCTCTTTGATTCTCGTGTTGTACTGTGTGATGTTTTCACCTTCTTTCATTTTGAGATCATCAAACTTTCCTCTAAGGCTTTCTGCCTTGGCTCTCAGAACATTTATATCACCACCAGGTACAAGCTTCAATTTATCCCACATCTACTTTGTAGTTGTGCATGTTTTGACATCTTCAAATTCAACATCGAAGAGTGAGGAAGCAAGCTCTATTATCATGTAGTTGTGCTCATGCTTCTCTCTCATTTTTTCAGCTATGAGTGCTCCTGTGGACAACACATATTCAGTGTCTAAGTATTGAGTAACATCAATTCCAATACCTGATAAGTGGATTCTTATCCTAATTTTCCATGAAGCAAAGTTGTCTTTGTTCAACTTGGGCACATCTTGTCAGTTCATCTTGTGATCTTTATCTTAGGTCTTGAAACCTTCCTTCTAAGCACACAAGCTCTGATACCAATTGTTAGAATAATTGAGAGGGGGCGTGAGTCAGTGGCCTCAAAAATTAATCCTTAAATCAACCCAAAAACTTATTACCACATTTATAAGCCTTTAGTTATCTTTGTTCCTACAAGATGAATGCCTCCAAATACTTATATCGAATTACTACTTGTCGGAATCATTTGTAAAACCGTCTACTCTATGATTATTGATAAGTAGTCTATTAATTTACCGAAATATAGTAAATAACTAGTGTATACCAATCAATCCAGATTTACTTATGTGAAATGCAAAACAATAAAGTAATGACTCATAAACACATTAACACATGGATTTTTAACGTGGAAACCCTATTAAGGGAAAAACCACTGGGACCGATAACCCAATTTTTCACTCTTCTGAAGTGAGCTCGGTGAAGAGTCAACCCTGTTAAAGGTTACAAGCACACTATTAGGTGTGACCTTGTTAAATGATTTAAATAAATAGTTTGTCACTTAGTATCTGACATCTAATGCTACCATCCTTGATCAAACACACACTTGGCCTGTCAATAGGTATCGAGCATATCCAATGTTACTTTGTATGATCAAAATTTTTGATACTCCTTGGGATGTATCTTAATTAGAAAAGACTTTTAAGTCCTGCTTGATTAAGAGTCTTGATGCTTCAATGGTTAAATTGAAATAGTAAATTGATCTGTTCACATATACAACTAGAATTGTAGATTTTCATATCTATTGTAAGTGCATTACCTTTTGGATCAATATTATCAATTCAATACCTTTGCTCCATGTTGTTCTACTCTGTGATGTTGTATCACTATTCGTCAGTGTCTGCAGAATTTATCTCTTTCCTCAGCTTGATTGATTAGGTCTGAATGAAGAATTTTTTCTCCTTCAGATTCTCGTCAGCATCTATTCTCTTGTCACTCCCCTAATTCACATTGAATTATCTTTTCTCTTATATAGACATGATTTCACCATTTCTTGGCTTTCTTGATCTTGGTGTGATCCACAATTCTCACCAATTAGATTTAAAGAAAAACTCCTGTATTATGTCATAGAGATCTTCTTGACAACTGGACAAAACAAATTTAAATCCTTTACTTATCTATGGCTTTATCTTGTCAATTAAAACAATGATAAGTACCAATTAAGTCTATATTTAGCTCTTGACAACTAAGCCTTTTGTCATTTCTAAACTCTTTGTTCTATCGGTCAATGCTTCAGTTAGTCATCGGTGACAACTGACTGTTCCGTCGGTGAGACTTCAATTGTCTTCGAGATCTCCGTCCTGTTGTCTGTCCATCGGGCAACACTATAAATTTGTCCTTCGGTTACACTGTGTTTTTACTCATTGGGTTACATTGTGACTTTGCTCATCAGTAATGCTGTTCCTTTTCTCGTCGGGTAACACTGTGACTTTTCTCTTGTTGGTTTACTTTGTCCGTCGGTGTACACTCTGTCGGTGTATGCAGTCACTTTGTGAATACTTAACTTTTATGCATTACTGATAGTATAGCCTTTGATTTATTGGTTCTTTGAAGTCTTTTAGTAGTATGTACATGACCATATAGGTTATATCAAGTAGACATCAATGACAATACAATACATTAACTGATTTAATGTCTTTCATTTACTTTCTGTGTCTTGGTGATCATCAACTTAACATCTTCAAACATTCAATCATTTATAGTTTATCAATATCTACACCAAATGCCAGAGATATTGTTGGCTACTACAGATTTGTATTTTTGATGGACAAAAGAATTCAATGACATATTTTTTATTTGGCATTGCTGTCAAAGAGAGAGGAATATATCCATATGAAATATCTGTCATGATCATACAAAGAAGAGAAATATCCATCAGGAAGAAGAACAATCAAAGGGAGAGAAATATTAAATGAATTAAACCATCCATCCAAGGGAGAGAATTGGAGAAATTTAACACTGCATATCTATCCATAAAGGGGGAGACAAAAATTAGAAGATAGAATTACTACACCTATCCAGTAAAGGTAATGAAGAAAGGGAAAGCACTCTGCAAGAATCAAATCTAAGCTAGAAGAGTTTACTGAGAGTCAGATATTTGAATTGGTTATAGAACAATAAGTTTGATATGTTATGACATATTTCATATTGTGTTGATAGTATGTTGCCATCAATGCCAAAGGGAGAGATTGATGAGCTATAACTGATTAAATGTTTGAAGATGACAAGTTGATGATCACTGAGTTGTAGAAAGTAAATGCAAGACATTAAATCAGTTAATGTACTATATTATCATTGATGTCAATCTAATATGTTATGATTACTCATACACATATTTCAAAACACTTGAAGATCTTAAGAGAGAAAGTTTTTGTTGTCGGTAAAGGTATACACCGAGTGATAGAGTTATGCGAGAACAATGAACCCCGAGAAATTCACAGTGTTTCCCAACGGACAGACAACACCGACAAAAAGTGTTACCCAAGAGACACAGTGGTACCCAAGAATAGTATTACCTGAGACTAGTAGTACCCGAGATCAGTTGCACTCAAGAAAGTGTTACCGAGCAAACTAAGAGTTGATGACTGAAATTAACTAGAGTTAGGAAACGACAAAACTACTTAGCTGGCAGAGCTATATTTAGATTTAATTGATTGATTGATTTTTTTTCATCGACCAGTTGAACTGAAGATAAGAAGAAGATTCAAAGATATTTTTTATCATAGTTGTCAAAGAGAAATCTAAGGAATAAAACTAAATCTAAGCTTTAAAGATTAAACTAATGCATGGCGAGATTTGCAGATCAAGAAGCAAATTACATCAAGAACAAGAAAGAAAAGGAGATTGAATGGTGAAATAATGTCTATATAAAGAGACAAGTAATTCATTATGAAAAAGGAGGAATTCTGAATATAATTCTGACGAAGATAGAAGTTTTCATGTAGATTTTATCATGCAGGCTGGATAACAGAGCCAGGAATTCTGTAAACACCGAGCAATAAAAGCAAGAGCATTCACCGAGTAGAAAGAAGAAAGAAGGGGAGCAAAGGAATTGAAGAGAACATTGATCAAAGAGGTATTATGGACTTACAATAGATCTAAAAATATTCAAGTTAAAGTTGTATTATTGAACAAATCATTTCTGTTTCAGTTTAACCATTGATTCAGAAAATCTCTTAACCGAGTGGGATTTAACCATCCTTATTGTATTAAGATACTTAAGAGTATCAAAAGGTTTTCTTGTTGACAAAATTATGAATTCTAGGTCAAAAGATAAACTATTATTTTTGAATCCTCTAACAAGGTCACACTTAACAATGTGTTTATAACCTTTAACAGTGTTGGCTCTTCACCGAGCTCACTTCAGAAGAGTGAAAATTTTGGGTTACCGGTCCCAAGTGGTTTTTCCCTTAACAGGGTATCAATGTTAAAATCCATGTGTTAAATGTATATATGGTTCATTTCTTTGATGTTTTTCTTTACACATTACTAAAACAGGATTGGTCGGTAAACACTAAGTTTAATTACTGCTAGTCGGTAAAGGCTAGAAAAGGATAAATAGAACATTCATCAAGTAGTATATATATGTTAAAATTACATAAGGCATACATCTTGTAGGACCGAATGATAACTGAAGGTATTATATTTGTGATATAAGTTTTGGTTGGAATTATTGGAATTATTTTTTAGGCCACTGATTCACCCTCCCCCCTCTTAGTTATTCCAACACTAAGAACTACCCCTAAACAAAGATCAAGAGCCTCAATATATAGAGCCTTTACAACTCATAAGTTGGCCAAATCAATTACATTTTCCAAGAATAAGAAAACATAATACAACAATATAGGTCAGGAGCCAAATAATAAAGATCTCAATGCCAATATGTATAAATGACACACGATCCAAGAGAGACATTGACCAAAGATCCAAGAACATTGGGATATGAGTCACCAAGATTTTTTGATTGGGAAAATACTTCATGAGATCAGAAAACCTCAACTGACTATTAGAACATGAAGAACGTACATAACTAACCATGAATCCTCAATATCTCCACAAAAAGTATCCAAATGAGGTGGGAACCTAAACATAGGTAAAAATTAATGTCTAGAACAAACCCTCAGGTTCACAGTAGCTAACAATCCAAAACCAAGGAACACTACTAGAAACAAAAAACTGCTAACTAAAACTAAACTAAGAACAAACTTGAAGGGAAATAGTTTCGCGTGATGCAATATTGCCAATGACCCAAGGATGCTCCTACATCAGACACTCCTGGTGAGTATAAATTGCTCCATAAGAGAAACTTATTAACATTTGATAGGATGAGGGACATAAATCCCATGCACATTCTTGATCCAAATATCCTCCTTGTCTGCAACTCTCTGCCTCTGCACTTATGCTCCATCTTCTACCGGATCCATCCACTTATTCTACTTTGTAATTACTCTTTCAAATCTCACATTTGTACAAGATTTATTACCACTAACTCCTCTCCTTTGCACAATTGAATTACTTCTGCTAGAAGCCTTCATTTGATCAGAAACCAAAGTTCTCTATTGCTCACATTTTGATACCAACTTGTTCTTAGGTCTTCCTTCAAGACCCTTCTTCTAATATTTACCAACCTCTATTTTTTGCTTCTCTAAATAGTAACTCTTCACCATACTTAGGTTTTTTGTGTTAGAGTATTATTTCATTTTACTCTAGTTGCTTAAGTGTCTCTTAGGTG
>MU223476.1:4415110-4428928 GCA_018584345.1 Thuja plicata
TTGCTCCAGGGGTTCTTTCATTCTGGGGGGCTTTGGAGCCTCGACCCTCTCTCTCGGGGGGGGGTTAGCAGCACACATTGTACTACTGGCTTTGAGAGAGTCTCTTGAAGTCATGCCTTTTGTCTTTGCTTGCTTTTATATCTCTTTTTGGAGAGGGGTTTTTCCCACTGGATTTTCTCCTTTGTCTCCAGTTTACAGAGATTTCCTTGTACTGGGTACCTGATCAGGCCTTGTTGCTGGGACCCATTTCTTGCTTTCTTAGTCTTGCTAGGTCTGCTTTCTCCCTGCGTTCAGCTTAAGGGGGGGTGTTAGAGTATTATTTCATTTTTACTCTAGTTGCTTAAGCGTCTCTTAGGTGCATTATTAATTAACTCTTAATTAATAATGTGCAACCTAGTATTTACCTTTTAGGGTTTCGTTCACCTTTATAAGGTCAAACTTTGTATTTGCTTTTCATTAATTCAGTTCATAATTTTTCTCTCACATTTTGAGTAAACATCTGAGTTCTTCTTTTTTATCTTTCTGCTTCTACTTTGTATCAGGTTCTTGCATGCAGGTGTATTCGGGGTCTGTGGATTTGCATGTTTGTCAAATCCTACATTTTGCACTTCTCCCCTCTGCCTCCTTTAAGGGAACAGAAGTAAATTTTTGTCAATCCTTCTCTATTGTGACCAAATTTATTTTGTAATCATGAATAGCTCCACTATAAAATTTCCAAGGTCTTCTCAATAGAACATGATAAGTACTCATAGATACCACATCACATAACACCTCATTGCTATAAGGTCCAATGCTAAAGTTGACCAAACATTGTTCTTTCACCTCCACCATATGCTCATCTCAAAACCAACTTATCCTATAAGGACAAGGATGTTTAAGGCTCTTCAAACCAATTTTTTGCACCGTCTCTTCTGATACCAAATTCTTAGTACTACCACCATCCATGAAAATTTTACAACATTTACCTCATAACTTGCAAACAATCCCAAACAAATTTCTCCTTTGTAAAGGCTCAGGTTCTTTCCTACTCAACATGACTCTACTAAGCATAAGAGACTCTCCCATCTCAGGTTCTACCATACCTTCCACAAGTTCATTAGTAGTCTGCTCCTCATGCGCCACATGATTTTGTCTACCCAAGTTCTTACTAGATCCTTCAGAACATTGAAAATCTCTATGTCCCATGCCACCACATTTGGAACAAGTACCTTTGAATTCCTTGCTACCATTCCCTCTCCTAAGTGTCCTCTGATCAACTTCTACCTCAATGGTTTGGTTCTCTTTACCTTTGCTTCTGCTTCCCTATAGGGTTACCCTGTCTTCTTTTCAATTTATCTTCTACCCTTAATGCATACTTACAAGCATCGTCCATTGTAGAAATCCTCAACATACTCAGCTTATCCTAAATATTAAATCTTAGACCATTAACATACCTATCCACCTTCTCCTTAGACACCTCTCGATGTCCAAATTGATAGTCATCTTAAAGAGATCTTTGTTGTATTCCTTCACACTCATATTTTTCTTCTTCAAGTTCTATAATTTATTAAACAATTCTAATTCATAATCCTCAAAAATAAATTTATCCTTTAATATAGAAACTATAACTCTCCATCTAGTGATTTTAATTTCACCATGTTCCTTTCTATCTTTCTATAATTCTTTCCACCATAAGGTAGCATGACCATTCAACTTAGTCTGTGCTAACCTAACCCTCTGTGGATCTATGATATCTTCTAACTCAAAGTAATCTTCTAGTTCACCAATCCAATAGATCAAATCCTTAGGATGTAATGAACCATTGAAAGTAGAAACATCCATCCAATGACTTTTACTTACTTGTTCCATGACCCTTAATAATCTTTCTTCATCTGTAGGGATCTCAACATCAACAGTCTCAAGATCTTCAACAACTTCCTAATGTATTCCTCTTTAGTCTCAAGATTCCTTCATAATCTAGTCAACACATTTATGATCTTAGTCCTCATCTCATTTCTAAAGTCCTCCATCATTTTTTCTTTCCTTATAGGTTTCATCCTTCTAGGAAAAATATTTCCAATACTTGGGTGCAACTGCCTTAGCTTCAATGATATGATTACAAGGTGTTAATTTCATCTCACTCGACGATCTATTAGACACACTTGTAGCATGCCTCCAACTCAACAATCTATTCACCCTTGGTATACCTTCAAATGTCCAACAAGTTCTCAACCAACAATAATATCCTCAACGATTCCCTTGTGCAAGTCCTCTGCAATTGTAAGTCAGATCCACACTCTGTCACCTCACAAAAAATTCAACTAGGTCTTCACAAGCTCAAGAACTCAATATGCTAACACATGAACATCAATCTTGTTTTGATACCACTTGGTTCAGTCAAGGACAAATATTCCCCAATGGAGATGGTCCAACCATGCAACAAGAGTCAACACAGTGGAAACAACCAACTCAAAAATATTAATAGACAATCAACATGCTATAAAAGATCTTTGCATTATCATAGAATCAGGTATTTACATCACATTGGCTTGCAACATGCAAATTACAAAATTTTGGCATACATTCTTGATTACAACTGAAATCTATACCCTAACCCTAATGCTAGCCATCCAAGGTTATCTTCTGAGAACTACCCCTAAACAAAGATCAAGAGCCTCCATATATAGAGCCTTTGCAACTCATAAGTTAGCCAGATCAATTACATTTTCCAAGAATAATAAAACATAATACAAAAATATAGGGGCCATGACCCAAATCATAAAGATATCAATACCAAGATGTATAAATGACACATGATCCAAGAGAGACATCAACCAAAGATCCAAGAATATCAGGATATGAGTCACCAAGCTTTGCCGATCAGAAAATACTTCACGGGATTAGAAAACCTCAACTGACCGTTAGAGAATGAAGAACATACATAACTGACCATGAATCCTCAATATCTCCACAGGGAATTATCCAAATGAGGTGTGAACCCAAACATAGGTAAACATGATGTCCAAAACAAAACCTCAGGTTCACAACAACTAACAATCCAAAACCAAGTAACACTACCAGAAACATAGAACTATTAATTGAAACTAAACTAAGAACAAAATGGAAGGGAAATATTATTAGGTGATGCAAGATTTTCAATGACCCAACGATGCTTCTACATCAATTATCCAATCTATTAGATCTTCAAGGGGTGCTATGCTCCTCCTCCACTTCTTCATCACCATTCGTGTTAGCCTCCTAAACCAAGAACTTGTTTTTTGGGCTAGGGGAGGGTTTTTACTTTTCCTCTTGGAGGTTAATGGAAATGAATATGTTCCCTTAGGGCTAGTCTCATGGGTAGAAATATCAGAATTCTAAATTTTAGGGGTACTTTGCTGGGAGGCAATCTTGCTAGCTCCTAGGTTTTAAATACTTTTTTTTGTCTATCCAGGCATGTCAACAATGCCAGTAGGTGGGGAGGATTGTGAGATTGGGGTCACATAGAAAAAAATGTGTTTAGGAGGGCAAAGTGCCAAGTGAAAATTGAATAGACTAAAAATGAAGTCCTGGTGCAAGTAAGTTGGTTTCTTACCCCGACAGATACTATCTCTGACCTCAAACATAGAGTTCTCAAGAGAATTCAACAATAAAAATGGAATAGAGACAATTTTATGATTTCTAACGTGATTAAGAAGTGACATATAGTAAAAATAGTAAACTTTAAAATGCCCTTCCAGCACAAAATACATCATGATCATATAGCAGACCTTGTCCGTAGGAGAAGGTAGCTCCAACATATCATAGCTACCTTGCCTCTTAACTGGAGCCCCTCTTCCCTTAAAAAACCTATTAAGACTATCATTTTCCACTACACGATTGGTCTTCTTCCATTTCCTACCCTCGGTAGAAAGCCCAGTGGCCTTAGAAATGAACACTTCACTGATCTCAAATGAAATGTCCCCAACTGAAATCTTTTTGTTGTCCCAAGATCTAGAAAAATGTGAAGAAAGTCCCTCATTAAACCCATTAATGGATTCAATAAAGTCAATAACCCCACCCTCCTTATATATGTTCCATATTGTTGGTTCATTCTTGAATTTGTCTAATTTTTCTAGCTTGATGCAGTTGCGGTCATACCCAATAACAATAATATAATACATAGAGAATTCAACACTAAAGTGACAACTATAACTCTTGATATGGAATTGGGGAGTTTTTGTTACCGCCAAATGATGTAAAGGAAAGAAGAGTGCCTATTTTTCTGGTTGGGTGAAATCATTTAATCATCCCCCCCCCAAAATGACTCATGCAAGCTATATATTACCACAAGAGGGAGTCTTTTCAACACAGTACATATAACATGCCTTTCATTACACAAGGGGTAGTGATAAATACAAATAACACCGGTCATGTTAATCTTTTAATGTCATACCATCATGTTATGGTACCCTTTAGGACTAATGTAATCAAAATGATTACATAAGAGCCACTTAGTAAAAGGAAAATAACTACACCATGAATAGTAATAAATACCCTTTTCGATAATGTATTTTCCAAAGGTAACGTTGTCAATGCCATGTCATCCATCTTGTATTTAGACTCAAAATATTCTAGTCTATTCTCCCTTCTTGTCCAGGACTCAAAAGGTAAAGATAATGGGGAACGCAATACCCAAAGATACTGAGAAGGAGACACCACATCCCAAGTAGGGTGTTACATGTCATTTCCCTTGGGTTTTGAACACTCTCCATTCAAGAGAGTCTACACATTAGTTGGGAGAGAAACAAGGGTTTTCCAACATCTCGACTCTTCCACAGTGTAACCATTCGCCGCAAGAGAGTTTACCACATCATTTCCATCTCTATAGACATGGTTGATAGTTAAGGACTCAAATCCTAGAAAAATTCTGTGAATATCTCTCAAAATGCCTTCCAAAGACCATTTTGACTTAGACAACCCATTAACAACATTTATGATGAGTTTGGAATCACCCTTGATTGAGAGTACTGCTCTGATCCCAATGGAGAGCACAATCTTAATACCAAAAAAAGGATCATTCCCTCTATTTGGTTGTTTGTATGTCTCAAAATTGCACCACTAAAGGAAACCACCAAAACCCAAGAATGGTCTTTGATCACTCCACCTACAACGGTCATGCCTTGAAAATGTTTTGCAATGTCGTCAAAATTTAATTTGAACCAGCCGGGACAAGGGGGAATCCATTTTGTGTTTTTCTGTTTCATTTTTTTAGATGGGTCAAACTTCCCAAAGGACTCCTATAAAGCCCAGTTCCTTGCCACTTGAAAATCACTAAGCAAGGGAGGAATGGGAAGACAAGGCCCCCTTGTGACACTTAAATTCTCTAACAACATCTTGTGGAAGATGCAAAAGACCACCTCATGTGGGAATTCCTTTTCATGAAAGATCATGTTATTCCTTTCTTTCCAGATTGCCAAGCCCATATGTGGAGGGATTTTCAGCCATAATTTCCTGATATTAGGATTAAAGGATGCCCCTTTCCGATTGAAGGCCATTTTCTAAACATCAATTTTCATCACCCTTTGATTTTGGAGAATCTCTAGAGTTATCTACTACATCTCACATGCAAAGGGGCAATATATGAGTAGATTCTTAACTGAATTCTCATTCTATTTGCATAGGACACAATGGTTTTAAAACTGGAACCCACGTTTAATGATATTTTCCTAAGTAAGGATCCTTTCATGCATGACCCCATACCAAAATAGGTTGATCTCAGGGATTAGTTTAGGATTCCAAACCTTCTTCCATAGTTCATGAATTAGTCACCTTCATCAATTAGCATACCTTGAATTCACCACTGGCATTATTCTTCCAAACATATGTATCCTGACTTGAGAACATCAGGATTCTCTCCACTTGGAGTCTCCTTTGTAAATCTAGTGCCAGAGGCATTAGCTACTGAAGGCCTTAACAATAGAGCTGGATTTTTTCCACGATCTAGAGTGCTGCATGTAGTTTTCAACCCAGCTCCCAAAGAACCATTTAGCCATCACAAAAAGCTCAAGAAAGGGAGGGAGCAAGGAGAGAGGTGTGTCACCTAGCCAACAATCATCCCAGAACCAGATCACTATACCATCACCAATCCTCCACTTCAAATCTTGAAGAAGTAGGGACCTACAATTGAGTATACTATTCCAAATTTTGGACCCTATGGGGAATTTGTGTGTGTTAAGAAAATAATGAATTTTTCTCATGTTAAAGTACTTAGCATAAATAATGTCACACTATTGGGGTTTATGTTTGGAAAGATTCTATCCAACCTTTCTAAGTAGAGTCTTATTGAGGTGATAGATTCTCTATACTCATAGACCTCCCATAGATTTTGGTTGGAAAATTGACCCCCATTTAACCAAATCCATCCACTTTTTTTCTTCCATTCCTGACCATTGGAATTTTCTCTAGATTCTCTCCAATTTATCATCCCAAACGTTAAATATTCTAAAGAGTGGTAGGAAGTAAACAATGATTCTCTGCAAGGATTGTATTCCAAAAGGATTTTGACACCTCCTTAATATTAAGTGGTAGTCCTAGGTAAGTATCAGGCATATCAGTAGAATAACATCATAGAATATTCATAACATTGTTTTGTAGGGAATATTGTGCATTGAAAAAATAGACTTTTCATTTAACATAGTTGATAATTTTCCCTAACACTAAAGCATATTGGGTGAGGAGGCTTTTCCACCTTCTAGCTTCTAGCACTAGCACAACACCAAAGAGGATTGTGTCATTAACAAACTGCTATAAAAGGTCAACAAGGTGGAAGTAGGGAAAACCCCAAGGATTTTTTTCTCACTTAGCATACATAGAAAACTTCTTCCCAGGATCTCTTCTAATAGGATAAATAGGTAGCTTAGACCTTTGATAGTGCCAAAAAATCTTCCTGAGACCCCGTACACCTAGATAAAGTAACAAATAATAGTCACACATACCTTAATTAATGCAATAATCTTCCTATCAAAACCAAATATTTCTAGTACTTTGAAAAGGAAATCCCATTTGACCTTGTCATAAGCTTTTGATATGTCCAATTTAAGACCCATCCTATGAAGCCTACACTTCTCCATAGAATGGAAGACTTTGTGGGTAGTAATCAATGCATCAATAATTTTTCTCCCTGGGACAAACTCATTTTGGTTATATTTGATAAGATATTCAAGAAAAGGCTTAATTCTATTGACTAGTGATGAGGTTAGAATGTGTTTCTTATTTTACCCTTAGATTTTCCTTTTTGCTTTCCATTCCTATGTTTCTTCCTGTCATTACTATCACTATTTGGTAAGGAAGAAGGAGAAATTTTATAAATATGAAGAAACGTTAAAACTAAAACTATAATGAAAACCTTGGTTATTTTTTGACTAAATTGCCTAATTTTCATAATAGGATATCAATAGGACATGCACAATTGGAATAAGATCTATTCAATGAGTTGAAGTACGTGGATGATAGAAGAGATGAAATCAAAATAGTTTTGATCTATTTTGACCAAAACAACATCCTCTATTGGACCAAATAGATTATGACCTACAACCTTGAATTAGTTTACATACCTAGTTTGTTTAATTTGTTTTATACTCTGTTGAACCATTTTGATTAGTGGTTTTCAGCCTCAAACAATTATATTTAGTTCATTTTATTTTTCATAAGTACAACTCATATAGTTCCTGAATATATGATAATCTTAGTAAATGGTATTATATAAATATTGTGTATATATCAAACTGGAGATATGATTGATATAATTTTTATTGGGAATAAAAAAGACATCTATTATGTGGAAATTGTTTCCTTATGTGCGTAAATCTAAAATAGAGTAGCAACATTCTGTCACCTGGAAATTGAGGAGGTTGGGCCTACCCCAAATTTACTTGGTGACCTTTATCTTGTGTGGTATGGTAAATGTATGCATTACTTAAAATATTGTGTGATCTTTGTTACGTTTAATAATAATTCCTATCACTGACATTGAGCTCTATGATTTTTAAGTGATCTTTAGTTTATGAATTCTATGTTTTATCTAAGTTAGAGTGATTTGATTTATCTAAGTTTGTTTAAGAGTGATTTTTATCCTTGAAAGAATATTTAATTGAAAACATCAATCTTGAAAACTCAAGAATTTTTGTATAATTAATCATCAAGTCATCTTTCCATTATTATGAAACAAATAAGCAATGTTCCAGTTCTTGTCAAGTCCATCCTTTTGAATTAAAGAAGTGTGAGCCAATTTAGAAAGGTGTGCATCAGTTTAAGAAGTGCAAATCAGCATAGGGAGCGTGTCTTAGAATAGTCACTTAAGTTTAAATCTGAATAGCTTCATTCCATTACAATTAGCTTATTATCTTCATCCCTTGGGAAAGCAACCACGATACCTTTCATTTTTCTATGATTGCAGATATACATATTACCTGTACAAGCTGAGGTAATTTGTATAAAGCTAATTCAAGCCAAACATAAGAGTTAATTCTATTATAATTTGAGACACAACTTTACCCAACATTTTTAGCATCATTGTTGGGAAAGGTATTAAAGGCATGAAGTCATAATGAGTTAAGTTAGGACCAGTGTGCCTCTGAGAAAATCTGAGCAACTATCAACCTTGCTTAGGTAAGTAACTATGGTTTGCAATGTAGTAATTTATTTAGGTGCATAAATAGAGATAGAGATAGTAAAGGTAGGTTTGTAAAGAAATATTTAGCAAGTAGTCCAAAACCACAAAAATCACAAAAAGAGAAAAAGTCATTGGTTGAAGAAGCAAAGAAAGTTAAGTTTGATTTGGGAAAGGGTGTCACAAAACATCCCCTTGCCAAGTCCTCACATAGTTTTTTTTTCAATACCTAATACTTCATTAGAGTCATCCTCTACTAGTTCTCAAGAATTCACCAAATAATTGAAGATTCTTTTGGGTTGCATCTAGGTAAGTCAATGGAAACACCATTTTTAGTTCACTGAACTCCTTGGGGACTTGCAAACCTTTTAGGATCTGAACTAAACATGGATGAAAATAATGGAGGAAACCTTGGTAGGGGCAATCTTGGGGAAGAAAACTTAAAGGTCACCATGACAACAATGATGTTAATGTTATTGTAGCTATGGTTGGATTCCTTCAAGCCCATATACATAACATAAAGGTTGTGATAACATAATTATTATGATATAATAATTATCTTGATAATTATTATGATATAATAATTATATTGATAATTATTGGTGATGTAATAATTATATTAATAATATAATTATTATATTATTATTATTATGGTAATATAATTATATTATAATATAATTTGTGATAATATTATATTATAATATAATTATATCGATAATTGTAGACATCCAAATCTGGAACACAATTAATTCATTTAATTAATTACTCATCTTCTATAGTCTTATGTAAATTAATTTATTTAATTTATCTAACATCGTTATCATATTTAATTAAATAGTTATTTATATTTTATTTAATTAATGATCAAATTCCTATTCTTCTATAGTTACCCTATTAATTAAATAGCCTAACTATTTAATTTATTCCCCCGTTTTTACTAACCCCCTAGATAAATTAATTAATTTAATTTATCTAAGGTCCAAAATCTATTTAATTAAATAAACCTATGTATTTAATTAAATACCCCATTCCCCCCTAGATAAATTAATTAAGTTAATTTATATAATGTCCAAAATCTATTTAATTAAATAAACCTATGTATTTAATTAAATACCACACTTTCCTCTATTTTGAATTAAAAGAAATTCAAAATTCAACTCAAAATAACCTCACTCACTAGCATATTCCTACTCATCCCACTTGCACCCCTTAATTCTACTTTAATTAAGTAAATGTCATATTTGGCTTAATTAATCCTTATCCTCTCCTAATCCCCATCCACTTGCATTTTTGCAATAAAGATTTAGGGAAGGAAAGTCACACTTTGCTTCATTCATCCAAATCCTCCTCTATTTTTGAATTAAAAGAAATTTAAAATTCAACCCAAAATATCCTCACCCACTTTCCTCCATTTTGAATTAAAAGAAATCCAAAATTCAACCAAAAGTATCCTCACACACTTTCCTCTATTTTGAATTAAAAGAAATTCAAAATTCAACCCAAAATATCCTCACCACTTGCATTTTCCTATATCTCACTTGCCCACTAATTAATCCTAATCCCTTTTCTAATCATTTGCACAATCATAACCATAAAGATTAGCGAAGCAAAGTCACACTTTGCTTCTTTCATCCCAATCTTCAACTAAATATCTTGGACACTTGTCACAAAGCTATGAGTTTGAAGAAGCACAATCCATGTGCTCTCCCTAAAATGCATCTTGGCCATCTACAAAGTTTCAAATCCTAGCCCTTCATTTGCCTATAAATGGAACCATCTTCCCTTCATAAATTATGCATTCTTGAAGTATTATTATAATGCCATTTTGAGAGCCAAAATATCAAACCATACCATCATAATGCATAAATCATCCCAAATCATGAAGCTTGAGCAACATCTTTGAGCACACATCCAAAATCTTGGACACATCCAAATATCAAGGAGAGCTTCTTGGGTGTAGGAGGTTTGCATCATTTTGGTTTTATGCTTATCCTTTTTGTCTAATCTTATATGTTTGTTTGATTATGTGCTTTGAGTGCTTTTATTTATATTTGTATTCCTTTAATCACATTTTCTCTCATGCATTCTGGCATGCCTGGTGGGACCCACTTCATAGGTTCTTTTAAATTATTTTACTTGCAAACTAACCCTCTAAGCTAACATGTTTTTGTTGTTTGAGTATGTTTTGCAAGCTCTTTTTTTTTGTAGTTTGAACAAGGAAAGAAGACTATATTTCTTCTATCTTCTTTCTACTTTCTCTCTATTACACTTTCACGGATATCTTTGTGACACAAGCTTAGAGACTATATTCCTTCTATCTTCTTTCTACTTTCTCTCAATTATCCATTTGTGGGAATATGGTCTATATCAACAGGACCATTTTTTGTAGAAAACACAGTAAGAAGGCACTATAAACCTACAAGAATGCACTATTATTGACTTTTTTATTATTTTTTGCGGGTCTATGGGTTAGCCACCTAGTTTGGTGAGAATGCACATAATCGTTTTAATTAAAATCAATTCACACTTCACTTTTGGTGTTTAAAAAGAACATTGTGTGTACTCACATCATTTCACACTTGGTTTTGGGTTCTAAAACGAATAAAGGTTAAAATTGAACAAGGCAAACAAAACATTTCAATTTGGGCTCATAAAATTGAATAAGGCAAACAAAACATTTCTATTTGGGTCTAAAAATTGAATAAGCAAAATCCTGCACTTCATTTTTGGTTTAATAATTGAACAAGTAAAACAAAAAATTTCAACTTGGGCTCATAAAATTGAACAAGGCAAACAAAAAATTTCCATTTGGATCTAAAAATTGAACAAGAAAAACAAAACATTTCCATTTGGGTCTAAAAAGTAAACAAGAAAATCCCACACTTCATTTTTTATTTAAAATTGAACAAACCAAACTAAACATTTAAACTTGGTGCTAAAAAAGAACCCCTTTGTGAGTTTGTTTCAGTTTTAGATTTAGAGAACATTGCCTAAATTGTTGAAAAAAGAATCAAGTGGTTTGACGTCTTTGGTGCACTTGCATAAATTTTGTTAGAGTGAAACCTCACATCATACACTATCCTCTCCCACTGGCTCTCATGGTCATTGGTGCAAGAGAAAAATGGTTGTGACCACTCAAATTTTGTCTTCCTAGAGGGCCTACCTCTCGAGTAGCCTATAAGGTCAGGTGAGAGGGAACTAACCAAGCGGTAATGGCTAACGCATTTATTTCCAAACTCCTATATAAAAATATAGTTGTGATTAAAGTCACAATCAACATGTGTGAGTTCATTATACTAATGAAAATATCCTTCAGTTTCCTTGTGATGCATTAAAATCCTTCACTACAAGATATAAAACACCTTGTTTTGAATGGACTGGAAGAAAACCCTTAATTGGGAATATTGTTTGAGTATAGTCACCTAAACAAATACCCTTACCAGACACCAATTCTTTTAGCTTTCCAAAAACCCATATTTGCTGGCACGAAAGGTTAGAGACCGACTAAGACACCCCACACTTTCACGGTTCATAGTAGAGATAATAGTTCCTTGGGAATTGACGACCTTTGGAATTCAAAGCTTGGTGTGCTTGAAAAGTGAGTGCACAAAGGAGGAGCCCATGCCTCCAATATTCTAATTTATCCACTTTGAATAAGCACAACTGGAATTTATTCCAAGTGGGGATATCCATTTTTGCCTTAAGTTGTACGTGTGTCTAGTTACAAAATTGTTCTTGTGCTTGCATAACGTATCTATTTCCAAAACAAAGTTAGTTTAGCTTACTATTAGTCAGCATACCAAGTTCCACAAATATGCTCTATAAAACCCCAAATTCATCATTCCACAGATATGCTCTGTGAAACCTTGGATTTATTGTTTTGCGGATATGCTTGTTCTTCGGTCAATTTGCTATTCCCACACATAAAACTTTACACCTTGATAGACCTACCTCATTCACACCATTTCAAAAAATACATCTTGTCAGCATCATCCTTTGGTTCACAAACTACCTCCTTTTGCAAGTAGAGTCTTGTGACCATTTCAGGTCTACGTTGGTTTCACATCCTCCATATTGTACAGCTTAGAAATTCTTCAACATTATCTAATTCAAAATCCAAGATCCTTGTCAACCAAGTCTAATCATTTTATTTTCTTAACCTCATATCCTTGAGTTTCCACACCTACATCTTTATCTGACATCATCTTGTAGCTTACTTTCAGACTAATCTTGTCTGAAGTTACTTGTGCTTCATCATTGTTATCTCACCTCGGTCTAGAGGTTTGATTTTCTTCGATCATCCTCTAGCCTAGGACCATCAATCTATTCTATGGGTACTATCCAATCCACTCTAAGAAGAATTAGGTGTTTTAACTCATGTCTGAGCATCACAAAATATTTTAGCATTAGCACACCTCGGTTATCTTGCATTCAGCTATCACCGTCACCCAGTCATAGTCATTCCTAGAGTATTTTATTCCATAACATCCACCATCTTCCATACATAATAGGCCATATCTTTCATGCCACCACATACTCATTTGAAAAAGAGAAAGGACATGGATCCTAATCTTCCTGGTGGTTCCTCACCTGGCTCATGGCATAATCCAAACAATTCCATCAGGGATTTTTTTAGTGGCGATTATTCGCCAATTGGCGAATATGTCCCGATCGGGCTATAGAAATTGGCGAACAAAAACACCGTAAACTAGTTGACCGGTTCGCCCAGATTTTATAAAATAGTCATATTGTGGTCGGAACATTCGCCACTATGATTACGCAATTTCCGTTTGGTACTCGGGTTCTTCGCCCATATTTCTCTTTAATGTTTACTCTTATTCGCCACGGAATTAATTGAGTGTCTCTTTTGACGAACATCATTCGCCAAATTCCCATTTTGCTATGTCAAATTTTTATTTGTCCTAGGACCCAATTCGCCATGCATCACACACAATGGGGTCCCAAATTCCCGCCCTATTCGCCCACTCAATTGCTTGAAATTACGCGGGGAGTTTGCCGTAAACATTTTGAAGACCAACTGTAGGCCCGAAATTCATTTTTAGCCGTGGATATGTTGTAATCCAACGGACGTGTGAGTCTGTAAGTTGTGACGTGTGAGGTTGTACGATCTATCATACCACGTGTCATGATTCCGCTGAGAGTTTGCCGTAAACATTTTGAAGACCAACTGT
>MU223476.1:4450644-4466149 GCA_018584345.1 Thuja plicata
TATTTTCTGTTGCGTAGAAACTTCAGTAGAGTAGTATTCTGAGTTCTTTTCAGTTTAATGGATACCTTTTGACTCTCATGATCAGACTTATGGGATGTGACTGTCAAAAGGTACCCATCATGTATTTCTATTCTTGTTTTGTGTTTGTGTTTGGAACTGAGGAGAGACTAGTCAGAGTTGGAAACAAGTCCTAGGCGAGCTAGATGGTCTGGCTAGGGAACTTGTAGGGAAAGGAGATAGAGTGAGAAAGGTGCATGACTGATCTGATTCAGTCATGGAGAGTAAGATGAGATGAGGAGTGAAACATTTCGGTGGGTAGGGAACCTAGGAAAGAGGGAATAGGATAGTCCTTCTGGTCAGGGTCTGAGAGAAACCCTAAGAGACTCAAGGGTGAGTCTAGAGAGTCCTGAATTGAATAGGATTCCTGGTGAGATTCCTAGAAGAGAGTAGGAATTTCAGAGAGCACAGGTGACCTCCCCATCATTAACTCCAACTTCATGATTCTGATAGAACATGTTTGGCGCCTTTAGATAATTATCTTTAACTCATAACTAAACATGAATACAAACACGCATATCCCAAAGATAGGTGCAACTCAAGAAATGATGTAATTACGTCGGCTCTTCACAGATAGTCTTCAATCTCTGTAATTGTCATAACTGATTAACATAACTCAACTGAAACTTGATATCTGACTTGGCATGAATGCACAAAGCATCTAGAACATGTATTCACCATGGAAATGAAAATACATAGCTCCAGAACATCTGTACTGATAATTGCATATAGAACACTGCTATATATTAAATATTGTCATTAATGACAAACATACAATCAATTATTTGCACAGAAGAAAATCTCCAGCAAGAATATCTGTTGTTGGTGCTTCTACCACACCGTCCTCTATAGCACAATATAACCTTTTGGAACACCTTGGGAATACACTTGCACAAATCTCCATCTTAGGCCTTCTTCGCACATCACCCATCCATCAAGAGATCCTCACAAAAGCCTTACAAGATTCACGTGTTCCAGATAACATTGATCCTATACACTTCCAAGCCCTTGTGGGTCACCTATCAATGTCTTAAGGCTTATCATTCAGACCATCTAACATGCCACCTATCTCACAAGACCATAATATTCCACTTCTCATTGTTGTCATCATTAACTCATTTGTAGTTAAGTGAGTCATAATTGTTAGCAAGTTGACTCCCAAGGAGTATATGAATTATTTTGTATTGTCATTATGGCAACAAATTCATATGAAGTTTTGACAGAAAACTATGAAGTGAAAATTGACTAAGCGTAGAAGACATAACATAACAATGACTTGCAGTCGATTAGAGCATCAATGCACATGCGTACGATCACATCAGGATATGCACATTCATAATTAAGCTCTATGGTATGTTTTTATGCTTACCCTATACATGCATGGTACAGAATGTCAGTAAGGACAAGTTACAGAAAGAACAAGTACACTAGCAGTCCAAAATATAGAGTATGGAGCCGACTTCAGGTTTTTGATTAGCGTGTAAACTTTTGTTATGTAAAGGCTAAGCGCCTATTATAATAATTTTTTAATCATGTATTAAACATTATTGTAAAACTGCTTAAGGCAATTTGTTTGGAAGCATTGTGAATGTTGTTTTTGGGCCGACTAAGGTCTTGTTTATAGTCACATCTATTCAGGCGTAAACATATATATATGAACGATAAAGATATATTTGAAGTGTTGAATAAATATGCAAAGGAGAGACATAGAAGAGAAGTATAAAGATGTCAGTATGAGATAGAGCCCTTAAAGAAGATAAGAGCATAAGCGCATAACCGTAACTGATCAGACATCTATGTCATATACAATAGTTCACTTTTGGATATATTGCATATCTATTCTCAGGAGGTTGTAGCCTTCTTTCTCATTGAACAGTGAGCTCTTGGATAGTGAGTCCTCACCCCTAATAGGGTTGTTTGAAAAAGACTCCTAATAGGGTTAGGCCTTTAACTAGGTCATTGTACTTGCATTGTACAGACTGCTCCTAACAGGGCAAAGGAACTTTAACAGGTTCGTTATACTAGTGCAATATTTGTGGGTACTAATTCCCATTGGGGTTTTCCTCTAATCAAGGTTTCCCCATAATCATATTATGTGTTATGTGATATTTTGTTAAGCTTAAAGTGATATATAATTGATTTATGTTTAAAGTTGTTGAATTAGCTAAACACCGATTCACCCACCCTCTCAGTGTTTCCAACAATTGGTATCAGAGCTTTGGTCCTCTGAAAGAAAGTTTAACCACTTGAGCAGATCATGGACTTAGCAGAAGTAAAAAATTTGAAAAAGAATCTTGAAGCAGCCCTTGAAGATCTAGATAGATCCGAGAAATAAAATGAGGAACTTAAACTAAAATTTGATGGCTCACAAATGCTTATCAAAATGTTAAGAAAATATTTGAAAGACTGCTCTACAAATGATTTTGGGAAAATGGTCAAGAAACTGAATGAAGAAAACTTATCTTTAAAGGGTAAGATAGAAGAATTGAATGATTAGTTAACTGATAGCCTAACAACTATTGAAGAGAAGAACAAAGAAAATAAACAGTTAAATGAAGAACTCATGCAAGCCAATATGAAAATCATGGAATTGGAAAACATCAAGAAGAAGATTGAATCTGAATTATCAGGAGCAAAAGACAAGATTGATAAACTTCACACAAGTTCTGATTCAATTCAATCACAACTTTATGCACAAAAGGTAAAAGGTGACACCACTGGTATGGGATATAGTATAGCTCAAATTGAGATCAATTCATTACAAGAAAGAAAGAAATCTCAAATAGAATCTACGGAAGAAAAGAAAACTGAAAATCATGAAGAGACTAATGTATAACCACCAAAAGATAAGCACAAGGCGATCAACCGTACTTTCTATGCCTGTAACAAGCATGGTCACTTGGCAAGAGATTGTAAGGATGTAAGACCCTTCAATGGTTACTGTTACTCCTGTAATAAGTTTGGTCATAGGGCTATTCATTGCAAGACAAATCAAAGAAATCAGTCACAACTGAACCAAAGGAATCAGACTCAATACAATCAGAGAAATCAACCTCAAAGAAACTTGCAGAGCATTACATGTCAGATATGTAATTACAATGGACACACGGCCAAGAAGTGCAACATGATGAATAACAACATCAGACCTCCTATCATTTGTCACTCATGTGGAAAAGTTGGACACATCTCAAGATTTTGCAGGTCAAGAACACAAGGACAAGAGAATCCTAAAAAGTCTCTGTTTGAAGAATCAGGAGAAATTAAGTTTCTGAAAGCTAAAGCTAACTTAGATAAAATATGGGTTGAAGTAAAGAAGGATAATGAAGAGAACAAGGTAGTAGATGCATTCTTAGTGGACGCACCTTCTACTTCTGAATAGTTGACCCTCATGGTCTTAGGGGGATCTATTCTAGCTCTAAACCACTATGTGGCTGGTATACTCACCTCTGAGTATGCGCCTTTGGATTCATGTTAGTGATAACAAAAGAATGCAGTATTCATTCAAGCATTGTTTATACTTCATTCTGAATAAAGTTTGAAAGTCTCAGTAAAAGCACTTATGACATTAAATGTGAAAAAAACTTTATATAAATCAGTGGATTGATTGATTACTCTCATTGTTTACATCTAAGATCATAAAACCTACAGAGAGCATAGGAGCACTAAGCATCAAAACACTCAAAGGTATCAATTTGATCAGTTGGTGAATGGATTACAAGTTGAAATGGAACCCTAGCAGTCATGTCATTTTGAATTTCCATGAAACCCTATTTATCCAAGTTGCAAGTAAGTATGGCAACCCCACTTGTATTTGACATTGCTGAAAGGAAGAGATTTGTCTTTAAGAAGCATCCATTCAAATCCATACTAGATGATGTAGAGGGAGCATTTTATAAGACTCTTCTTGGAGTCGTGCATGTAGAAGAGATTCACACGCATATATATTGCAAGAAGGAAACAATTGGAGACAACAACATCACAACTCTTATGGGTTCAATGATGAAAACAAACTATTCATTCAAGGATGAACACGCGCATCTCACTGATAACACTATCTTTGAGTATTTTAACACACACAAGCTCTATGAGCCAGAATGGGTGAAGATATTATTGAGAAGGATACATGATGACCTATACTGGATTGGTGAGGTTCCTGTCCACATCACCATAGACCTAATCCATGAATTGATGGGACTTCCTAAGACTGGACCAGTTCTTCCTACTGGCAATGATGTTAAGAAATAGGTTGAACTAGTTTGCTTATTTAGAAGTGATGGGTGCGGTATGATAGTTGATCCTATTAAGGAGGATGATATCAAACTACTCACTATGATACTTGGATACAAATTTCAACAGGAAAGCAGACTAAATAGTGTGGCTGCAGCAACAGTTCTGGCAGCAATAAGGATAGTGAAAGACAACACTCAGTACAATCTCTGTGAACTATTGCACGTACAGCTGATTGAGAACATTAAGGATATTAAGCATGACAAGAGCAAGATATTCAGGTTTGGCTCTTTGATCATCTACCTGTACTTCCACTTTGTTGGTAAAGTTGCAAATGTTTACCTAGATAGGAGTAAACCTACTATGTCCCAGATATCACTAAAAGCTACATCAGAGAGTAGTGCAAAAGATACTATGGATATGGATACCAAAACATTCAGGATCAAGATGCAGAAAAGGTTTAGGATACCTGAGAAGATAGTTGAGAAATACAAAGACACCATATGCTTCATGGTGGAAACTGATTGTACTTGCATGGAGGTAGTTAAGCCTAGAACAAAATGGATTCACCCTCTCGATTATGAAGTTGAAGAACATGTTTTGGAAGGTTATGCACAAGTTCTCCTATCTGCGCCCAAGGATCCCAATGAACCTAGATAGGGTACTTACAAATAAAAGATAAATCAAATTGATTCTGTCTTATACAGTGTTGAAAAAAAAAGGAAGGCATCAAGGATTACCTCAAATATCTTAAAAGTTGATGGTGTTACACAAGAAGACCTAGATAGAGCTAGGGAAGCTAAGATAGCCAAAGAATTTGAGAAGACTCCCACAGAAGTAAAAATTGAAAAGTCTGATGATATGCCTAAGAAGAAGAAGAAGAAATAAAATGAAGATACATCTTTTCCATCAACCACCATTGATCTAGAATCTTCTCCACCTTCTGTACCTAGTAACTTAACTAGAAGGAAGAAAAAAGTTCCTACAAGTCATCCATTCTCAAGGACCACAAGGATCAAGGTAAAGAACACACAAACCCCTCCTAAGGTAGAATTTAGACCTAGTCTAACTGTTCTAAAGAATAGAATTGTTAATGAAGGAAGACTAGAATCTCTCAAGAATGTATATGACAAATATCAAGAGATAGACAAATTAGAGATTCATTCTATGATCATCTCTCACATGATTAAGTTCAAAAGGACATTATTGGAACTCAAAATAGTCATTCCAGATAAGGTATGGAACATACTTGATATATTAAAGAGGCAAGCAATTGAAGAGGATATGAGGATAAGAGAAGAAACATTGGATAGTCTTCTTCCGATATGTTTACTTGATGAGAAAGCCATTTTATTGGACTTAGTAAAGGCGCACCTAAGAACCAAAAAAAGAGTTCTCCATATCATGAATAAGGAGTATGATATGGTTGGTGAAGAGACTCAGAAAGAATTTGAGCGGGTATTTCTAGATAGACATATGTATCCATCAACGACGCCTACAACAAAGGTAACTCTAGTTCCTCCCAAATAGGTTATAGAACTAGTGATTCAGAATGCACCTAAGACAGGTCCATAGGTTTCATCTCCCTCAATTTCAATTGCCTCTGATACATAAAAATATTCAGGAGATACTATAGTGATTGATGATATCAAAATATCCATGACCACATTGGACAATGATATGGACAAAGTTGAAAAAGCATTTAGCACTGAGGAGACAAAGGAGGTGTGCACTGATGACACATCCATTCAACCATCAAACTCATTGTTGTCAAGTTTAACTCCTGACTCAGCAATTCTAGATGCATGGGGAGAAGAAGAACTGATAAAAATCAGTGTCCTAGCCATGGAAAAATCCAAAGAGAAACAAGTTATGAGGAACCCTCTCTTCTTGGAATCAGTGAACATTATGAATGACCTAGTGCCCACAGACAAGAAAGTGGCTGAAATTCAGTTAGTCGATGATGTAGACAACATCCTTACAAGCTTCAAAGCACACTTTACAAGCCTAGTAGACTCAGCTGCTAGAATTGCAGAAGTTGAATATAAAAAGGAAAGATTTAATGAACTGACAAAGAATTTTTATTTAGATTTAAAGTCATTAAAGATTGGTTAGACAATGTTGAAAGAATTGGCATCAAAAGGTAGAAAGGTTATAGAAAACTGTATGGATAGAGTGAAATTCACCTTAGAGCACATAAAAAAGATTGAAGAAGCTGACATCTTGGTTGACAGTGTTAGAAAATCAGTTGAAACATCCACGCAAGACATGAACATCTTCAACAATATCTATCAAGGTCAGTTGGACAAGATTGAAAAGGCAAAGTTTGAGATCAATAAGATAAGAATCAAACATACTCAACTGAGAAATGTACTAGCGCCCTCCTTAGCAGTTATGGATGAGAACATTAAACAGATTGATGCAACCATTGCTACCTATGATCAAGGACCCAACTTAGATTTGACAAAGATGGAAAAACTCACATATTCCCTATGCACCCATCTACAGACAATTGATGCACTAAAGGCATTCTGGCGGCAAGAGATGAAGAATCTGCAGATAACATATCCAGATGTTTACATGGAGTAAGTATCTAGAGACTTAAAATTTTGACACCTTTGTCATTAATGTCAAAGGGGGAGTAATGTATGTACAAAGAATAGTTTATATATATGCAAGGAAATATATAGTATATGTTAAGAGAAGAGAATATACAATTTTTTGGGTGTTAGTCAATTTTGAGTAACTTGTCCACATTCCTTTGCTGCCATTAATGACAAAGGGGGAGATTGTTGGCAAGTTGACTCCCAAGGAGTATATGAATTATTTTGTGTTTTTATTATGGCAACAAAGTCATATAAAGTTTTGACAGAAAACTATGAAGTGAAAATTGACTAAGCATAGAAGACAGAACAAAATAGTGACTTGAAGTTGATCAGAGCATCAACGCACATGCGTACGATCACATCAGGATATGCGTGTTCATAATTAAGCTCTATGGTATGTTTTTATGCTTACCCTATACATGCATGGTACAGAATGTCAGTACGGACAAGTTACAGAAAGAATAAGTACACTAGCAGTCCAGAATATAGAGTATAGAGCTGACTTCAGGTTTTTGACTAGCGTGTAAAATTTTGTTATGTAAAGGCTAAGTGCCTATTGTAATAAGTTTGTAATCATGTATTAAACATTATTGTAAACATGCTTAAGCCAATTTGTTTGTAAGCGTTGTGAATGTTGTTTTTGGGCTGACTAAGGTCTTGTTTATAGTCGCGTCTATTCAGGCATAAACATATATATATATATATATATATATATATATATATATATATATATATAATGTAAAGATATATTTGAAGTGTTGAAGAAATATGCAGAGGAGAGATGTCATGCCCCGCCAAGGAACCAGGAAGAAAACTAGATAGCTTACTCAGTTAAGAGTCTAGATATACATTATTATTATTATTTTGTTTAAAAGTTCTAAGGTTACACATTCCAATTAAGATTTTCCCTAGGTTCCCCAACGAACAAGACTTAACCATAAATTTCATTATAACGTAGTCTCTAACATATTCGTTACATAATTTTTATTTGTCTAAATCATTTAACTTCTAACATATCATGATTCTTTGCTTTTCAAACTTTTAAAAGAAGTGTGCATAAAGTAAAGAGTTTTCCTAATAACTATTGCATGCTATTTAGAAATAAACCAACATTACATTTTCAATATCAATATAACCAATTCTCTTATTTTCTTTCATAACTATGAAACATCATAATTCTATCATATTTTCTATAAGCAAAGTTCACTTCTTTTCTTTAATAAATACATCTTTTACATTGAAAGATAGTTGATCCCTTTTCCCATTTTCCTAAAATTACCCATCCCATTAAATAAATCTGAAATATACAAAATATTGATTTACATTCATCTCCTCTTGGGAGGTTACATTAATGAAATATCATTACATGATACACAAAGCGGAACAACAAGAAAGTCTTCATCTTTCTCAATTCTGGAGAAAGCACAAGTAGGATCCATCCACAACTCTACGAGCAATACCTCGATAAAATATTTACCACCCAACCACGTGGATACCCAAAAAGGATCCACTCCCATGTGCTAGGAGATAAATACCATGATCCACACAAGAATTGATAACTAGGCCATTCCTAAGGAGAGGGTAGTGCATTTCCCCAAAACATAATTGAAAACATGAGAAGAATACAAAATAGAAGACACATCGGTAGAAACTCTAAGACACACTAGGTGAGTGTCATCGCATATCCCTCACCCCTTGGGTTACCTTGGACAGCCACACTGGGCCTTGACCCCCAAGTAGGCACATGCGGAACCGAATAGCTCTCATAGGGACAAGACTGTCCGATTGTGCTACTGCAATAACACCTTCTCCCACTCCCATCTATAGCCTTTAATAGCACTACCAACATGGGCTAGGCTTATCTTATTAATGTTTAATTCCCTTCCCATAAATTATTATTGTTATCACTAGATTAATCAACTCCATAGTGGGTTACCCTTGTACTAGCCACTTAGGGCCCCGACCCCACACTGTGAGCCACTCACCTAGTGTTCCTAGGTTTCCTACCTATATAAAACTCATCAAAGTGCATAAGGATAAGCAGAAAGAGTATACAAGAGTTCATAACATCCACCTGGAACATAAAGAAGGTCACACAAGGTTTCTAGGGTACATGAAACAACCCTAACCCTAATCAGGGTTCCAAATCTTATAGCAACCTTTTAAATGATAAAAAACATAACAACATGCATAAATATGGTATTCTACAAGTAAGAACAACTTCTAGAGCCAACCCTGGGTCAAATCCAAACCCTAGACCCTTCTGGAAACACTAAAACATCAACTGGAAGAGTCCTGCGTAGATGGAACTCAAACCTGCATAGGTGGTGCTCTAAGTTGCGCAGGTGGTGACCTAATCTATGTAGGTGGTACAACCTGCATAGGTGGTGTTTCCTATGTAGGTGGTCACACATCCTATGCAAGTGGTACCCATATCTGCGCAGGTGGTCAGGACCTGTGCATCCTCCGAACAACAACCTTCAGATTCCACCTTCCGGGTAAAACTGAATAAGATGGAGACCCAGAAGGAAGAATTAGAGAGATACCCATTTGGTAATACTCAGTTCTCCTTCTAAGGCATCCCTCAAATCCTTCTACCCTTATGGAAAATCCATTTAGTTTCTGCCTGGACGTGCAAGGTGCAAAAAAGTGACCACCCAAGACAAGGTTTAAACAAGAAGATAATCTACATAACATCTAAAGAATGGGGTTCTATCAGAAAGCAATTGCATTCTAAGAATGAAATACACAGATAATTATAATATACAACTCATAAACTAAATGTACTATCAAGCATATTCCATTATTGCATTCAGATGAGAAAGTATAAATATTTAAACACACATGAAGGAACTCCATTGATCATATAACCACAAAATACAACAAACATTCATAATAATTAATTAGACAAGATGCTCCTTTCTGGGTAGAGCCTACCTGGAGTCCTGTGGATACCTTTGACGTAATCCAATCCTATCCTCCCAAGCCTATGCTTCTTCAGCCTTTTGACCAGTTGGATGCTCTCCCAATGTTTCCCTCTCTCTTACTAATAGTTTCCAGATATGTATAAATTTCTCTGAATATAATTTTCCTTCGTCCTCTTCCTAACTCCTACTTACTATATTCCCTTAATATAAATATGTTGCTGGATTGGTTGCTCGGGAAGTTCAATCGATGCAACCATCCGTAACTATTTATTGGTTAATAGTTTAGAACATAATAGTCCTTTAGATAAATTTAATGCATAGGTAGTTTTCCTGCAAACACTTTAGTTAGATTACCTCCTTAGATAATCTATGTTTTATTTCATGCAAAAGGTAACTTATTATTATTTATTCTAAATTTTTACTTTGACTAATTACTTGCCTTATTAATAGAATAATGTAATTTCCTAGAGCATTAATTTTCTTTTGTTACAACAAGAAAGGCATATAAAGAATAATTACATACACACATCCAATTATTAAAACATTAATATAAGCATATTTATAGAAGTACATAAATATATTTATATATAGACATATGCATATGTGTGCACCCATATTCCTATGTGTGTGTGTGTACACACACACACACACACACACACACACATATATATATATAACCAAGCACATATTATTAAAACCATGCATTAATTAAATAAATTAGAAAATGTATATTACCATCATCATACCATCCAATAATTATTAACCATAATTCAACCACAATTAATATTCACCTAGTTCAATAACAAATATCCACAATTGACCAAATTCTAAGAATCAATAAACAGACATCAAATCATAATAAAAGACAATTCCCAAAAGGACCCAATCCGGGGACAGGGATCAAGGTAAGGCTTAGTCTTGTGGAACTAGGTGTTATCTCCTTCACAAAAACAATTGAGGATTTAGAGAGCACACTCAGACCTGTGAAGCTAGGTGGAGACGATGCTCGGTACCTGCAATCTTGCATCACCAAGGAGAGATACATGTGCATAGAAACATATATATTCATATATAAGACATTGCAAACGAATGACCAGGATCGATACATCGTGTGGACCTCAAATAAGTGAGTAACTACGACTTTGTCCTGAGTCATGAAAACACATCTGACATATATTCCAAAAGTAAAGCATCATAAAAGATTCTTGAAAGCATGTTAGTAAAAATAGCACATTATAAGTGGGAAAGGTTAGAATTCTATTTATTGCATATAATAATTCTTTTTCATAAAGACATTAATCATGAACACGTATATATCAAAACATCTAACTAAGCATAATATCATCTAGATCTACCAACATGTAAACAACTGAAATCATATAGTTTATGTCAAAATGTCCAACTCAAAAATAATAGTATAGTCATCCGAGAGGGTATTACATCCTCCCCCCCTAGAATTAGGCTTACTCCTGGAAGCCTACAAATAGGTAAGGATACTAATCTCTAAGTTTAGCAGCATCCTCCCAAGTTGTTGAGGCCTCATCATTAGGATCCCATTGGACCCTTGCTTGATCTATAGTACGAACCCTGAGGGTTAGAGTTCATTGCTGTAAAATAGGTACCGACATCCCCTACGGTTGTTTCTAAGGTGGCCTGCTTATAACTAGAAGTTGGTGTTGATTTCTGAGGATAGTTTACTGCAATATGACCATGTTGTCCACAAGAATAACACCGTACATTTCTAACAAAACTCTTCCTAGACCCATGAGCACTTGACTGTTGAAAACTGCCTCAGCTACTATTCTGTTGTGAATCCTGCATTGGTTGAGGATTTGGGTAGCGTTTGTTACACTGCTAGTAGCGGTCGTCTCCTGATTAAGACCCACTATTCTTGTTTTTGTAATAGGATTCCTTTTCCTGTGGGTACTAGCTACTCTTAGATGTGGAAGGACAGTTATTAGGGCCAGATGTTCCCTGAAACTAATTTCCTTTGTATCCTGACCCAGATTGAGGGGCATTACTCCTTGGATTATACATCTGATCTCCCAAACCTAAGGCTGCATTCTGCTCAACAATACGAGCTTTAATGACTACTTCACTAACAGATTGAGGCTTGAAGACCTGCACTTGGCCGGAATATCAACTATTGAGTCCTGTGAGGAAGTGTTGAGTAAGCATGGCTTCATCATCCTTATAACCTGAATAAGTTTTGAGTTTGAAGAAGCATCTTTTGTAATCATCAACTGACATGGTTAGCTGTTTTAAATTGTGAAATTCTTCTGCCCGCTCACATCTCCAATGGTCAGATAGAAATCAAGCTCTAAAGAGCTCTAGGAATAGTTCCCAAGACAAGGTGGCTATGTCAATGTGCAATTTTTCTTTCTCTGTTTCCCACCAAGAAGAGGCAAAGTCCCTTAGGTGAATCACTAAAAATTGAGCCTTGGTGTTACTGTGGTATGGATGCATGGAAAATAACCTTTCCAAATCAATTTTCCATGTTTCAGCGGTGGCACCGCTCTGTGCTCCCCTAAACAAAGGTTGGTTTTCTCTAAGGAGATCCCGCATGTGCGAAGCTCGCAAAGCATCCTCCTCTATTGCCAGATTCCTTCTCCTAGGGCTTCTTTCCCTTTCCCTCTCATGGTGGTGAGAGACATTAGACTCATCCTGATGGCCCCTATCTTGTCCTACATCAAGTCTTTGCAATATTTGTTGTAGTAACTCCTACATCTGAGCTCCCTAAAAATCCCCTATGTGGCTAATAGATTGTTCCCAACTACCTTCTTCCTCAAACTGATCTTCCCCTCGAGACCCTTGATGGTGGGATCTCAAAGGAGTGTTTTGGGCATTCCTTCTACCATGGGTAACTGGAGGCATCTTGGATAAACCAAGGAAAGAGATAAGTCTAAAGGTTCAAGTCCCTATCTTAGGTTCATGGTTTTAATGATGGGTGCAAATGTCTAAGCTTAATGAGCCAATATACCCTGGGTTCCAGTGTGGCAACCTAGGGCTCTGATACCAAGTTGTCATGACCCTCCAGGGAACTAGGAAGAAAACTAGAAAGGTTACTCAGTTAAGAGTCTAGATATACATTATTATTATTATTATTATTATTTTGTTTAAAAGTTCTAAGGTTACACATTCCAATTAAGATTCTCCCTAGGTTCCCCAATGAACAAGACTTAACCATAACTTTCATTATAACATAGTCTCTAACATATTCATTACATAATTTTTGTTTATCTAAATCATTTAACTTCTAACATATCATGGTTCTTTGCTTTTCAAACTTTTAAAAGAAGTGTGCATAACGTAAAGAGTTTTCCTAATAACTATTTCATGCTATTTAGAAATAAACCATCATTGCATTTTCAATATCAATATAACCAATTCTCTTATTTTCTTTCATAACTATGAAACATCATAATTCTATCATATTTTCCATAAGCAAAGTTCACTTCTTTTCTTTAATAAATACATCTTTTACATTGAAAGATAGTTGATCCCTTTTCCTATTTTCCTAAAACTAACCATCCCATTACATCAATCTGAAATATACCAAATATTGAATTACATTCATCTCCTCTTGGGAGATTACATTAATGAAATATCAGTATATGATCAACAAAGTAGAACAACAAGAAAGTCTACATCTTTCAAAATTTTGGAGAAAGAACAAGAAGGACCCATCCACAAATCTATGAGCAATACCTCGATAAAATATTTACCACCCAACCATGTGGATACCCAAAAATGATCCACTCCCTCGTGCTAGGAGATAAACACCATGATGCACACAAGAAGTGATAACTAGGCCATTCCTAAGGAGAGGGTAGTGCATTTCCCCAAAACATAATTGAAAACATGAGAAGAATACAAAACATAAGACACATCGGTAGAAACTCTAAGATACACTAGGTGAGTGTCATCGCATAGCCCTCACCCCTTGGGTTACCCTGGTCAGCCACTCTGGGCCCCGACCCCCAAGTAGGCACATGCAAAACCGAACATCTCTCATAGGGATGAGACTGTCCAATTGTGCTACCACAATAACACGTTCTCCCACTCCCATCCGTATCCTTTACTAGCACTACCGGCATGGGCGAGGCTTATCTTATTAATGTTTAATTCCCTTCCAATAAATTATTATTGTTATAACTGGATTAATCAACTCCACAGTGGGTTACCTTGGTACTAGCCACTTAGGGCCCCGGTCCCACACTGTGAGCCACTCACCTAGTGTTCCTACCTCTATCAAACTCATCAAAGTACATAAGGATAAGTAGAAAGAGTATACAAGAGTTCATAACATCCACCTGGAACATAAAGAAGGTCACACAAGGTTCCTAGGGTACATGAAACAACCCTAACCCTAATCAAGGTTCCAAATCTTATAGAAACCTTATAAATGATCAAAAAAATAACAACATGCATAAATGGGGTATTATACAAGTAAGAAAAAATTCTTAAGCCAACCCTAGGTCAAATCCAAACCCTAGACCCTTTCAAAAACCCTAAAACATCAACTGGAAGAGTCCTGCGCAGATGGAACCCTAACCTGCATAGGTGGTGCTCTAAGATACACAGGTGGTGACCTAATCTATGCAAGTGGTACAACCTACATAGGTGGTGCTTCCTATACAGGTGGTCACACATCCTGTGCAGGTGGTACCCAGTTCTACACAGATGGTCAGGACTCGTGCATCCTCTGAACAACAACCTTCAGATTCCACCTTTCGGGTAAAACTGAATAAGATGGAGACCTAGAAGGTAGAATCAAAAAGATACCCATTTGGTAATCCCCAATTATCCTTCTAAGGAAACCCTTAAATCCTTCTACCCTTATGGAAAATCCACTTAGTTTCTGCCCGGACATGCAAGGTGTAGAAAAGTGACCACCCAAGACAAGGTTTAAACAAGAAGATAATCTACATAACATCTAAACAATGGGGTTCTATCAGAAAGCAATTGCATTCTAAGAATGAAATACACAGAGAAGTATAATATACAACAACTCATAAACTAAATGTACTATCAAGCATATTCCATTATTGCATTCAGATGAGAAAGTATAAATATTTAAACACACACAAAGGAACTCCATTGATCATATAACTATAGAATACATCAAACATTCATAATAATTAATTAGGCCAGATGCTCCTTTCTGGGTAGAGCCTACCTGGAGTCCTGCAGAGACTTGTGGCATAATCCAATCCTATCTTCCCAAACCTATGCTTCTTTAGCCTTTTGACCAGTTGGATGCTCTCCCAATGTTTCCCTCTCTCTAACTAATAGTTTCCAGATATGTATAAATTTCTCTAAATATAAGTTTCCTCCGTCCTCTTCCTAACTCCTACTTACTATATTCCCTTAATATAAATATGTTTCTAGATTGGTTTCTTGGGAACTTCAACCGATGCAACCATCCATAACTATTTATTGGTTAATAGTTTAGAACATAATAGTCATTTAGATAAATTTAATGCATAGGTAGTTTTCTCGCAAACACTTTAGTTAGATTACCTCCTTAGATACTCTATGTTTTATTTCATGCTTAAGGGAACTTATTATTATTTATTCCAACTTTTTACTTTGATTAATTACTTACCTTATTAATAGAATAATGTAATTTCCTAGACCATTAATTTTCTTTTCTTACAACAAGAAAGGCATATAATGAATAATTAC
>MU223476.1:4466235-4478479 GCA_018584345.1 Thuja plicata
ACGCATTAATTAAATACATTAGAAAAGGTATATTACCATCATCATACCATCCAATAATTATTAACCATAATTCAACCACAATTAATATTCACCTAGTTCAATAACAAATATCCATAATTGACCAAATTCTAAGAATCAATAAACGGACATCAAATCATAATAAAAGACAATTCCCAAAAGGACCCAACCCGGGGACAGGGATCAAGGTAAGGCTTAGTCTTGTGGAACCAGGTGTTATTTCCTTCACAACAACGATCGAGGATTTAGAGAGCACGCTCAGACCTGTGAAGCCAGGTGGAGACGATGCTCAGTACCTGCAATCCTACATCACCAAGGAGAGATACATGTGCATAGAAACATATATATTTATATATAAGACATTGCAAACAGATGACCAGGATCGATACATCGTGTGGACCTCAGCTAAGTGAGTAACTACAACTTCGTCCTGAGTCATGAAATTACATCTGACATATATTCCAAAAGTAAAGCATCATAAAAGATTCTTGAAAGCACGTTAATAAAAATAGCACATTATAAGTGGGAAAGGTTAGAATTCCATTTATTGCATATAATAATTCTTTTTCATAAAGACATTAATCATGAACACGTATATATCAAAACATCTAACTGAGCATAATATCATCTAGATCTACCAACATGTAAAAAAATGAAATCATATAGTTTATGTCAAAATGTCCAACTCAAAAATAATAGTATAGTCATCTGAGAGGGTATTACATCCTCCCCCCTAGAATTAGGCTTACTCCTGGAAGCCTACAAATAGGTAAGGATAGTGATCTCTAAGTTTAGCAACATCCTCCCAAGTTGTTGAGGCCTCATCATTAGGATCCCATTGGACCCTTTCCTGATCTATAGTACGACCCCTGAGGGTTAGAGTTCTTTGCTATAAAATAGGTACTGACATCCCCTATGGTTGTTTTTGAGGCGGCCTGCTTATAACTAGAAGCCGGTGTTGATTTCTGAGGACAGTTTACTGCAATATGACCATGTTGTCCACAAGAATAACACCTTGTATTTCTAAAAAAAATCTTCCCAGACCCATGAGCACTTGACTGTTGAAAACTGCCTCGGCTACTATTCTGTTGAGAATCCTGCGTTGGTTGAGGATTTGGGTAGCATTTGTTACGCTGCCAGTTGTGGTCGTCTCCTGACTGAGACACTCTATTATTGTTGTTGTAATAGGATTCCTTTTCCTATGGGTTCTGGCTGCCCTTAGATGAGGAATGATATTTCTTAGGGAAGGATGTTCCTTGAAACTGATTTCCTTTGTATCCTGATGCAGATTGAGGGGCATTACTCCCTGGATTATACATTTGATCTCCCAAACCTAAGGCTGCATTCTGCTCAACAATACGAGCTTTAATGACTACTTCACTAACAGATTGAGGCTCGAAGACCCACACTTGACTAGAATATCGACTATTGAGTCCTCTGAGGAAGTGTTGAGTAAGCATGGCTTCATCATCCTTATAACCTAAATAAGTTTTGAGTTCGAAGAAGCATCTTTTGTAATCATCAACTGACATGGTTAGCTATTTTAAATTGTGAAATTCTTCTACCCGCTCACGTCTCCAATGGTCAGATAGAAATCAAGCTCTAAAGAGCTCTAGGAATAGTTCCCAAGACAAGGTGGCTATGTCAATGTGCAATTTTTATTTCTCTATTTCCCACTAAGAAGAGGCAAAGTCCCTTAGGTGAATCACTGAAAACTGAGCCTTGGTGTTACTGTGGTATGGATGCATGAAAAATAACCTTTCCAAATCAATTAGCCATGTTTCAGTAGCGACACCGCTCTGTGCTCCCCTAAACAAAGGTGGGTTATCTCTAAGGAGATCCCACATGTGTGAAGTTTGCAAAGCATCCTCCTCTATTGCCAGATTCCTTCTCCTAGGGATTCTTTCCCTTTCCCTATCATGGTGGTGAGAGACATTAGACTCATCCCAATGGCCCCTATCCTATCCTGGATCAAGTCTTTGCAATATCTATTGCTGTAAATCCCGCATCTGAGCTTCCTAAAAATCCCCTATGTGTCTAACAGATTGTTCCCAACTACCTTCTTCCTCAAACTGATCTTCCCATTGAGACCCTTCCTGGTGGGATCTCGAAGGAGTGTTTTGGGCATCCCTTCTACCATGGGTAACTGGAGGCATCCTGGATAAAACAAGGAAAGAGATAAGTCTAAAGGTTCAAGTCCCTATCTTAGGTTCATGGTTTTAATGATGGGTGAAAATGTCTAAGCTTAATGAGCTAATATACCATGGGTTCCAGTGTGGTAACCTAGGGCTCTAATAGCAAGTTGTCATGCCGCGCTAGGGAACCAGGAAGAAAACTAGAAAGGTTACTCAGTTAAGAGTCTAGATATACATTATTATTATTATTATTATTATTTTGTTTAAAATTTCTAAGGTTACACATTCTAATTAAGATTCTCCCTAGGTTCCCCAACGAACAAGACTTAACCAAAACTTTCATTATAAAATAGTCTCTAACATATTCATTACATAATTTCTGTTTGTCTAAATCATTTAACTTCTAACATATCATGATTCTTTTCTTTTCAAACTTTTAAAAGATGTGTGCATAAAGTAAAGAGTTTTCCTAATAAATATTGCATGCTATTTAGAAATAAACCATCATTGCATTTTCAATATCAATATAACCAATTCTCTTATTTTCTTTCATAACTATGAAACATCATAATTCTATCATATTTTCCATAAGCAAAGTTCACTTATTTTCTTTAATAAATACATCTTTTACATTGAAAGATAGTTGATCCCTTTTCCCATTTCCCTAAAACTACCCATCCCATTACATCAATCTGAAATATACCAAATATTGATTTACACTCATCTCCTCTTGGGAGGTTACATTAATGAAATATCATTACATGATCAACAAAGTAGAACAATAAGAAAGTCTTCATCTTTGGATATTCTAGAGAAAGCACAAGTAGGATCCATCCACAACTCTACGAGCAATACCTCGATAAAATATTTACCACCCAACCACGTGGATACCAAAAAAGGATCCACTACCCCATGCTAGGAGATAAACACCATGATCCACACAAGAAGTGATAACTAGGCCATTCCTAAGGAGAGGGTAGTGCATTTCCCCAAAACATAATTGAAAATATTAGAAGAATACAAAACATAAGACACATCGGTAGAAACTCTAAGACACACTAGGTGAGTGTCATCACGTAGCCCTCACCCCTTGGGTTACCCTAGTCAGCTACTCTGGGCCCCAGTCCCCAAGTAGGCACATGCGGAACCAAACATCTCTCATAGGGACACGACTGTCTGATTGTGCTACCATAATAGCACCTTCTCCCACTCCCATTCGTATCCTTTACTAGCACTAACGGCATGGGTGAGGCTTATCTTATTAATGTTTTATTCCCTTCCCATAAATTATTATTGTTATCACAGTATTAATCAACTCCACAGTGGGTTACCCTAGTACTAGCCACTTAGGGCCCTGGTCCCACACTGTGAGCCACTCACCTAGTGTTCCTAGGTTTCCTACCTCTATCAAACTCATCAAAGTACATAAGGATAAGTAGAAAGAGTATAAAAGAGTTCATAACATCCACCTGGAACATAAAGAAGGTCACACAAGGTTCCTAGGGTACATGAAACAACCCTAACCCTAATCAGGGTTCCAAATCTTATCGCAACCTTATAAATGATCAAAAACATAACAAAATGCATAAATAGGGTATTCTACAAGTAAGAAAAACTTCTAGAGAAAACTCTGGTTCAAATCCAAACCCTAGACCCTTCTAGAAACCCTAAAACATCAACTAGAAGAGTCCTGCATAGATGGAACCCTAATCTACGCAGGTGGTTCTCTAAGCTGCGCAGGTGGTGACCTAATCTACGCAAGTAGTACAACCTACATAGGTAGTGCTTCCTGCACAGGTGGTCACACATCCTGCGCAGGTGGTACCCAGTTCTGTGCAAGTGGTCAGGACCTGTGCATCCTCTGAACAACAACCTTCAAATTTCACCTTCCGGGTAAAACTGAATCAGATGGAGAACCAAAAGGTAGAATCAGAGAGATACACATTTGGTTATCCACATTTCTCCTTCTAAGGCATCCCTCAAATCCATCTACCCTTATGGAAAATCCACTTAGTTTCTGCCCGGACGTGCAAGGTGTAGAAAAGTTACCACCCAAGACAAGGTTTAAACAAGAAGATAATCTACATAACATCTAAAGAATGGGGTTCTATCAGAAAGAAATTGCATTCTAAGAATGATATACACAGAGAATTATAATATATAGCAACTCATAAACTAAATGTACTATCAAGTATATTCCATTATTGCATTCAGATGAGAAAGTATAAATATTTAAACACACACGAAGGAACTCCATTGATTATATAACCATAGAATACAACAAACATTCATAATAATTAATTAGACAAGATGCTCCTTTCCGGGTAGAGCCTACCTGGAGTCCTGTGGAGACCTTTGACGTAATCCAATCCTATCCTCCCAAGCCTATGCTTCTTCAGCCTTTTGACTAGTCAGATGCTCTCCCAATGTTTCCCTTTCTCTTACTAATAGTTTCCAGATATGTATAAATTTCTCTGAGTATAATTTTCCTCCGTCCTCTTCCTAACTCCTACTTACTATATTACCTTAATATAAATACATTGCTGGATTGGTTTCTCGGGAAGTTCAACTGATGCAACCATCTGTAACTATTTATTGGTTAATAGTTTAGAACATAATAGTCCTTTATATAAATTTAATGCATAGGTAGTTTTCCCGCAAACACTTTAGTTAGATTACCTCCTTAGATACTCTATGTTTTATTTCATGCTTAAGGTAACTTATTATTATTTATTCCAACTTTTTACTTTGATTAATTACTTACCTTATTAATAGAATAATGTAATTTCCTAGACCATTAATTTTCTTTTCTTACAACAAGAAAGGCATATAATGAATAATTACATACACACATCCAATTATTAAAACATTAATATAAGCATATTTATAGAAGTACATAAATATATTTATATATAGACATATGCATATGTGTGCACCCATATGCCTATGTGTATATATATAACCAAGCACATATTATTAAAACCACGCATTAATTAAATACATTAGAAAAGGTATATTACCATCATCATACCATCCAATAATTATTAACCATAATTCAACCACAATTAATATTCACCTAGTTCAATAACAAATATCCATAATTGACCAAATGCTAAGCATCAATAAACGGACATCAAATCATAATAAAAGACAATTCCCAAAAGGACCCAACCCGGGGACAGGGATCAAGGTAAGGCATAGTCTTGTGGAACCGGGTGTTATCTCATTCAGAACAATGATCGATGATTTAGAGAGCACACTCAGACCTGTGAAGCCAGGTGGAGACGATGCTCGGTTCCTCCAATCCTGCATCACCAAGGAGAGATACATGTGCATAGAAACATATATATTCATATATAAGACATTGCAAACAGATGAACAAGATCGATACATCATGTGGACCTCAGCTAAGTGAGTAACTACGAATTCATCCTGAGTCATGAAAATACATCTGACATATATTCCAAAAGCAAAGCATCATAAAAGATTCTTGAAAGCACGTTAGTAAAAATAACACATTATAAGTGGGAAAGGTTAGAATTCCATTTATTGCATATAATAATTCTTTTTCATAAAGACATTAATCATGAACATGTATATATCAAAACATCTAAATGAGCATAATATCATCTAGATCTACCAACATATAAACAACTGAAATCATATAGTTTATGTCAAAATGTCCAACTCAAAAATAATAGTATAGTCATCTGAGAGGGTATTACAAGAGACATAGAAGAGCAGTATAAAGATATCAGTATGACATAGAGCCCTTAAAGAAGATAAGAGCATAAGTGCATAATCGGAACTGATCAGACATCTGTGTCATATACAACAGCTGACTTTTGGATATAGTGCATATCTATTCTTAGGAGGTTGTAGCCTTTTTTCTCATTGTGTAGTGAGCTCTTGGACAGTGAGTCCTCACCCCTAATAGGGTTGTTTGTAAAAGACTCCTAATAGGGCCAGGCCTTTAACCAGGTCATTGTACTTGCATTGTAAAGACTGCTCCTAATAGGGCAAAGGAACTTTAACAGGTTTATTATACTAGTGCAATATTTGTGGGTACTAATTCCCACTGGAGTTTTCCTCTAATCAAGGTTTCCCCATAATCATATTATGTGTTATGTGATCTTGTGTTAAGATTCAAGTGATATATAATTTATTTATGTTTAAAGTTGCTGAATTAGCTAAACATTGATTCACCCCTCCCCCTCTCAGTGTTTCCAACAATGATAGATAATGGTTCAACCCTAAATCTATGTACTTTAAATTTTTTCACACAAGTGGGGTACACTAAGGATGATATAGCACAAGTCATCACCATAAAATAATATGATAACCAAGACTGTACTTATGAGGGTATTATTTCACTGCCCATTCAAGTAGGCCCAATAGTGCAACACACAATATGCCATGTGAATGATCTTGATCTCCCCTTTAACATCATCTTCGGTTGCCCATGGATCCATGCCATGCAGGCCATCCCCTCTACATTTCATTAGTGTTTTAATTTCCCCCATGATGGAATTTAAATCACTATCCATGTCAATCCCCAACCTTTTGCATACTGTCGTGCATTAGAAGTCTCATTCCCCCATTTGACCCATTGTCTCATAATTGACATTGGCACTTATGTGGCTAGTTCTTCCCATTCGTATCATGATCTTGAAACAATACTTGTATCCACTTGTTCCAGCATCAAGATCAACAATAGAGGTTGTGGAGAATACAACTTGTCAGATGTATTTTTGGTAGAGGTATTACCCCTTGACCCCCATACCCAAGGACGTTTGTCCCATAAAGATAAGATGAAACAAAAGGTTTCACAACTCAAGAAAATTAGGAACTCAATGTTCCTTTCTTATGGGGACTTAAATGGAGAGGAAATGTAGGCATATATAAAAAAATTGTTTTACCATGAGTCTCCACCTCTTGACTCCACACTCCTTGACTATTTCAAGGAAAAAGATCCCAAATCCCACAAACTTGCTACTAAGAAATGGGATTATCAAGGTGGTGTTTGGGCTGAGAAGAAATAGGAATGAAGGTTCCTCTTGAACCTCCCATCCACCTGAGAAACTAAGGTCTTGGATTAACCTCAACTAGGGGCACCAATAAGACTTACTCCACCTTTTTAAATGTCTAGGGTGAAATTGTTGAGGTCGAAGACATTCCTAAAGAGGAAGTAAAGAGATCCTATGATGATACATCTAGTGACAAAACCTTTTTAGGAGACTCCATTCTTTGCCAAATCTCCATCAATTTTGTTGACCTTCCACTCATATATCCCAAACTCATAAACTGGGACCAACCAAGCATCATCCATTTTGATATGTTTCAAAGCAAGGATGTGGTCCTAGAATTCATGGGAGCAGAAATACTAAAACAAGACTAGGGGCATGACTCTGCACATGTCTACAAGTTGGATCCTCATGCATATTTTGGGGAGGAGGAGAGCCCTAGTCACAAAAAAAATAACAACATGAGTCTCCTAGTGAAAACCCCTCTAGGGCGCTTCTTGACTCTAAAAAAGTAAATAAAAAGGATGTATCCTCTGGTGGAAACCTCCTGGAGGCACCAGAGGATGAGGAATGTCATCTCTCTCTAATTAATTATTATCAACTAGAAATTCCATCTATTCTCATTGAGGAGACCAATCCTATCAACCTCAGAACAGAGGAATGTCCATGAATCACATACATTGCAACCTCACTGTCATAAGTTGAGGAATAGGGATTTGAGTCCCTCCTCAAGGAGTCATCTATAAAATTTACATGGTATTATGATCATATGCCTAGGTTAGATCCCAACCTAGTAGTCCATTATCTCATAGTTGATCCAAAGGCTAAACCAATCAAGTATAAACTCTAAAAAATGGACCCAAAGGTGGAACAGTTGATTAAATCAGAGCTTGAAAAATTGTTGGACTCAACATTCATTCGAGCCATAGGTTAGTCAGATTGGATTTCAAATATGGTACATGTATCTAAACCTTTGAGTGATATCAGAATATGTGCAAATTTAAGATACCTTAAAAAAGCTTGTCCTAAGGATGACTTTCCGTTACCAAACATAGATATGGTAGTGGAGCTTACAACCACAAATGAGATGCTATTAATCATGGATGGTTTCTCTGGCTATAATTAGATACGTATTACAGAAGAAGATCAACATAAAATGACATTCACAACCCCATGGGGTACCTTCTTCTATAATGTCATGCCATTTAGTCTAAAGAATGCAGGGGCAACATACCAGAGAGCCCTTACTGTCATCTTCCATGACATGATTCATAAAATCCTTGAAGACTATGTGGATGAAATCCTAGAAAAATCAAGAACAAGAATTTATCACCTCAGAATCATTGAATGTGTATTCAATTGCCTTCAGAAGTATCAGCTAAGGCTTAGTCCAAAGAAATGTGTCCTTGGTGTTACTCCAGGTAAACTCTTGGGTTTCATTGTTTCCCAGTGGGGTATAGAGATAGACCTCAATAAGGTTAAGGTCATAATGGAAATGCCTCCCCTGAGGACTCTTAAACATCTTCACAGCCTATAGGGAAAGCTTCAGTATATTTGTATGTTTATATCACAACTTATCGATAAATGTAAACCCTTCACTCATCTGCTTCATAAAGTAGCCACCTTTCAATGGGATCCTTATTGTCAAGAGAGTTTTGAAAATATCAAGTAATATCTGGTAAATCCACCAATCCTCATGTCGCCCATTCCTAGAAAACCTCTCATCCTATTGTGTATATGAAAATTACCTTCATGAAATTAGTATTGTTATTATCAATTCAACTTCAAAATATGTAAAATTAAGATAATTGGATCAAAAGGAACAATGATCATCTCATGGATCTCTATCTAGGAAAGAAAATAGTATGCTCTCAGCTCAAACATCCATTAATGATAGTCCTAGTAATCATAAATTGAAGCTATTTGATGTGATTTAACCCTATTTATCTCAAATTGTCCTAAAATGCTTCAAGATGGATCACTATTTGTAACTTTGAATCAAATTGAATGCCATGAAATCAAAATAAAAACTCCTATAGTGATGATGCACTGATCATGAATGTGTGTTATCTGCTTTTGCTCTCAAATTGACCTCTATTTAAAGGATTTCCCAAGGGTAGGGAGTAGATTTGATTTAACCTTGATTAGGGTTGGGTTATTAATTATGTTAAAGGTTAAGTCAATTTAAATGACGGTTTCAAATAAGGGGACAAAATGAGTGGTCAAGATGCAACTCCAAGATGTATGATGGAGAATTACTTTGGGATTGATCCATGTGAGCTCAATCCTTAATTCCTATTGGTTGAAATTGATTTGCCCATGTGGTGGGTGAGGAGTAAAAGGATTTAAATTAATTGATTTTTTTAATTTGTTTAGCCATGTGCACCCTTGAAGGGGTTGGAATGAATTTGATTTTAACTATGCAATTAATTGATTAAAATCAATTGCATAATTAATTGATTGTTTTGATTTAATTAATCCAAAGGCTTTGATTATTCAATTAATTCATGTTTTTCCTTAATTTTCTCACTTCATTTTCTGTTTGATTTGCTTGACCAAATTTAGGTGTCTACACCTATACATATCAGCTACTACAATGAAACTGGGGGCACTTCTTTCTCAACTAGATGGTGACAGGAAAGAAAGGGCCATCTACTACATTAGACGTACCCTCGTGGGTTATGAACTTAATTATTCCCCCATGGAAAAAGCATGTCTTGCAGTGGTTTTTGACTCTCAAAATATTTGGCACTATATGCTAAGTCACACAGTCAAGCTCATATCCAAAGTTGACCCACTCAAATACTTACTTTCTCGCACTACCCTGACAGGCCACATGGCTAAATGGGTTATGCTATTGAGTGAGTTTGATATCCAATATGTGGACCAAAAGTCAATTAAGGGACAAGTCATTGCTGATAAGCTGGCCGAGGTACCTCTGGTAGATGCAAACTCTCTAACAATGGAATTTACAGATGAACATCTCTGCATGGTTGAAGAACAACCTCCCTAGAAATTATATTTTGATGGTTCATACACATATCATGGATCTGGGGCCGAAATCATTTTTGTCACCCATCAAGGTGACTCCATCCCTAATCCATTCAAGATATGATTCCCTTGTACTAGTAACATTTTAGAATATGAGGCTCTTATTTCTGGTCTCAAGAAAACAATCCAATGGAACATCACAGAGTTACAAGTGTTCAGAGATTCACAAATTATTATAAAACAAGTAATCGATGAGTTCCAAACAAAAGATGATACACTATCACCATAAAAGGAAATGACACACACAATGAAACAATACTTCCATGCTTTACATTTTACATGGGTTCCCATGTTATATAACAAAGAAGCTAATGTTATGGCCACCATTGGCTCACTTCTTGAGCTCCGACGAGATGCTACAAAATGTGAGCTCTTATTTGAGCAGCTCCACTCACTCGCTTATGAGATCATTGATTCTGAAATAGTATGCATCTTAGTTGGTCCATAGTCCCCATAGTACCATGAAATCTATACCCACTTAAAGGATGGTATCATATCCCCCATCTCACTTATACCCAATGAAAAAGCCTTATTCTTTGTTCATCCCATTATACTCTTGATGCCAATACCCTATATCATTGAGGTTATCATAAAGTATTCTCTCGATGCTTAAGCACTAATGAAGCCTCCCTGGAATTACAATAGGTTCATGCTGGGACTTGTGGTGCCCACATGAGTGGTATGGTTTTAGCCAAAAAAATTCTTAGAGAAGGATACTATGGGCCTACTATGGAACATGATGCATGTGATCTTGTAAAGAAATGCCTACCATGTCAACGACATGCATATCTTGTCCATGCTCCAGCACAAGACTCACATCCCATTGTGCCTCCATGGCCTTTCTCATGTTGGGGCTTTGAACTTGTTGGTAAGATAACCCCCCTCTCCTTTGATGGGCACAAGTATATTATCATTGCCACAAAATACTTCACAAAGTGGGTTGAAACAATTCTGCTGACCCTCACTACTGGTGTCTAGATATCCAAGTTCATCCTCTATCATATCCTTCGCCACTTTGTCATTCCCTCAACTATTTTCACTAATCATGGTACACCATTTGAAAATTATAATATGGATGATCTATGTGAATTATTCCATATACACCACTACTATTATATCCCATATTATCCCCAAGGTAACAACCAAGTTGAGGCAACAAACAAAACTATTCTGAAAATCCTCAAAAAGGTTGTCAATGATTCTGGTCACAATTGGCACCTCTAAATCCATCCTTCCCTCTAGGTATATCATACTTCCACCCATAATCCTATAGGAACTAGTCTATATTCCCTTGTATATGGTGCCAACATCATCTTACCAATTGAGGTCAAGTTGCTATCTCTACGTGTTTCACTCAAGAATCTAGTCATTGATGAAGATTACTGCGTGGCGTGACTTACATAACTATTAAATGAAAAGATATAAAAGGCCTATGATCATCTGGTTGTATACCAAAATAGACTCAAGTGGAGTTATAATAAGAAAACCCATCATCACCACCTTCAAGTGGGCGATTTGGTCCTCAGGGAGAATAATAAGTTACAACCCTGTTGTGAGAAACATGGAAAGTTTGAACCAATTTGTCTTAGTCCCTATGTAATTACAATAGACTATGGTTCAGGGGCATATCAGTTATCAACTCCAGAGGGTGAACCATTGAATGATCCCCTAAATATCATTCATCTTAAATGGTTCTATTCCTAAATTGCAAAGTGTACACCACTTGGTGAAAAAGTAAAAAATCCAAAATAATTCAAAAAAAAAGGAAAAGAAAAATAAGCATCCAATGGTGAAAACTTGGCAATCCAGTGCCTTGGATAAGTACATATGGTGAAAACCTAGAAACAAGAACCATGTGTAGAGGTCCTTTCTATTATCTTTCTTTTGACAAGTTGACTTCCTGAGGATGCATGACTCATTTTGTGTTGTCATCATGGCAACAAAGTCATGTTTAGTTTCTGTCATGAAAGACAAAATGACTAAGTATGGAAAACAGAGCAGACAGAGATACTCAGC
>MU223477.1:46487-59393 GCA_018584345.1 Thuja plicata
AAATCTTTGGTAGTCAATGTTATATCTTAAAGGATGATAGAAATGGAAAGCTTGATGCCAAGAGTGATGAAGGTATCTTTTTAGGGTATTCCACCAAAAGCAAGGCTTATAAATGTCTTATTAAGGCCTCTAACAGAATTGTTGAAAGTGAAAATGTGAAGATAGATGAATTTGTAGAAAAGAATGAGCTGGAAAGCACAAAAGAACCAGAGGACTACAACAAGTTTGTATATAGTGAAGAACCCAACACTCTACCTGAGCAACATTTCTTAATTCCAGAGCAACAAAATGTTGTAACCAACGGTCAGGATGCAAATACCGACGGTCAAGATAATGATCAAAATAATGTGCAAGGTGATGAAGAATAGAATGAAGGACAAAATTATGATCAAGCTGATAGAAAAAGAGTTGTACCTATACTTGCAAGATACATAAGAAGGAACCATCCAGAGATCCAGATCATAGGAGATAAGAAAGCTAGTACAAGAACAAGAAGTAAGTCTTTAAACTCAAGTTGTTTAATTTGTGAGTTTGAGCCAAAATCTGTCAATGCTACACTTGATAATGAAGATTGGATAAGTGCTATGAATGATGAGATTGAGAAGATTGAGAAGAACAAGACATGGTCTCTTGTGCCAAGACCAGATGACAAGAATGTCATCAGTACTAAATGGATATTCAATATAGTTCTCTTTCTTCTTCCTGTTATTCCATTCTCCTGTAGAGTCCTAAGAGCATAAGTTATTCTATATATTCCATGCTTTTCATAGTAAAGATTGAATAAATATGATGTAAACCATCCACCTCTGTCTTACCCCCAATATTTTATCTTAAGACGTGATTCATTCTTAAATTTTTCTTTGAAAATATTGAACCTATCAAATGCTTCATATTTTTCTTTGAGAAATGCAACGCACATCATCGTAGAATAGTCATAAAAAAAAGTATAACTTACCTTTCACCATAATAGGATGTAGTCCTTGTAGGACCACAATGATCTATATGTACCAAATCAAACTTTCCTCTTGCTGAAAATATTTTTCTCTTAAATCTTCTCTTAGTTTTTTTCCCATCACATACTCTCTACACATAGTGTTAGTAGGCTTCACAATTTTTGGCAAATATCTAACTGCATTAGTGTTACTGGCCCTTACTAATATTATCAAAATTTATGTGGAAAAACCTTCTATGCCATAACCAACTATCATCTACCATCGCAGCAAAACAATTTTCCATTATAGTATTCAACTCAAACACATTACCTCTTGAATTAGTACCTGATGCAATCAAGTTTCTAGATTGACCTCTGATAGTACATTTTCCATCCATGAGTTATAAGTGATATCTCTTCTCTACAAGTTTTCCAACACTCAACAAGTTGTTCTTAAGTCCATCAACAAGTAAGACATCATCCGTGTTAGTTTTACCATGAAGAGAGATTGAGCCTACTCCAATGATCAACTTAGGAGTGTTATAGCCAAATTTGACTACACCACCATTATATCTAATCAGCTGAACAAATTTATCTTTATGACCAGTCATATGATTTTAACAACAACTATCAAGGTTCCATTCTAATTTATTTTCAACATGTGAGACTAGGGATTTTTCTTCATGAATAGGTTCATCATCTTTAATAGCAGTAAATATAATTTCATTCCCATCATTCATAGAATCATCATTAGACACACCTTCACTAGCATAGTAGCATTCCTCATCCTTGGAGTAATTAGACTTATAAAACTTAGGTTTTTTCTTTGGAACCCTTGTAGGACATTTAGAAGCAAAATGATCAATCTTATTACAAGAAAAATATTTCAGGGGTAATTTTCCTTTACATTTTCCCTTACCTCTCTTTTCCTTTTTTCTATTAAAGCCACAAGCTCATCCAACTTCCTTTCTTCCTCTGCTATCTCTGCATATTCTCCAAGCTCTGCATGTCTTCTTTTTTTTCTGGAGCTCACAAGACTTGATAAATTCTTTTTGTCATTATGAACAATAGCCTTGAATGCAAACTCTACTTTGGGTAAATCATCTACAAGTAACTCTACATTATCAAAGGTGGCCATCTTAAGAATCAATACTTATATGTTGATATTTTTGGCAGTGGTATGATCTCTTCTATCACTTGCACTTTATTTTTGTAGGAAGGTGTCAAGGATCTAAGAAAATTTGCGATCACTTCATCTTCATTTTATGTGTCTCCTGAATGTTTGATTCTAGTAACAGCCTCTGTAACCCTCTATACATATGCTCTAACATTCTCATCATATCACATCCTTAGATTCTCTATTTTAGCCTTCCAGTTACGTAGCTTTTCCTTCTTCATGTACTGATATCCTTTATATAGAGCCTCTAGCATTTTCCATATCTTCTCAGCTAAATCAAGATCTTTAACCTCTATAAATTATGCCTTAGAGAGTGTGCTTATCAATTCTTCTCTTGCAACCATATTGTAAGAAAAAAATTTCTTTTTTTTTCATTGGTAGCATTTCCTAATTCATCTTCTACCTTGATTAGTTCATCCTTTTTGTAATCATCTAGTAGTCAATTCCCAACTAGATCAAATGAGTTCTCATCTTTTTCTTCCAACTATAAAAAATTTCAGCATCAAATTTTAGACTCTCCTTCCTATAGTAAGCCATCTCTGGATCACCTCAAGTTGTTAAGCTTTCTCTCTAAGGACCACAATCTACGCAAGGTATTACATAGACCCTTACTAATATACACATGGTACCTTACATAAGTAAATAAAAGATACGAATCATGAGTTAAATGCCAAGATCCATAATTTATTCTCTCCATTCGCTAAGCACATTACATCTCTGTGGTCGGTGATAAGCCTCTCAAAAGGCCATCTTTTCCATATGTTTACTTTCCTTTTTTAGAATTTTGTTTTCAAAGAATAGACTTTAAAATTATGGTTTTTATGTATTTCACATATGTAAGGATATAAGTAGGTAAAATGGATGGTAAAAACATAATGTATTTTTCTTGGAACTGATGGATAGAAATTGCAGGATATAAGTGATTGCATATTGGATAGATAGTCCTTTTCCCTATGCTATGTTTACGGGTAGTCTCCTTCCTGTAGCCGAATGTTGTGCAAGAATATCGAATGGAAACCTACCCTTCTTTCCTAGTATTTAATGGTAAAATATATTTATGTGTTGGAAGTTATGTATGCTAACCATTTTGTAGAAGTCAAGTCATGACACATTCAAGAATTCCAGCATAAGGTTGAAAGGGTCAACAACATCTGTTACCTTCAGAAGCGCCAGCACAAAGCAAGGAATTAAGTAAAGTGGTTGAAGAAGGGCATATCGCAGAACTCTTGTGAGGGAACAAGTCAATTCAGTTCCTGAGTAGACACCATGCGCAAATCTAGAACCACTGCATGCTATATTTTGGGAAGAACTTGAAGACCTACTATTGCTATTCAAGATTTTTGTTATGAGCATATTGTATCCGTTAGTGATCCTCATTAATGGAGTGATCCTAGATTTAGGTAGTAGTGTAGTCTCTCCTTAAATAAGTGGAATTTTGTAGTTCCCAAGGGAGTTAGTTGATATAATTTCTGGAATAGAATTTGGCATGGTAGCACTATTTATTTTCCAAGTACATTTCCTCCATGAATGAATAGAGTACATAATTTGAGTTTCAATCTCTTATAGATTGATTGCATTTCTATTCACTCATCCAAGGGGGCCCACTTGGTGACTGAATCATTTTATTAGATTAGAAGTTATTTCCTTGCTCATTAAGAAGTAAATAAAACTCTATTGTTCCTGCATCCACTAGTAACAGAATTGGTGCACTATTCCTGCAGCATAGGCAAGCAAAGTAACCTCTACTTGTGATTACTATTTTCTTAGCGTAATTGCATTCAATTGAAATAGTATAGATTCCTGAATCATAATGTATTTCAATTACATAGGTTTAGCTATGAGAATCAAGAAGGTTTGAAGCATATACTTTGCAAATACAATTCCAAGTTTACGTCCTTGGTTGATAATTAAATGAGACTAAATAATCTATTTAGCAACCATTTAGGGTGTCCAATCCTGAAGTAGTAGTCCAATGCTATGCATTTCTGAGACAATTGTTTAGCCAAGTTGAATGAGGAATCGCAAAAACATCTGTTCCTCAAGGGTGTCAATGAAGGAAGCATAGAAGCCTTGGACCTTATGGCTAGTGGTGACATCACCCAGAAAAACTGGGCAGAGATCAAGACCATATGTATGAATTACTCAAGGGCTAGAATAAAAAAAGGAAGGGGATTAAGGGACATACCTCAAAAAAAAATGGCTCTAGAGTGTCTAAGATAGAACTGTCCAACCTCTTTTCTAACTTCAAGTAGGACATTATCAATGATGTGGCTCAGAAGAACCCTCATGTCATGACCCTTACTGTTCTCTACAAACCATATTGCCCAAGAAGTCTTCATCCAAGTTTCTTGCAGCACCTGATTATCTCCATACTTTGTTACTTCATGAAATCAAGTCACTTTCTTTTGCAGAGGTTCTTATGTTGGATAAAGTTAAAAGAGTACAGATTGTCTTGGGTAAAGAATTGAATGTCAATAAGAATCTCCCTGAATCCCAGATGTCTAGCCTTCTCTAGCTTTTACAAAAGAGTCAGCAAGCTTTTGCATGGGACTATACTGACATGAAGGGGATTGATCAAAAATTATGTACTCATAAGATTTATACCAGTCCTGAGTCCAGACCTATTAGGCAACCTCAAAGAAGAATAAACCCTTCTTTAAGAGATGTAGTAAAATTTGAATTGTAAAAACTCCTCCAACTGGCTTCATATATCCCATTTCCGACAGTCAATGGGTCTCCCCTCTTGTAATCATCCCCAAGAAAGGTGGAAAATGGTGAGTTTGTGTGGACTATAGGGAGCTTAATAAAGAAACCAAGAAGGATCACTCCCCATTTCCCTTTATTGACCAAGTACTTGACAACCTTGCTGGCAAAAAGTATTTTTAATTCTTGGATGGTTTCAATGGCTACAACCAGATCCACATATCACTAGAAGACCAAGTTAAAACAATGTTCACCTGTCCATGGGGAAAATTAGCTTATTCTATCTTACCATTTGGGTTATGTAATGCACCTGCTACTTTCTAGAGGGCAGTGATAAGCATTTTTTCTGACATTGCTGCTGACTGTGTTCAAATATACATGGATGATTTTACTGCATATGGAACTACATTCGAAGAGGCTTATGGTAATTTGGAAAAATTTCTTCAAAGATGTCAGGACTACAATCTCTCACTTAATAGTGAGAAGTGTTATATGATGATGGAGGAGGGAATTGTCTTAGGGTATTACCTCTCATCCTTTGGTATCCAAGTTGATCCTGCAAAGATTGCAGTAATTGTCACACTCCCAACCCCAGCAAAGCAGAAGGATGTCTGGATTTTTATTGGTCATGCCAGTTACTACAAGAGATTTATCAAGAACTTCAGCTAGCTTGTCACTCCACTGTATAACCTATTGAAGAAAGAAGTGGAATTTGAATGGACAATAGACTGTGAGTCATCATTCTAGCAGTTGAAGATGTGTTGACAAAGACCCCTATTCTTAGAGGACCAGACTGGAAGTTGCCCTTTCATATCCACAAAGATGCATCTGACTATGCAATTGGGGCAATGCTAGGTCAAAAAGAAGGTATAGTTGAGCATGCCATTTATTACATAAGAAAAAAATTTCAAAGTGTAGAACTAAATTATACTATTACTGAGAAGGAACTTCTTGCTGTAATCTATGCATTAAATAAATTCAGACATTACATAACCAGTTATGAAGTATTTGTTTATACTGATCACTCAGTGACCAAATACTTGATGAATAAACTGGCCATTTCTGGTAGGTTAGCCAGTGGTTACTCCTCCTACATGAGTTTCATATAACTATCATTGATAAACCAGGAAAAGATAATGTCGTCGCTTATTTTCTCTCTAGATTACAAGTTCCTGATGATCCTGTAGCAATTAATGATAGCTTCTCGGATGAGCACTTATTCTCTCTTGCAACTTACAATCCATGGTATGCTGAAATCACCAACTACCTTTCTACAGGACAAGCACTGCCTCATTTCTCACCTCGTGAATGATGACTGCTAGCTGAGAAAAGCTTTAACTTTTCATGGATCTCTGGCTTTATGTTCTACATAGGTCCTGATCAAGTCACCCGTAGATGTTTTCATGAAGATGAGACCTATGACATCCTTCAGGCATGTCATGATGAGGCTTGTGGTGGCCATTTTGCCAAAAAAAGAACAACATACAAGGTATTGACAACCGGTTATTATTGGCCTACATTACATAAAGATGCAGCTAAGCATGCCCGACACTATGACCGATGCCAACAGATGGGACACCCTACCAAGATTGATGAAATGTCCCTAGAGCCTTAGGTGGTGGCAACACTGTTTGACAAGTGGGGCATCAACTTTGTCAGCCCCATTGAGCCATCTTCACATGCTAAGTATTATATCTTATTATGCACTGATTTTTCCACAAAATGGGTTGAAGAAAAAGCAATGAGGCATGCACGGGACCATAAGGTAGCAGAGTTTCGGTATGAGTTTATTTTTACTAGGTTTGGAGTGCCTTGAGAAATAGTAACAGATCAAGGGGCATAGCTCACCTCTAACCTTATAGTTGAATTGATGAATGAGTACATGGTGAGGCATGGTAAATCTTCACCATACCATCCTCAGGCCAATGGACAAGCTGAGATCAAAAATTGGGAGATAGAGGCCATTCTGACCAAAATAGTTGCAATTCATAAAAAGGATTTGGCTACTCGCCTTCCTGAAGCCATCTGGGCTTACCGCACAACTTGGAAAACCACTACTAGATTCACTCCTTTTGAGTTGGTCTATGGGAAATCTGCATCCATGCCTATTGAGTTTCACCTCAAGACTCTCCGGATGACATTAGAATTAGATATTAACCTAAACAAGGCACAAGTGGATAGGCTCCTACAGCTCAATGAATTGCATGAATATAGAAAATTTGTACTTCACAACACCGAACTAATTCTGAAGTAGTGAAAGAAGTGGCATGACGGATTCATCAAAGATAAAAAGTTTTCCATCAAAGATTGGGCCTTGCTCTATCAAATAGTCTCAGTATTTGATAATGGTGCCATCCAGCTATCTATAATTGATCCTATCAGATTCAAACTCCTTGTTAACAGGCATCGTCTAAAGATATATCATAAGCCTGAGAGTCATTAGAACTTCCTGCAGCAGTTCTAGCAGAGGTCAGACAGCGCCACTCCTACAACAGAAGCATCTGGGTCTTCCACTTAGATTTTTGCAAAGATGTGATTTTATTCCAGCTCCCATAATAAACATTTCACTGCAGTGATTTTCTTTCTTTGTAATAAAAAAATCCGCATCACCGCCTCTCTCTTCCATGTGTCCGCACCGCAGCATCACTCCATCAGTGTGTGTTGCTTAACATTAAACTCTTCCTACAACACCTCAGCTTAGTACCACATACTTTTGCACATATCTTATTTTATTCATTTATTATTTTGAAATGAGTGTTCTTTTCTTTTTGTATTCTTGCATGCAACGGCCTGGTGGGACCCATGCCTTATACTTACTTGGGGTGAGGGGCTATTTAATTCATGCTTGTTTCAATATTTCAAAAATGATTTTAGCAAGTGAAAAGGTAAAAAATTTATTTCTTTCTTGTCTTTTCATGGTGACAACCATCATGTGGGAGCTTATCTGTCCTTCAGTGATTAAGTCATGATGATTTAAAAGTTGATTTGAAAGAAAATTAAAGTAAGGTTCACTTAATAATGGTAATTTTGTGACGTGTTCGGGTGGCAAACATTAACATGCGCGAATATATTTATGAAAATCATTTGAAATAATTCTTTCTTGCTTAGAATTAAAAACTATCTTGTACTTTAGTTTTTCTCTAAAAGCAAAACAAAAACATCTTGCGTCCGAAGGAAGGCCTCCATTTTTTAGTTTTCTATAGCAACTAAGCATATCCTGCAGAGCTATTTTCTTTATCATTTTCAATGGGCGGAGACTTGCAGAGGCATGAGCCAATGTATCATCAAGTGTTACTTGGGGACCCGGCTGCCTATGAGTTGTTTCAGAAATGGGGATGGCTAGATTACTGCATAAGCCTTAATGGCTTTGATGACGAAATTGCTTTTCAATTTCTAAATACTTTGAATAATGGGTTTGCAATAGTGAAGGGTTTGAGGGTTGAATTTTTAGAATATATCATGGCAAAGGTTACAAAGTTACCATAGGAGGGGGAAAAGTGGAGTAAGGATATTGACTTGCGCTCAACTAGGGTACAATTTACCCTGCATAGCAATCCACAGTTGGAGATTGATAAGAAGAAGGGCACTTCAAGAATGTCATTACCCATGAATTTTTTGCAACCAACCACATTTATAATATCCTACTTCACCTGTGAGGGAAGTTACAAGTACTTGCATGGACTGCATTTCAAGATTCTGAGTGCCCTCCGACATGAAAACAGGCCAGTAGAATTACCTAGTTTTCTTTTTAATATTGTGAAAAAGTAGGTGTCTCTTGTTCAGTCTAGAAAAGTGCAATCCATTTCCCATCACTGTTTAATTAAGCTAGTTGTAGAAAGGGATTTAATTAAAAAGTCAATCAGGACTTGGGAGGAATTCTTGGCTATGGAAGATTTAGCACCTAGGGTGGTTGGTCCGAGAGGCCAGGGTGTAGGTAGTAGGGTTAACATGATAATGGGGGTTCATAAAGTAATCCATAAAACAAAAACCATTCCTAAAGCATCCTCTTCTAGACCTACACTATCTAGGAAAAGAGCCTACAATGATAACACTCTTGTTTCTGATAAAAAGGAAAGAAAAACTAGAGAAGTTGTTGCCACTCCTGACACTTCACCGTCGGAAGAAATTAGGTCTACTTTTATGAAGGGAAAATATAAAACCATAGATACAAAGGATATGACTCTAGAACAACAGCTACCTGATAATGAAAATATGAATAAGATACTAGAGGAATCCTTGCCTTCTTCTAAGGAGGCATCGCCAGAAGAACCTCCTGTAGCCATTACAGGGAAGGTGTCCTCCACCAAAATGAAATGCAAGGGACCTGTGGGGTCTTTTCAAACCCCTATGAGGAAGAGTGCTAGGCTTTTTGATAGTACTAGTAAAGCAAGAAAAACTCTTGATTCAATTATAAATGTTGAATCCTCTGAATCTTCTTAAAATTCCTCTTCTGAGGCAATGGATTCAAATAGAGTAGATAGTGATACCCTAGCCCACATTCTGGATGATGAAGTTACAACTGAACCACAAGTTGAATGGATCCTTGTGGACAATGATAAGGATTCTTTACAAATAGAGGGATTTTGCAATAATTTTGTTGGTCAAGATTCTGATGGCAGTTTAGAGAATCTTCCTCCTAATGAATTTCCTGCAGTAAATGAGGAAATTATAGAAAAAGTGTTTGAACAATTGAGCAAGGATAGATTGGACACTTTAGCCAGGGAAGCTGAATCATCCCAAGTGAATGATTTGATAAAAACCCTTGTCATTTGGAAAAGAAAAGATTCCATTGATGAATCCTGCCAAGAAGATGACTCAGTAAAAATTTGTGACAAGGGGAAAGGGGCTACTTTCACCAATGTGAAGGAAGTTAAGATCCCTCAAACTACATCTAGGTGGATTATTTTTCTTTAGCAAGAACCCACGCCACCTTCATATTTATCCACACCGTTAGTAGCAGGACTAAGTTTGTACCGAAATATCACCTGGGAAAATACACAATGGGAACTGGAGACAAAAAAATTAAAAAGGATAATTGAGGATCAGGCTTGTCAACTTGAATAGAAGTCAAATTGGATTGCAGTATTGGAGAGGAGAATCGAGCATATCACTGAATTGATTCCTGCAGCAATGACATGTAGGTCACCTTCTCCAATTTATGCATTGTTCCTTAAGGAACAATTTGTTAACTTTCAATTGACAAGGATTGTGGAGGGATTAAATCCTTCCATTGCTACACCTCACGACTTCTATGATGCCTTCCGGTCAGCACCTATGCCCATCAAGAATCTATTATGTGAATTATATCTACACAATCTAGTTGTGCCTAACAGTAGAGACTGGAATTCAATTCTTTGTGTAGGAGATGTTCAATTGAGGGCAGTCCTGGATTCAGGATGAGATCAGCAGAGAGCATCATGCTCTCCCATATCAAGACAGTGAGATAGACACACCCCTCATGATGAGGCCTAAAGTTCAGAGCTCTAGGAAGACTTTCCTTGATTGGATCTCAATCACAATGAGCCCTAGTGGGTCTCACAAGGTTCTTCCAGTCAGAGAATAGGGATATGCAGATTGCGAACAACATTCTTCATAAGATGTTGAGGCCACAATTGTAGCTTGCAAGTAGGAGTGGATAAGGATGCCCCATGACTTAAAAATTAGGGAACCCCATTTTCCACAAAATTTAACTCTTGCTACTCATCGTGCCCCATGGTTTATAATGCTGAGTTGCACACAACTACACTATTGGATGCCCTTAAGGTTTCAACCTCCTATCTTCTTGCAGCCTTTATTGGTAGTAAATGAGAATGTAGAAGATCATGATATGGTTAAGGAAAGACAGAGGTGGGACAGACTTCGAAATAGCCATGGATATTTCAACTATGTTGTTGATGAACCAGGTGAGAAGACCACTAGTGACCCAAGGCTTAGGGCCAGAATCAATAATTTCATGATTGCTGGGGACCAGCAATAGTGCAACTGGGGGGAATGATGAGCCCCTCAAAAGGCCATCTTTTCCATATGTTTACTTTCCTTTTTCACCATTTTGTTTTCAAAGAAGAGACTTTAAACTTATGGTTTTGATATATTTCACATATGTAAGGACATAAGTAGGTAAAATGGATGGTAAAAACATAATGTGTTTTTCTTGGAACTACTAGATAGAAGTTGCAGGATATAAGTGATTGCATGTTGAATAGATAGTCCTTTTCCCTATGCTATGTTTATTGGTAGTCTCCTTCCTGTGGCCAAATGTTGTGCAAGAATATCGAATGGAAACTTACACTTCTTTCCTAGTATTTAATGGTAAAATATATTTATGTATCAAAAGTTATGTATGCTAACCATTTTGTAGGAGTCAAGTCATGGCACATTCAAGAATTCTAGCGTGACGTTGAAAGGGTCAACAACAACCATTACCTTCAGTAGCACAAAAAAAAAGCAAGGAATTAAGTAAAGCAGTTGAAGAAGGGTGTATCATAGAACTCTCATGAGGGAACAAGTCAATTCAGTTCCTGAGTAGACACCGTGCATAGATCTAGAACCACTGCATGCTATATTCTGGGAAGAACTTGAATACCTACTATTGTTGTTCAAGATTTCTTTTATGAGCACGTTGTATCCATTAATGATCCTCATTAATGGAGTGATCCTAGATTTAGGTAGTAGTGTAGTCTCTCCTTAAATAAGTGGCATTTTGTAGTTCCCAAGGGAGTTAGTTGATAAAATTTCTAGAATAGAATTTGGCATGGTAGCACTGTTTATTTTTCAAGTACATTTCCTCCATGAATGAATAGAATGCATAATTTGAGTTTTAGTCTCTTATCTTGATTACATTTCTATTCACTCATCCCAGGGGGCCCACTCAGTGAGTGAAGAATTTTCTTAGATTAGAATTTATTTCCTTGCTCATTAAGAAGTAAATAGAACTCTACTGTTCCTGCAGCCACTAGTAACAGAATTGGTGCACTATTCCTGTAGCATAGGCGAGTAGAGTAACCTCTACTCATGATTACTATTTTCTTAGTGTAATTGCATTCAATTGAGATAGTATATATTCCTGAAGTATAATGTATTTCAACTCCATAGGTTTAGCCATGAGAATCAAGAAGGTTTGAAGCATATACTTTGCAAATACCATTCCAAGTTTACGTCCTTGGTCGATAATTAAATGAGACTAAATAATCTACTTAGTAGCCATTTAGGGTGTCCAATCTTGAAGTAGCAGTCCAATGCTATGCATTTCTGAGATAATAGTTTAGCCAAGCAATTGGCTCCAAATAGGTCTTCGCTAGTCCGCAACCACAACTGATGACATGAAGAATCTAGCAACCCAAGTATCACAAAGAATATTCTCCCATGCATCTTCTATCATTCCTTAAGTTCTCATACCATAACTTATTCTCGCATCCAAGTTATCCCAAAAACTTAGAGACTATCTCTTTCATAATCATCTATCACTTCTATGTAACCAGTTTTCACCAAAACAACTATAACTCATGAAAATAGTAATATAAAATCCAACGACCTCAAATTTAAGGTGTAAATACATCCCTCTACACAAATCCATGCTCACACATACTGAAGCATCATACAGTCTTCATACACAACTATCAATCTCTCATGTACTTGTGATAACAAGTGTATCTGGAACTTCTAATGCAACCAACTAAAAGATATATTGAGATCAATAACAAAACATGAATGTCAACACCTCAAAAAGAAACAATTACAATACAACAAATCATTGTGACTCATGAGAAACATATGGAAGCATTCGATTTCAAACCTCCTCCTTTTTCAATACCCCCTCTTTTATTTTCTAACATTTCTTCTATGCCTAGATTTATAAGGAAATCATTTTTCTTAAGCTTGTTTGTGCTAAGTTTATTACTCAACCTAAGAGAAACAAGAGGTGTTGTCAAAACCTTTTTAATCTTCCCTTTTTCATGTATCATCGTTATTATGACCACCCTACTAATGAATGCCAATATTTGCATTACAAAATTTAGAAGCTCATTGATTATGACATCATTCACATAACATGTCGCAATGAGTTAATCTTCAATTATGATTATTTCAAATAACATTT
>MU223477.1:114982-137157 GCA_018584345.1 Thuja plicata
TATATAATGTGTCTAGCCGCTAGCCTCTAAAAGGAATGCTTACAGTAGACTACTTTATAATTATTTCTCTAAAAATACACTGTATTTCTATTTCTTTCTATATATGCAATATCCGCTCGTGTCTTTCATTTGAAATGTTCGTCATTAGAAAATTAATAGGGCTTGATTTAAAATAATGTAAGAACTAGAACTAAGCATTGTGATAGAGAAAGCCCAATTAGGGCAATGGAGGCATTGAATCAAGAGACAAAGCATAGTATTAAGAGAGAAGCTAATGAAATGTGGGCCCATGGCCACAGTAGGGATATCAATTTTGTGCTCTTGGATTTTTTTTTACGTTTTAAATGTTTTAAATGTTCTTTATGTTCCAATAGGCAAACCCAATATTCACCGAATATGTTGTACAAGACATGTTAAACAATGGGGTAGAGCTGAGGAACACAATGGAGAATGTCCTTAAGGAGGAGCTTGATATTTTAATCTGTATTATGGAAGGCAAGCACCCCATATACAAAAACCTCAAGCTTATATGCAAGACTGAAATGGGTGTTCTTACGCAATGCTACCTATTCCAAAATGTGAGAAATTATAATTTGCAAATATTGCTCTCAAAGTGAATGCCGACCTAGGTGGGAGAAATGTGATTCTCAAGAATCCGTTACCAGGCATTAGAGAGTCTAAAGTTGTATTTTTTGGAGAAGACGTGAATCATCCGACCAATCATGATAAAGAATGTTCATCAGTTGCCATTGTTGTTATGAGTACATACTCCAATTTCAACCAGTACGTAGTCAAGATTCAATGGCAGCCACACCGTTAGGAAAAAATTTCAAACCTAGGGAACATGTGTATGGAATTGCTACAAGAGAACATGAAGGGAAGATTGCCTAAAAGGATTATATTTTTCAGAGATGGGCTTGGTGATAGTCAATTTGAAGATGTCCACACGCAAGAATTAACTGATTTGAAGGATGCATAGTGTAAGCAGTATTCTCCCTTCCGACACCCATTTCTGACAATAGAAAAATAATTACCGACTGCGTGAGAAATTTTTTTGGTTAAGGGTTTCTCCCCATATAAATCCTATTGGCTAATAAGGATAGAACAAGTGAGGGCCAAGGAAAAAGAGAGGGTCAAAGAAGAGGAAAGGGTTGAGGAATAATATATTACTGTAGAGCAGAAAGATGAGGAATCCCTTAAACAAACTCAAGAGGGTCCTCCGATAGAAGGAATTGGAGAAGAACAATAGACATAGGAAATTAGAGAGGTAGGGCCTGTAGCAGAAAAGGTTGATGGAAAATTAGGTGGGGAAATGTCTAAGGTAAAAATAAATAAGAGCTCTACAAGGGACACCAAAACCCCTAAAACGTGTTCACACTGCCTTAGTAAGAAGAGTGAGCCACCTAAGCTCTTAGAGAACATTTTTACAATTGAATATACAGACTCTGAAAGGGACTATTTGTGTAAAGGATAAGAAGAATGAGAGAAACTATGGAAATAAGGAATTCAATAGGAAAATTTGGAGGAACCAAAAAATCAAGGTGATACAAAACATATTAACTTTGATTTAGAATAAAAAATACCTTATGAAGAGGAATTGCCTTGTGCAAAAGAACAGGAGGTTGAGCCTCTAGGAAAATAGACAAAACCAACCCCTGACTCCATTACACCTTTAGGTTCCGTAATAAAATTGGAGCCAACATCTGGAAGGAAACCAGAGTACATTCTCATGGATGATAGTGAAGATGCTAAATTGTATGTTGCACTATGAAAAATCAAACTTCACAAGGATGAGACAAAATTTGTAATGGCTAAAGAAGCATAACTCAATACACAGGTGAAGAACTAGGAAACCAAGGTTAAGACCACACCTAAGAAAAAGAAGAAATTTCAAGAGGAAGGTACTGAAAAACAAGGTGTCATAGAACCATCATCTATTCTTACCATGGTGATAGTTGGCATGGTGATGTGGAGACTATATTTGAAATTTATGTGGCACAACAATTAGTGGGCTATGTGAAATAAATTATAAATTATTTTCCTACACTTCATTTTTATGATTTTAAAAAATTAATTTTTGATTAGTTTGGTGTAAGTTATTTGCAACACACGAACAAGTACCTAATTTTTAGGAAGCATCCACTTTTATTTATTATTTTATAAATGCTCAACAAAAAATAAATAAAAAATACACAACTTCTAGTACTCACTCTTAACTATCTTTTTACTAAAGGGTTTTTCAAAATACAAAATGCAAATAAAAACTTCCTGCTACACACATCTAATGCTATGTTATGTTTTGCTAAAAAAAATAGGAATAATTTTTGGTGTGATAAGTAGGAGATGTATTTTCCACGGCAAGTCAAATTGTGATATTGCTATCAGGATTCAACTATGTAGTTTTTTTTAGTCAAACTCCTTGACCCATATTTCTTGAGTAGTGGTTCACACGAACCCATCTCTCATAAGAATGAATGGAACACTTAGCACTCATTAGATCTAGGTGATGCTCATATAGGTGAAGCACCGGGACTTCTCAGGAGGTCACCCATACCAGTACTAGTCCAGCTCAAACGTGTTTCACTACAGAGTTTCTTCTATGGTTAAACCCACTCTCTTGCAATCCCAATTGAAAAACCTTCACCAATTATTATTCCTTATGAGCCATTCATTAGAAATCCCCTTAATCTCATCAATTGATAAGTATCAGATATATTTTCCACAGCAAGTCAAATTGTGATATTGGTAACAGGATTCAACACTTAGCACTCATTAGATCTAGGTGATGCTCATAGAGGTGAAGCATCGGGACTTCGCGGGAGGTCACCCATCCTAGAACTACGCTAGCTCAAGGGCGCTTAACTACAAAGTTTCCTCCATGGTTAAACCCACTCTACTTGCAACCCCATTTGTAAAGGATTTGGCCCCCTTAATATTATCCATTTTTAAAAAAAAAATAGTAGTTTAGAAACTAGATTTAGAGTACTAAAATTTAGCTTTTGGTATCTTCAAATTTAGAGTGCACGAGTCTCAAATTGTTCCTCCAAGTTAAGATTTCACTAATTTTAGAAGAAAAAAATGGCTACTTATACCCCCCTTTTTGTTCATCATCTTGGTGTACTTATCCACATATATAGATATAGATATAGATATAGATATAGATATAGTTATAGATATAGATGATACATAATTTTTTTAATAAAACACACATGTAAAGGTTCTTTATATATAAAAATGCATATGGGTTTATAATTCAAAAACCACATACGTGGTTTTTCAATTATACCTTCTTATAGGTATACAATTCAAATTACAGGTGTGCATTAAGGCTTGTACTTACACTTTGATGAAAACTTGAGGCTTGGGAGCTTCATTTCCCTCCATTTAATGTATTTACTTCCTCCAATCTACTTTCTCAACTTTCTCATCATCAATTTTACATGTTATCAAGTGGGTATCTATAAAATTACCACCATAATTTTGCACATTTTCTGAGCTTTCTAACTATAGTTTTTAGAATATTTGAACAATATTAACATATAAAATTTAATTTTCTTTTATCAATACTTACATAGCTTTCAAAGACATAAGTATACCAATTTTTTAATAATATTTGATCTACTTGTCCAAATTTGACATAAACATAAACTATACATTATAGTTCTACACTTCATTCTTTACACTTTCAAATAAAATTCTACTTTTTATTATTTTGGTGCAAGTTAGGTGAGATGTACAAACATGTATCAGATTTTCAGGACGTGTCCACTTTGAAAAATCACTAAAATAATACTTTAGAAAAATTACAAAAAATTACACCCTTAACTATCTTTCTATCAAAGGGTTTTTCAAATACTTAATGCAACTATAACTTTTATTATCTATACACGAGACACTATGTTATGTTTTACTAAAAAAAAATAGAAACACTTTTGTGTGTGGGAAGGATTTGACCATCTTAATCTTATCCATTTTCAAAATTTTAGTAATTCAAAAATTAGATTTAGAGAACTATATTTCTTGTTATTTGGTGAAAGGAAAAAATAACAAGAGCAAGGAAATAAACAATAATCCAAGAGAGTTGTTAGATGAGAAGATTTGTTACCATGAGAAATGCAAAACTAGGAGCATAAACCAAAACAACCAAGACAAGGAGACAAGAAGTTTAGAAAGGGGAAAAGAAAAGAAAAACCCCTTATGATACTATGAGAGAGAGAGAGAGAGAGAGAGAGAGAGAGAGAGAGAGAGAGAGAGAGAGAGAGAGAGCATTACAANATGAGAGAGAGAGAGAGAGAGAGAGAGAGAGAGAGAGAGAGAGAGAGAGAGAGAGAGAGTTCATTACAATAAAAATAATAGAAATGAGAGAGGAGCATCTCTTAAGGATAGATGGGGAGAGGAGTTACTAAGTAACTGAAAAATATATGAATGTCAACATTCATAATAGGTGTGTGCTAAGTGTCAACATCCTCTTAAGGAGGATAAGCTAAATACCTTATTCAAGTAATTACAAGAAATGACATGTCCTCTCACTTGGACTAGAGGACAAAATACATGTAGAGATTACGTAGAAATCTCCTAATTAAATAAATGTAGGGTGCCTTGGTTTATCCTCAATTAAATAAATACAACCAAGGAAAGATTAACTATTCTAACGCCCCCCCCCCCAATCTTTACTTGGGGAGTTTACATCAATGGGAATTAAACCCAAACTTTTAGAATTAATTTTAAATTTATCTTTAGAAAGAGGCTTTGTCTAAATATCTGCAACTTGATCTTCTCCCTTGCAATATATGAGGGACACTTGCTTGTTTTGAACTTGTTCTCTAATGAAGTGATGTTGTAGAGCAATATGCTTTGTCCTTGCATAAAAAATGGGATTCCTTGCCACATATATTACACTTTGGTTGTGACAATACAAAGGTGTAGGATCTTTTTTATATAGACCCAAGTCTTGATGTAACCTTCTAATCCATAAAGCTTCTTGAGAGGCATTAGTACATCCTTTATATTCAGCTATAGTATAACAAGAAAAATAGAGTGTTCCTTTTAACTTTTTCAAGAAATGGCACCTTAACCAACAAAGAGACATTATCCACAAGTAGATTTCCCATTATTGGGATCTACCCTAGATACAAATCAGTATATCCTTGGAAATTAAAATCATAATTTTCATCATAAATAATTCATCTTTAAAGAATGTTTTATAACTTTAAAATAAGATTGATGAGCTTAGAGATGAATCCATAAGTTCCCACTAAAGCGAAATCAAGCTATCATGATATCAAGATATATTGACATGATCCAAGTCCAAGAATCAACCACCCAGGTACCATAAACATCATTCATCCTCACATCTCAAATAAATATACTAATGCACAAATGACCACAGACAAGGTCAACTAATGAAATCTGCATCAATTGTTAAAGTAATCATCTTTTATGCTTATTAATTAAATCATATTTGTTTAATTAATTAAGTTGTTTTATTACTCTTTATTGCTTTTGTTGTCTCTTAGGTGCATTATAATTAATATTTATATTAATTATTAATGCACAACCTAGCTTTTATTTCCTTTAGGGTTTTGTTCACCTTTTAAGGCTGAACTTTGTAATTATTGTTTTATAACTTGGAATACAATTTTTTCTCTCACATTTTAGAGTAATTATGAGTTCTCATTTTTCCTCCTTTCTGCTTCTCTCTTGTAACAGGTATTTGCATGTAGGTGTTCTTAAGGATCTGTGGATTTGCATTTATTAAATCCTACATGGTATCAGAGCCCTACTATCACTGCATGTTTTGGTGTTTTCTGAAGCAGTGATTCACAAGAGAAAATCTCAGCTTTTCAAGATTTTTGTCTTCAATCTAGAGGTGAAGGTTTTTTTGGAGTATTTTGGGCCCAATAGACCTCACAATCGCACTCAAAAGGCCCAAAAACCTATATTTTCATATAAGGTTCATCTATTTTGGCCTCTGTGACCTATAGGAAATTTTTTTGCCTCCCAGCACATTTTTTGAGGCACATTAAAAAAATCAAAAATAAAATAACAAAAATAAAATAATGAAAATAAAAAAATTGTATTAAAAAGTGCTTATTTATAGTGCTATGGCCGTGCAGCCACCGCGCCATCACTGCGTGGCCCGCGGCGTGCTGCAGCCAGTGCACCACCTATGTGCCACCGCAGTTGGCGCATTGCTCACCTATCGCCCCAGTGCCACCCCAGCACTGCAACTAATGCCCAGCTATGCCACCACCACCCAAACATAGAGTGATGTCACCTTTCCAAGGGGCTGACATCATATGCTAGTCACTGGTTTTTTTTGACTGCCTAAATTTTTTCTGGTGTGACGTCATGATGATATAAGCGACAAGCTTGTGACGATCAGAAGGTCATCAATCCTTTTCCAATGATGGGCAATGACCAGGTGGATGTCAAATTGTTTCCCGTAACAGTAATTTTACAGTGAGCTCCTCTTTCTGACCTCATGTCAATCTTTTGGCCATAACTTGGGCATATGATATCATTTTTTAGAAAATGACGTATCACCGAAAATCTCTTTCCAAGCCGGAGACCACCATGTGGGTTTTGTATGCAAATTTGGGCATTTGAGTACCTGATTTCTATGTCAAAGTAGAGGCTTTAGTGTCCTCCCTCTCTGCATCTAGCATCCAAATTTTCTTCTTGTGTTTTGTGCTCTCTAAGTTATTTTTTGGTGTACGGGAGATAGTATACTACTTTGTTGGGGGGTTAATTTTACTTTCTATCATTTACTTTAGAAATACCCTTCTACTTCCATCTTCTTTCTCTCAATGTCGGACCCTTCAGTTGCCCGACTAACACCACATAACTACCACACCTGGAAAGCACACATGACTAGGTTACTCATGCCACGTGATGTATGGTCTTGTCTAGATGAGAATCAACCTATTCTGTAGAATTCTTTTGAGACTCTTTAGCACAAACAAAATGGATGAATCCATGGGCTTAATAGCACTGAACATTTCAGACAGTCTCTTGTTTCACTTGGAGAATTTGCACACTCCTTGAGCCACTTGGGTCAAGTTTGCAGATTTTTTTGGCACACTAAATGAGTTCCGAGCACTACAACTTGATGCACAGTTGACCTCTTTGACTCTTGATGGTTTTACCACCATTGAGGTCTTTGTGATGAATTTCAAGTCTCTCCATTCCATTTTGCAGGGATGTGGGAAGAAAAAATGAGATGATGAGTGTACCTCTGTGATACTCTCCAAGTTGCGAGGAAAGTTTCAAATCTTTTCTTCTACTTTTTATTCAACTATGGATGCTTTGGGTGCTAGGCACACAATGATTTCCTTTGAGGCCATTTGTGATCAGTTGACATGAGAATAGGAAAAGATCTAGCAGATGGATTCTTCTGGCTCTATGAGCAAAGAATTGGTAGCCCAGTCCTCACAGGGGAAACCAAAATAGAAAGCCAAACCAAAGAAAGATTCAACAGGCAGTGAGTCTACCTCCACACCTACACAAAAAAATGATTCAAAAACTCTAGCTCACCCTTCAAAGGGTAAATCTTCTTCAAAGTCTGTTGAGTCTTCCTCCAAGACTAAGAAGAAAACATGTGAAACCTGTAATTTCTGTGACAAGGATGGACATCTCATTTCTAGGTGTTGGAAACATTTGGAGGCTTTAGAGGAAGCCATGTAGGAGAATCAAATTTCTTCTCCTTAGTCCACCTCCTCCCTTACATGGAAAGGTCATGCTCTTACTACACGAGCATCAACTTCGGGGCCAACTTGGATTTTGGATTCAGGTGCTTCTCACCACATGACTCACACTCAGTAGTTGGTCACCTCACTTGCTCCCTGTGCTACTTTAGATATTGTTGTTGGGAACTCATCACATCTTTCATTTTTGGGTTTTGGTTCTATTGCATTAGCTGGGGGTTCTCTTCAGGATGTTCTTGTGGTCCCTAATATCTCGACGAACCTATTGTCCATCTATCAAATTTGCCACTCTAGCTCTGGTAAGCCAGTTGAGTTCTCACCATATGATGTGGTTATTCGGGACCTCCATGATTCTGATTCAACTATGGCTACTGGTAGTCATTATCTTGCATCCTTCTTATACAGATTTGATGGATTTGAGCCATCTGATGGTATAGGTCCTCTTATAGCACATGCAGATTCAGTGAGTAGGCTTTGGCATGAGCGTTTGGGCCATGTTAATTGCATATATCTTCAAGAGATGAGAAAATTGGAACTTCTTCTTAGGCTTCCTTAGATTTATTTCACTAATGGTGTTTGTTAGGGTTGTGTTCTTGGCTTGATCAACATAGGGATCCTTTTCCTTAGGAACAAGCTACTCGTTCTTTGGCACCACTGAAGTTGATTCATAGTGAACTCATGTCATTTCCTACTCCTTTTTTTGGTGTCAGATATGTGTTTGCTTTCATTGATGACTTCTCCAGGTGCACATGGGTGTACTTTCTTAAGTACAATTCTAATGTCTCTGATTCATTTTGAATCTTTAAGACACTTGTGGAGAAGTAATCTGGTCTTTCTATTCAGTACATACACATGGATAATGGGGGGAGTATGTGAATAAGGATTTCAGATATTTTTTCTCTGAACATGGTTTACAACATCATTTTTAGTTCTCTACACCCCTCGACAGAATGGTGTAGCAGAGAGAAAGAACATAATACTTTGGGAGATGGCAAATTTTATGATTCAGTCCAGGTCCATGGATTCGTCATTTTGGGCAGAGGTAGTTAATTGTGCCAACTATATTCAAAATTAGATGGCCCACAAGGGAGTTTGACATATGACTCTTGAGGAGGCTTGGTCTCATGTTAATCTCAATGTATCTTCATTCTGAGTATTTTGTAGTGAAGCATGGGAATTTATACCTGACGCTTAGAGGAGAGAAATGGATTAGAAGAGCCAACACCTCATTTTTTTTGGCTACTGCAAGGATGTCAAGGTGTATAGATTGTTTGATCTTGATTCCAAAGAGGTCCTATCCATGGTATGTCCAGTTTGTCGAGCACCTTCCTGCAGTAGATATCCTGACTCTAGCGTCTGCTTTACTTACCACTACTCCCTTGTCTCTTCTAGATTCTTTTCAAGATGATGAGGATGATGATCTTGGTGATCCCCATTTACCTCCACCACAGGATCCTCCACATATGCCTAGATGGGCCCATGCTATTGTTGAGGCTGCATGATCTCTGGTAGGTGACCCTTCATCTTCCTGTTGCACCTAGTCTCATATTGCGGGTTCTAGTCTTTTAATTCATGCTATTTGTGATGATCCTCAGACTTTCTCAGATGTGATAGGACATTCTGAGTAGGATAGTACTATGGAGGAGGAGTATTCTTGTTTGATGAAGAATCATACATGGGATCTCTATTCTCTTCCTAAGGAAATAAATTTAGTGTGATGCAAGTGGTTGTATCATACTAAATTTGTTTATGATGGTTCTATTGATAAGTTCAAGGCACATCTTGTTGTGAAGGGTTTTTCATAGGTTGAGGGTATTGATTACATTGAGACATTTTCCCCTATTGCCAAGATGGATTCTATTTGCCTTGTCTTATTCCTCATGGCTTATCAGGGATCGCCCATTTTTTAGATGGATGTGAAGAGTGCATTCTTGCGTGGTGATCTTACTTCAAGGAGATTTACATGGAGAAACCTCAAGGATTTGTGTAGGATTCCTCCTTGGGTTGCATGAACATCAATTACCATATTACCGGATTCCTCCTTGGATTTGTGTGGGATTCCTATTTGGGCTTGGTATGAGAATATGGACTCTTTCTTACTTTCCACATGATTCACACACTATCATTCTGATCCTACAATCTACATTCAACATCTTGAGGATGAGGTTTTGATCCTTCTATTATATGTTGATGATCTTCTCATTACAGGTAGCTCCTCTTCTATGATTCAAGATGTTCAACGCACATAGATGGAGCAGTTTGAGATGACTAATCTTGCTTCGTTGCACTACTTTCTTGGTCTTTAGATTGTTCAGTCCTCTGCTGGGATCTTCATTTACCAGAAAAAGTATGCTCTTGACATGCTTTGGTGCTTTGACATGCTTGCTTGCAAGCCTTCTCCCACACCTTTTAAGTCAGGTGTTACCTTTTCTACCTCTTGCACTCATCCTTTAGTGGATCCTACATTGTATCGTCATTTGGTTGGCAGTTTTTTGTACCTGACAAACACTCATCCTGATCTTTCCTTTAATGTTGGTCTTGTCTCTCAGATTTTACATGAGCCTCATGAGAGTCATTGGAAATTTTCCAAGCATATTTTGAGATACATTCAGGGTACTATTTTTTATGGCATTCACTACACATCAAGGGTTCGTCACATTGTTGGCTTCACTGACTTAGATTAGGCTAGTGACGTTGATGATAGGAAGTCTACTTCTAGCTTTGTTTTTTTGTCTTGGCTCTGGTCCTATCACATGGTCATGCAAGAAGAAGAATGCTCATACACTTTCATCTATAGAGGCTGAGTATAGAGCTGCAGTGCACTCTAGTCAGAAGATTTTATGGCTTCGACAGTTGATGACTAAGTTTGGTTTTCCTCCTGATCATCTCACTATCCTGTGGTGTGATAATCAGAGTTCTATTTACATTTCCTTTAACCTGGTGCAACATCAACACACTAAACACATTGAGTTTCATATGCATTTCATCCGCTAGCTGATTCACAGAGGTGTTCTCATTTTGGAGTACATTCCCACTGCAGCACAGGTTGTTGACATCTTCACTAGACCTTTTGCATCTCCACACTATCTTCAATTGTATTCTATGCTTGGGGTGACGAAAGTTGTCCTCGGGGGGTCTTCTTGAAGTCTTCCTTCCTTCATGTTTTTTTCAGCATGTTTTTTCTATCTCATTTTGGAGAGGGGTTTTTCCCATTGGGTTTTCTCCTTTGTCTTCAGTTTACATAGATTTCCTTAATTTGGGTACCTGATCAAGCCTTGTTGTCAGGACCCATTTCCTCCTTTCATAGTTGTGCTAGGTTAGATTACCCCCTGAGCTTAGCTTAAGAGGGGTGTTAGAGTAATAATATTTTATGCTTATTAATTTAATCATATTTGTTTAATTAATTAAGTTGTTTTATTACTCTTTATTGCTTAAGTTTTCTCTTAGGTGCATTATAATTATTATTTATATTAATTATTAATGTGCAACCTAGCTTTTATTTTCGTTAGGGTTTCATTCACGTTTTAAGGTTGAAATTTATAATTATTGTTTCATAACTTTGAATACAATTTTTTCTCTCATATTTTGGACTAATTTTGAGTTCTTATTTTTCCTCATTTCTGCTTCTCTCTTGTATCAGGTATTTTCATGTAGGTGTTCTTCGGGTTCTATGGATTTGCATTTCTCAAATTCTACATCAATCACATGGACATAGACAGTCCACTAATGACTCATCCCATTGTAAGTGAATGGGTGCTCAATCCACAACTTGCATGACTCATGATCAAGTAATGAAGTATGCAAACTCATCATCACATTAGTAATGTTCAATAGAGATATGAGAGAGAAGAATCCAAAATATAGTACAACATATGACTCAAGCACCAAAGCAACATTTGATTTGATTTTCCAATCATATCTAAACTCATGTACCATAATCAAGGAACCATCAAGGAGATACTTGAAACAAAACCAACATTAAGAGAAACTTTAACAATTTGATCTTGCTTCCTTTCCATTACACTATTTAGTTGACATGTACAGGGAATGGATAGCTTAATAGCAATTAGTGATGTTAATCTATCATTGAAAATATTATTAACATATGCTATATAATAACTTGTTCTAAGGATTATGAGTGTTGAACAATAACATATTGCCTTTCAAATATATGATAAATCCAACGAATTTCAAGAAGGATTTCAAGAACATCATCCTCACTATGAGGAAAAAATAAGATGGTTCAAGTTGATAAATATCAACTGAAGTAAGTGCATGCCAATCATTAGATGGAGGGAAACTCCATGGATCCCAACAAAATATAAGGTAACTATTAATTAGGTAAAACTAAAGGGACTTCGATAGTTAACCTTGAAAATAGGGCATCCTACACAACATACCAAAAAGTGCAACAAAGTGCATACAAATAGATGGTATAAAGCCATACTAAAATTAATAAAAGTTCATGCTAATCGATAAAATTAATATTAATACTCATGAAGGCAATATCAATATATAAATCACAATACTTGAACAAACTATAATTTAACATCATCAATGACATCAAGTGCTTTGGATAAATTACCGTATTTTAAAAAAAACTTCACATAATTGAAAAGCATGAACAAAGGCTAGTTAGAGAAAAGAAAAGTTTTACCCTGTCTATTTTTAATGAACATAATCTCCTTTCCTCTAGGTATAATAATCGAAATGAAAGTTTTTCATACTAGATAGTTAGAGTTTAAATTAATCTCAGGAATTAAAATAGACATATTTATACAATAATGTAAAAATAAAGGAGATAAATGTTATGATCAAATAATAAGGACTGTAAAATAATGATAAGTTAATGCCAAATAACAAGAAAGTATAATTTAACACTATTTTAGTGAAGGTTTTGATTGATTAAATAACATTTTTAAAAAAGAAAATTTGAATTGTTGTTAAACTTGAAACACAATTGAAGTGAAACAATTAAACAAGAAGTTAAAATGCTTATAAATTTGAAATGATATAATTACAACGTATTAAAAACTATAGAGAGGTATTTAAACAACTATTTAATAACCTATATGGAAAAAAATGATTTAAATTATCAAAATAACAATGTAATTAAATAAATAAAAAATAATAATTAAACTAAATAATGTATTTAATATTATTTACAGAAAACATTATTAAAGTATTAAACAAGATATTGAAAGTATTTTAAAATAAATTTTTTAAATGATTGTAAATGAACCAAAATATACGTTAAAACTAAAAAATAATCATTTCAAACTACTAGTCAAACTATTACAAAAGGGCTCAAACAAATTAAAAATGATATGATTAGCTCGGCAAGAAAGGTTGAATATGGCAGAGATGAGAAACGAGTCAAAGAAACACTGCCATAAAAAATGTTACGCAAGGAGAGGGTGGAGCGGATAGGCAACAAATAGAAAACGGTGGGATTCTAGTAGACAGGCAGCGATGGGAGTTGAAAGAAATCAATGCGTAGGTTGGAAGAATAGAGCAGAATGCTGCCAAAAATAGAGAGTAATGCAACAAAAATCAAATCCATGGGTTGGAAGGGGGGGAGAGCATTGGAGAGTTTGTAGTGAAGCATTGAAGCAATTGAAATGGTTAGAGCCCTTGACAATGAGTTGGTGAAAGATAATCGTACTGACCACACATAGATTGAGACTTCCCAATAAGTAGACTGTAGCAAAAGGCAATGATGACAGAAAGAGAGTTACGCTTGGTATTGGATGCAACTTGTAGACTAAAAGGAGAGTGATTGTTGGGAGTGATTCAGCCCAAAAAAATAGGCCCAAATAATTCCACTCTGCCCTTCAGCAAGATGTAATTTTTAGAATCCACCGCATAGAGCGAATGGAGAGTGTGAACAAAGTATCCCTTTGAAGGAAGTGAAGAAAGTGATAATACTAATAGTTAAGGAGAGTCTATAGTGTGAAGGAGAGTTGGAGGAATGAGTTCAGCGAGAGGGAGCGGTATGGAAAGGACTGAAACAAAGTGTCGGAGAGAGTTTGATTGAAGCATGACAAGGAGAAGAGTAACTAAAGTAAAGTGTTCTGTGAATAAAGGAGACATGGATGCTATGAGAAAATAGGAGAAGGAAGAAGTCAATGCTTTTTATGAGGAGAAAATAGTGTTGAGAGATGCTATGTTAAGATGCAATAAGGGAGTGCTAGGAAGCAATACTGAAGGTTGTGATATAATATTCAATAGGAAGCGAATTCAAAAGTTATTGGATTACAATAAGATGTTTGAGGAGAGACATTCCAAATAGTTTGAAACTAATGTAGACCAGGGACACTAGTCAAATAATTTCAAATAGAAGTACATGATTGGACTAAATGTCCAAGTCTTGAAATGCCTAGACAATGGTGAACGAATCACAGATATAAATTTTACTAACTAAGAGACAATGGGATACAACGACAGTGATGGAGTAGGTAGGATCGTAAGGAGAGAAATGGAGAAATAGAGTTGAAAGAAAAGGAGAAGAGCTGGGAGATAAGGGAGAGAGTTAAAACTTTGGTCTTCCTCGTGTGATAAATGAGAGAGATATGTTTGGTGAGAATAAATCCTCTCGTGGACCATAATATTTTAACTTGGTATAAGGAGAGCAGAGCTGCATTGATTGGAAGCTAGGATCTAAATTTCTCTTTTAACAGAAGATTGATATAACCTATAAAATGTTAAGGAGGAGAGTCGCGTAGGGGAAAGAAACAGGAACTGCCTCTTCCACATGGAGCGAATGACTATTGAAAGACTTGTGAATATGGTCAAGACCCTTAGTTTGACAACCGCATGAGGTGGAAGACATGAATGAGGAAGTGATAGAAGTGATTGAGTGCCTCCAAAACAATGAAAGATAAGAATGGAGGCAGGAAAGAAAATAGTTATGAATCACAATCCTTGCTTATTAATCACAATATTTCCATAAATGGTAGAGTTGCAAAAACATTAGAGCTGCAAATCAACACAGTCATAAAAAGTGAACATAGATAGAAGAAAGAGAAATCAACTGAATAATACTAAAAAATATGATAAACCAGCACAAAGATATTTTGTTTATCACAGAGATATTGTTAATAAAAAATAGAGATTTAAATGTCTTAATAAAAAATAGAGATTTAAACATCTTATCTTGCAAATCAAACACAATAGATTTAACATATAGATGCAAACTTGATAAATAATGATTAATATAACCGTCCCAAAAATTGTGAGTTGTTAAAGATAATATTAATGCAAATGCTCATAAATGGAAGAGAAAATTCAAGAAGAAAAACCTTTAACCTTGTAGTTTCCCAATTAAGGTGAAGTATTTATTTTTTGTTAAAATTTTTTTGAAAGAAAGGCATAAAAATCTCCAGTAGCAAGCCTTCCAAGGAGGCTTATAAATTAAATAAATAGATATAAGATAAAACTGCGTTGATGACAAGCTATCCAAACCAAAAAAAATAAAAAAATAAAAAAAACCTGCAACACAATGAGTTAGAGTAAGAGCTTCTACTTCTCTTCTCAAAAAATGCTTCCCAAAACAAGTGAGCTCCACATATTAGCAACCTTCAACAAATCTCACTCAAACAAGGATTAGTAACTTTCTTTGATAACACGAAAAGAAAAAATAACAAGAGTGAGGAAATAAATAATAATCCTTGAGAGAGTTATTAGATGAGAATATTTGTTACCATGAGAAATGCAAAACTAGGAGCATACACCAAAAGAGCCACGATAAGGAGACAAGTAGTTTTGAAGGGGGAAAAGAAATTGAAAACCCTTTGTGATTTTATGAATGAGGCAAATCCAGAGAGAGAATCATTACAATAAAATTCATAGAAATGAGAGAGGAGCATCTCTTAAATAGAGATGAGGAGAGGATTTATTAGGTAACTCACAAATCTATGAATGAAAACATTCATAATAGGTTTGTGCAAAGTTTCAACATCCTCTTAAAGAAGATAAGCTAAATTCTTTAATAAAGGAATTACAAGAAATGATATGTCCTTTAAATTGGACTAGAGGACAAAATACATGTAGGGATTTCATAGGAATCTCTTAATTAAATAAATATAGGATATCTTGGTTCATCCTAAATTAAATAAATACAACCAAGGATAGATTAAATATTCTAACATCGCTCCTTAATCTTTACTTGGAGAGTTTACATCAATAAATATCGAGGAATCGAGGCAAATAAAAACAAGGAAAGCTAGTTCACTCGCTTCAGCATTTATGAAGAGAACCAATCTTCCTGAATTTTGTATAAAATTCATAGTCCTTAACCCTTTTTTGGTAATATGTCATCGGTTTTATAGGTGAATGTATAAATGTAGGTTTGTATATGAACACTTATTTGTTCATGAGAACCACACTAATGAGGCATAGGTAAAGCTGAAAAAGTTAAAAATTGGTCGACTTAAAAACTATGATAGCAATATGTACACCTTTATAATGATAGTTATATTTTCCACTCATTCTCCACATATAAAAATTCACATCAAAACCAACAATTGAGATTAAATGGAAGAGACGGTAGCAGGAGCAGGAGCGGGAGCAAGAGTGGGAGTTAGGGTTTTTGGTTCTGTGGAGGATGGAGATGACTGTGATGGAGATGCTCATAATCCACCCCCCTTGGACCCCTCCTACGCCTTCTTGGAAGTGTTTGGGCGGTCTAGGGATGGCTCATTTCTCCAAGGGAAGCCACTCTTTAGCCAGCCGTTTGTGGTGGGCATTTCTGTTGCAGTCCCTTTCGCTCCTTGGGAGGAGAGTTTCTACTCTTTTGGTTGTGAGAGATTCCTTGGCTCATTGAAGGTGGGAGGTTGGTATTTGGTGTCCTTGACAACACTAAGGTGTGCTGTTGGCTATTTTATCAACATCCTTTATGGATGAGAGGGATGAAGGTGGGAGCAGAGTGCTTCCTGAAGCTAATGATTATTTTAATGGTTCCATCCCTTTCATTGTGACACTTTCTAGTTTAGAGCTCTTTTCTTGTGCAGAGCACTGTAATGTCTACATTTTGGGTGTTACTGAGGGTTTCAAATGGGTGGGGTGTGCTCTCTACAACCCGAGATATTCTACCCTTAGGATGGTTTCTCTTTTGCATAGGGGCCTATGTTTGGCTTCTTTGTGTGCTCGTGTTGGAGATCTCTTAAGAAGTGGGGATTTTTTCCCCTATCCTTCATCTTGTTTTACTTTGAGGCATTCCTGCTATTTTCTAGTTTACTTTTTGGAATGCTCTGTTGCTATTATGGGGTTGTTGGTCCCCTATTTTGGATCCTATAATATTGTGGTTATATCTAACGTGGCTCCGCTCTCCTTCCCCTACCATCTTCTATGGAGGTGGAGAGGTCTCTCTCTATCTATGATTAGGTTTATCTCCTTTTACTTCTTCTTCTCTTTGCTACTTTACTTATGGAGGTGGAGGCATCTCCTTTTGAGGTGGAGTTCTGCCTTGTGGAAGAGGCTAGAAGCAGTTCTGTGGGGATGTTACCTGCACTTGGGTGCTTGATTTTGGGGGTGGGGGAGAGGTTTTTCTTCTTCCTAGTGTGTTCTTCTTTCTGATTTCCCTATTCAGATGGGTTCTACTCCTATTGAGGTGGAGTGGATTCTTATTGGACCCTTTGGAACCTGCAGCAGGAAAGCCTCTTCTTCTAGTTACATGGTTTTGGTTATGCTAAATTGAAATGTTCTTCCCATTGTTCTTGTTGGGCATGGGATTCCATCTAAAATTCCATCTCATTGGTTTGGGGATCCATGTCAAAACCCTGGTATACTGTTGGGAAGTTTTAAACCCCCCATATTTTGTAAGGCTTTGGCGTGTTATTGGGAAACTAGGGTTTTAGTGCTTCATCTTTCTTAGTTGTTGTTTCGTTGATGTCTCGGGGCTGCTAGTTTATAATAGAAATTCTTTAGCAATATTAAGTGTATAGGGTTTCAGGGCCCCTTCAAAACCTGGTTCTGTGGCCCTGTATTGGCCTATTTCGTTAGATTGGCTTTGTCTATTCAATCTGGGCTTTCTTTCTGGTCTATCACTCTTTTATGGGTTTCAGACACTGTTTAAAACCTATTTTACTTAATCAAAAACATAAGAATTCACTCAATCAACTGAACCTTCCACCTATCTAAATCCTTGACTTCATTATTTATCAAAAATATATTCCATACTAGCTGAGGGTTGTTTAATAGATTCTCCCACTCTCGAGGCAATTTTCAAAAATCTGTAGCCATCTTTTGAAAAATAATCAAATATGACTTTCTCTCCTATACTGTATGTCATCTATCAAATTATTGAAAATTGAGTTGTTGGAAGTGGATAATAAAATTCAAATTAATCATATTGTAATATTATTTTTATATTAATACATTATGCATATCAATAGCGATAATTAGTTATTTCACTTGCTTTCTACACAACTATCACCAAATATTTTGTATCAACTACATCTTCTTCTAGTAGATGTTCTCTTGTATTTTTTAAAAGTACTACCTTCTATTTAAAAGAATCTTGTCTATCAGGTGCTCTTGTCCAAAGTAAATATAAAACCTATTTTCAAATTATTTTAGTTTCATGTCGTAACGTAATCTTACCTGGTGTAGGACTCACAAAGCCAAGCATTTTTAAAGAATCTAGTTTATATCCCTAGAACGCTTGAGAGAAAATAAAGTATACATATCCATTTCTAGTGTGAAATTAGCTTCTTCATTATATTTGAAATTTTGAATGCCTTGCCTTCTTTTCACTTGAAATGAATACTAGTAATGAAATTAGGTATCTATTTCTAGTGTGAAATTATCTTCTTCATTATATTTTAAATTTTGAATGCCTTGCCTTCTTTTCACTTGAAATGAATACTAGTAATGAAATTAGGTGTAAATTATTTTGCATTGACAATCCGCATGCAACCAAATCTAAATTTTGTAGGTATTGTGAGAAAACTTTTATGCCACCACTTGGCAGGAATTGTGTTGCAATGCAACTCTTGTTTTTTTATGACACATGCATTATTGGTTATTTTGATTGTAATATTTTTTTTTTCAATTTCTTTACCCCATCTTCCCACATGTATCCCTTAAGAAATTATGAAAATTCTTACACGTGTAATGTTTTTTACACTTATACTTGGCATGTGTTAGATGGCATGTCTTGGATTGGGTAGAACATCTGGTTGTACATAATGATATTATACTCTATGAGTTTCATGTGGTTTGTGATCATCTTAAATTCTTTTGGTCATAGTAAGTCAACCCAATTCCACCCTAATTTGTTTTGAGGTTGTTGTTTTATATTAATATATAATAGACATAATATTTTATTATAAAAATAACTTTCTCATATTCATGCTAGTTAGTTATTTCAATTTGAGATGGTCTTCTAATAGACTCATTTAAGGTAGTTTTCTTTTCAGATTTGAGAGATTTAACTGATTTTTACACTAACCATTTTATAGTCTTTTTTATAACTTTTATTATTATTAAATTGTATAGATTTAATCTTGAGATTTTATAGTATTTAAATTGGGTTGTAAAATATTTTCATTTATTGTTTGTATGAAAATGTAACATTTACATAAAAATGCAATTTCTAGGAGGAATTCCTAGAAGATCATAGGAAGAAGTAGATTTCTTGGAAAATTCTTAGTATGAGGATGAGACTAGAAAGAAAAATAGCATGGGATGATCATAATATATTCATTATCATTTAAGCTTATAAAAGTGAAATAAAATCTATCAATACATGTTTCCACCAGTTTATAATTGTTTTCCATAAAAAGAAAATAAAAAAGATTTTAATTTGATCTATTTGTCTCAATATTTCATAAAATTTTCAATTTATTCTTAGTGTACCATACATGTGTGTATTATTTTCTAGTTGAAAATATAAATCTAGAAAAAAATTATCTTCATTATATGTCAAAGCAATAAAGCTAGGTAAAATAAATAGTATTATCCATTTTCATTACCTTTCATGTACACTATATAGTAAATTTTGATAAATTTTTATCACATTTTGTATAAGGATTCTTCATCTATAGGTTTTTAAAGTGTGATGCTCTTTTACCTCTATTTTTTGTGTATATATAATTTAATCAATTTAAAAATTAATGTGAAGTTATTTATATATAAAATTTATGAAGAAACAAATATAATATTTAAAAAAAAAACTTAATTTTTTAAATTTTAGTTTATTTAATTGTAGGTATGTTCTCATCAATTTCAAAGTGTGCTAGAATACTTCTATCAAAAAGATCAATATTATTTTTTTGAAGTTAGTTATGCAAAATAAAAAATGGAAAGTCATTTTAACAATTATGTGTCAATTGTTCTATAGGGTTTAGATGTGATTTACTCCCTTAAAAACTATTAGTCTATAAAAAAAAAATGAAAACAATCATGTGTTGTGTGCCATGTAGAAAAATGTATACACTATAGATTCAGTCTCATAATCTTCCTTTTGATATGGTATTGTTGTGTGTACTTGTTTACATATGCAAATGTACATTGATAAGCTCTTGCTAAAATCTTATTCATCATCACAATTTATAAGAGTAAAAAATATAAACCATTACAATTTTATATTATTTTTTGGTCTTACTTTAGTTTCTATTTCTTCTAATATGTTTTTAGATCCATTCAATCTTTAGCTTAACATTTTTCCATGCGTAGTGCTAAGGTCTTTTCTTCATAATCCTTTTTTGTGAAAATTAATATCTTTTATCAAAAAATAATATTTTAAATGTCTCAATATTTTTATTTTCTAATGTTTGACCCTTTTCATACAATATATATACATCAACTTAATTAGCTGATAGGCTTTCCCTACAAGGTTGCTCGCTTAGGGCTGTAGGGAAAACCCGTCTCATGCCCAAAACTGCCAAAATGCTAGTTTTCAGCTAGGCAATAGGTAATGGAAAGTGATTGTCAAAATTTTGATTTTCAACTTCTTCCCCAATTCACTTTTTAATTTTGCATAATTAGAATGAAATAATTGTCAAATTATCCAACAATCCTCTATTTTACTGAATTTGAGGCCATAAAGTAACAAACTATTTTGGAAAATCACACCAATGAAGAAGTTACATTAAAAGCAATGAAATTGCTAATTATATAGACAAAGCATTCACAAGCTCAAGACAGGTCAAGACAATTATTTCCAAAGCAAAGATTTTCCATATTTGTGAGGCACCTCCTGCATATATTTTATAATTCATGTGAAATAGATGACTTTCAACAAAATTTGACGAAATTGATTCTGTACACCCTATCAAACTACATTTAACTGCTTAAAATGATCTTTCTGTGCACTTTTGATATAATGCCCCAAAAATTATAAAATATTAAGTAAAAATAAACATAATTCAAAACTAATTGCTCTGAATTGGCCATTACTGAAAGATGTTACAAGCACTTACGTGTAACTTATTTTCTAGACACTTTAGTATAGCATAAATTTGGGTTCAATTGCTGGCATCATCGACCACAATTCAAAACCCTAGTTATGTCTAATAAGCTATTAGACTTTCCTATGAGATCATTGGCATCTGTACAAGAGAAAATTTTCCCCAAGTTTCCAAAGAAGCCAATCTAGAAAAAATTTTCTATCACAATTCATGTAGGAAAAAACAAGCTTCCATTTTAATGAATGTATAGTCAAAAAATGGAAGCACTTCCATAGGAGACTGGTTTAGCCTTCTGAGTGAGTGGTTTGGGGTCATGAAAAGCACCTCTGAATGGGTTCCTGATCTTGACATGGCTTCCCCCCCTGACCTACCTTTCTAACCTCCATTTCCTGACCTAAATTCTGCATTCTGGGTCTCTAACCTGTGATCCTGGGATCTGGGGACAGGGTCAACCTCCTCCCTACCCTAGGATAGGGTCAACCTTGGCCCTGTCCTAGGATAGGGCTAACCTCGACCTTGTCCCAGGGTCCAAATCCTGGGAACTTTTGGTTTCTGGGATGTCGGTCTTCACAAAAAGTCTATTCCTGCTTCCGGGTTGGCTATTTCAGGTTTCGAATCGGTTGTTTCCTAAATTATATTTAATATAGGTCCTCTCCTAGGGGTAAAGGCTTAAATGATGATTTAATTATCCTAGGTAGGCCTCCTTAGAAGAATGTGCCCTAGTTTTATATAAAAGGGAGCTTTCTCCTCTCATTTTCTCTAACCATGATCAAGCAATTGAAGTCTTCTAATCAAGCATCAAGCATCCTTATGAAGTAAAGTACAAGCAAGCAATTAAGAAATATTTGAAGAAAGCATCCATCATTCTCAAGTATCCATGTGCATGAAGGAGATCCATTGGAGGCCATTGAAGGATTCAAGCCAAAAAACTGCCCTTTTGGTGATCTCTCCATCCATCTTCTTCCAAAGCCCTTGTCAAGTTCAAGAATCCATTAAAGACTTGGTGTTGGAGATCTACAAGCAAGAGATTGAAGACATCCTTCCATTCTACATTCCA
>MU223477.1:178159-198882 GCA_018584345.1 Thuja plicata
AGGCCATTGAAGGATTCAAGCCAAAAAAGTGCCCTTTTGGTGATCTCTCCATCCATCTTCTTCCAAAGCCCTTGTCAAGTTCAAGAATCCATTCAAGACTTAGTGTTGGAGATCTACAAGCAAGAGAGTGAAGACATTCTTCCATTCTACATTCCATGTTTTGAAGCATACTTTTGGATCCACAGATTTGAATTCGCCACAAGGACATTACAAGCAAGGTGAATTTGAGTTTTGCTTTGCTATTCTGTATGCAATTTTCAATTACATATATTAAGTTTAATTCCAAAACCAGGGTTTGACCAAGGAAAACCCCTTTCCCCCAAAAAAAAACATTTTTCTTGCAAGTATGAGTTTGGGACTGTAGATCCAAGGCTGGATCTGGATACCCTTTTTGGATTTCTTTCAGACTGTGCGAATAGGGACACTTTCGGAGTTGAGCAGATCGAGTTGGCAAAAGTCATACAGGGTTGACCTTTTACATAAGACGACATTGGAATGGAAAAAAATTTCTAGGTTTTGTCCGTCTCTGTGTTCCAGTTCAGTATCAACTATCAGCATCTCCAGAAATAGTCTACATATCTCAGAAAATAGCAATCTTTGATCTGCCATTTTGTAAGGTTGGTACTTTCTCCTATTCTTTTCAATTACTATCATTAATCATATTAATCAATCAATTTATAGAATTTAAGATCCCCTTTCTTGGTCTCTTTCCAAATAGTGGATTCATTTGTGTATTAACCCTTTGGGGTTGATCAAAATTGGATCTCCTATTTGTGTATTTGAGGGTGAAAGAAAGGAGCATCTTATCTTCCCTTAATCACAATCATAATTGCAATATACAATCAATCAAATTCAAGTTAGTGTAAAGTAGGGTTAAGGAAATCAACACAAATAAAAATTAAAAATTCAAACCCCCCTTAACCAAAAAAAATTTCATCTTTACAATGAATTAGACAAAATGGAAGTCAGAAATACTTCCGTGGAAACTAGGGCAAAATCCCAGCCTTGAGAAGAAAATGTCCTCTTGGAGATTGTTTGAAATCATCAATCTTATCCATGAAAGGAAGGATACAATTATGAATCCCACATTACACTTAGGATATGAGTTCAAGTTATGTCATTTCCACAACTACATCATGAATTAGGGGCGCTTTACCTTTGCCCAAAATCCTAAGAAAAATTCTTCAAAAATGCATCTAATTATAATAAAACAATTGAGATTTCATTAGAAGCTAACAACATACCTTTCTAAAAGACATATTAAATCAATATATTTTTTTAAGGAAGATGCTTTGGCCTTCTTTTCCTTATCTACCTCTTTACAATGCACTCCCAGACTGTTACGAGGTTAGCCAGAGAATCTTTTCTTGCCATAATCTCCATGAACCATAATATTTCATGATTATAAACTACCTACGAAAATATTTCTATGTAAATTTTGATATGAGAATGTAGTAGGTGTTGGGAATACGAATCCCAATGGTCACATGACTTTTCCCATTCTTGCCTCTTCATTCACAGCTGTATATGTGTGTATAAGTAGATGTGTTCAAATCATGAATGTATTGGATTGGTTAAACATATATAAGAGTTTTCCCAGCTTTGAAAGTGGATGTAGGCAAATTTGTCGAACTACTATAATTTGATGTCTTATTTTTTGTGTCTTTATTTTCATTGTTATATTAAATATGTTCATGTTTTTATATATGTTCATTCATAACTTACAATTGGTATCAGAGCTTGGTTAAATCCAAGGAGCAGATATGGAAGATGGCGAGGTTTTAATTTTAACAACAACATAAGTTGCAGAAAAGAATTGGGAGCTCAATACATGAGCGTCATTTCATACTATTTCGCATAAGGAGTTTTTCAAGACTTTTCAAAGTGGTAACTTTGGTAAGGTATCTCTTGCAGGTGATAAATCTCTTCAGATTGTTGGGAAAGGAGATGTTTTGTTTAAAATAACAAATGGAAATAAGTGGCTGCTACGTGATGTATGGTATGTTCCTCAGCTCAAAAATAATTCAATTTACGTTGGGCAGTTGTTTTCTCAAGGATTAAATGTTAGGTTGGAATATAGTAAATGGAAGGTGACAAAAGGATCCTTAGTGATTGCAAAAAGCAACAAATTAGGTACTTTATATCTGGTAGAGAGTCACAATGAAGTGGGAGCTATTCGTAGCAATGGCGCAAAAATTTGGCATAATATTTCTCAGAATCCTCAACAAGAAACAGTAAAAGAGGAGTAGTTGAAACGCAAGGTAAGAAATTGGGAAATAGAAATCAGAAATTATGATTTTAAGAAATTAAAGGGAGTAGTGGCTCATAAGGAAAGAGTTGTTGCTGTCGTTGAAAATAAAATTTCACTTATGGAAATAGATGTAGCTTTCATCACTAAAATAGATGAAATCGAAATAGATGAACCACATGGTTTGGATAAGGGAAAATACAAAACGATTTCCACCAAAGACTCTTAGGAATGTGAAGAGTCAAAACCATACGTAAAGGAGGAACATGAAGTGTATGGAAGCTATGTTCCTACTAATGTAAAAAGTGACAGAGATAGAAATAGATCTCATGCCTGTAACATGGTGTGGTGTCAATTTGTGGTGGAAGGACAACTAATTCAAAAGCAAATATCGTAGGAGGATTCAACGGGGAAAGTGGCTGCACTGGAATACCTCTAGTTCTCTTGATTCCTAACCTTAGAGAGATGACAATGGACAATAGACAGAAACCGGTGCCCTCTAAGTCTCTATTCTCTAGCTATCTAAATATTTTTCATAGAAGGGGAACATATCAGCTAAAATCCATTGCTTCTCTCATAAATATTACGCCTTTGAGGAAGCCTTGTCGATACTTTTCTCGAGATTACTGCAAGCATGGAAGTAACTATAGATCCATGGCTACTCAAAATAGGAAAATAATAATAGGGGTGGTTGTTTGTCATCTTCTAAGAAGAATGATTGTAGCGATAAGCATAATCACAGAAGAAATGATTATATATCATTATTTGACCATATAGGTGGTGAATTTGTTGTTGATCATAAGCATGGTGTCAAAAATGAAGCACTGATGCCTAAACTTAGACAATCTGACCTATCTAAATTGGAACCGTTTGGAAAACTATGCATAAATAATGTGAGCCAATGGAATTGGCATGATAAAGTTGATTCTGAAAAGAATATTGATAATGGAAGGGATCTTGCTGGAAAATGCTTTTATAGAGCTGAACAAAAAAATGATGACTCTAGCTCCTGCATGAGTCCCAAGGTCGCTATGGTTTGTAATGTGGAGCAGCACATGGAAAAACTAAACTCCTTTGCGGGGATGAAAAGTAGAGGATTTCGGGCATCAAAAATGAAGAAAGAAACAAGAGGGATTTTTTGGCAGCGGTTTACCATTGATTTGAGGGCATGTGAAATGATAGTAATTCAATGGGAGATTCTTGAGATTGAGATCGCGAAATGGATACAAAAATTTTCAAATTGGGATGCTCCTGAGGCGACAACTTGGATTGGTGGTTTGGATAAATTATCAAAACAGGGGTCCCTGTTTGAAAAACTAGACATTGTGGCCAAGGTGGCAGGCTTGGTTGTCTGCGTCAACATTCTTTTCTATGCTCGAATGGTGTCATCCTTCTTGGAGCACTCCAGGGCTGTGACTGTGATGACAACAAATGACACCTATGATCACTATGGAATTGCCAATATGGTAGAGGATGAGTTGTGGAGGGTTGCTTGTCTTTGCTGTATCATAGAAAGCAACACCATGGAATTGCAGATTCTGTTGAGTATGGGATTTGGGTTTCGTGAGGCTCGTGGGTGGAATTACATGAGCTCTCATTTGCATGACGGTTGACCATGCAAGAAAGGTCATTTTTCTCATACTCCTCAGCATTTAAAGTTTTTGAGAATAGACATTTTCAGCAGGAATGATTTGAGACTGAAACAAAGTGAATTCACAAATGGGTACTTTGTTTCTATCTCAAATTTAGGGGAATTTACTCTCATACTCAACATTTAAATTTAATCTATTTCATTTTTGAGTGGATGTTATTTGCATATGAAATCAGTTGGAAAAATGGTAGAAAAATGACTGGAACATTGTGAATAATTTGGAGTAAAAATGTATCCATTCAATTTTCTTGGTTGATCATTTTTTAACTATTTCACTATTTCCTCCCAATTGGCATAAAGAATTTTGTAGTGCCTATAATGATAGATTTTTGTAGAATGGAGTTTACTATGTTATACTTTTCTTTCTCAGTAATGGAGACTTGTAATGAATAAAACATTGGTGTTGGAAGAACTGATCAAACACATAACAAGAAAGCATGTGGAAAGTTTCAATTTATAAAGATTGTCACTTTTAAAATGAAAATTTTATTTTTATTTTCAATTTTTTATTATTTTTGAATGTTTGTGTTAGGGTATAAAGTGTTGAATTCATTAAAAATTAGGTATTATTGTAATATATTATTAAATCACTAATAATAAAAATAATTGTTATTTCTCTTTATTCAAATAATAATTTAAAAGTTATCTCTTCATTGAGTAATTATAATTATAATTATAATCTTATTTTTATTTTTATATTTATATTATTTTTGAATGTTTGTGTTAGAATATAAAGTGTTGAGTCTGTAAAATTAGGTACTATTTTAGTATATTATTAAATTACTAGTAATAAAAATAAATTTTATTTCTGAAGATTCAAATAATAATTTAATTTTTATTTTAATCTTATTACTTTTTTTTATTTGTTAATTTGTTTTCTTCATCAAAATTCAATAATTAAAATTAAATTACAAGTTATTTAAGGCTTTGGCACTTTGTTTTAAGGGTGTGTACTATTCTTGAGTACTATATGTTTGGCCTAATGGATGTCTATAAAATCTCTCATCCATTCAATCAACTATGATTATGGCCCATAAAGATCACACCCCATAGAGATCATGCTCCTTGCAAATGTTGAGACATTGTGGGCATAGACATAATTATGAATACTCTTTTATTTCTTTCCCCAGTTTCTCTATTACTATTATTTTTAAATATATATTATTGGTTTATATTTTTCATGAAAATTCTCAACTAGAACTTTTTTTTTTGAAGGAAAGGTGGACAAGCCACCAAATATATAATATATCATAAACTGATTCAAACGTTCAGCTGGGAAAGGATCTACAAGAAAACCCAACATCATCACCCAAAACAATAGTAAATAAACATTTACATAAAAGCCTCTATATACAAACAAAAAAAAAGAGGCAAAGTAACTAGACAAAATCCAAAAAGGAAGAGGCAGAGAAGGGTGTAGTACCCAAATTCACTTCATTACATTTCCAAATCGAAGCCCTAAGATTGTTTTCTGTCATGACACCATCTTTCTGTCTTCGCATCAAATTCTAATTCTTCCCTTGCTTTAGGTATTACAAATTGGGGGCCAACAAAATTTCATAAGCATTCTAATAAATTTTGGGTATTATCCAGCCGACCACAAAAATCTAATTTTAACGGATCGAATACACAACACTTATCGATCATACTATTCTTCCATGTAATCATATTCTGCAAATTGTTTAGCACCTTGATTTTGCCATGCATTTCCCCACCCAACAGGAGGAGCGATGTAGACTCTGTTGACCCATCCTTCCAGCTCGTCATTCCTCTACCTTTGAATCACACCCTGAACTAAGAATCCTGTGTTTGGTCTATTTCCCATTTCCACTGATAGATCAAGATCCAGGACAATGGGAGGTAGATCAGGGTCCCTTGTTATTACCCCGTGTTGTTGTGCCTACTTAAGGGTGCGCAATGAAACATTCAGAGAGCCTAAGATGTCTAGCATGGCTGAAACCATCTTTTTAATATCTATTTCCTCGTCTTGACCCAAAACCCTAGCCACAATCTGCAATGTATTCTAGACAAATCAAAAATTTTGCATTTCCAATGATTTCTTAATGCTCTCATATATTATATAGCATTCAAGTTTCGAAAGAACGTGATGATGTGAAAACAACCCACCTACTAGGGCACGTCCAGACCACATATTATACTTCTAGATAGCTAAGGAAAGATGGTTGTCTCTAATAAATCATGGGAAGATAACCTTGTGAGTGATTAACAACAATAATTCTATAGATTGAACCAAGTCCATAACACTCGATAGGAAAATTGATACCACTTGTGAGGGAAATAGTACTTGTTTTGAATTTGGAGCAAGGATGTGCTCTCCAACAACCTACTGAATGGCTCTGTAAATCATCATCACGTGACATATAAATATTTTTTCAAGGAGATAAACCTCTACCCGAGCTGGAAGGTGAGCCTCTGGTTCTTCAGGAATTAGGTGGATTCAGTAGTTCCTTGGTAACATCTCTTTGTGGAGGAGACCACATGAGTCACAATTTGGGAGCTCTTCTGTGATTAATGCCATCTGATGTGTTTCAGGCTGTGTGCTATTCTAGTAGAGTCGAAGGGAAAGCCACTCTTTGTTCTATCTGACAGATGCATAAATTCTAAAACCACGATGGCCAATGCTCAATGTTGTAGATTTATCATGAGTTTATTGTGAGCTCAAACTCTAATCTTTGTAATAATTCCTTTGTACCTTAAATCATGAGGTTAGATGATCGCATATTGTTTGTATTTTCAAGAGTCTTTTTTGTGAGGCTGCGTGGCTAGGAAGCACATGGGATTCCTTTTCTGACTGTCGATAAGTTGTTTCATATGTGAAAGGTTCTTAACACTTAGTTAATCCATGTGATACATTTCTAATCTATAATATTAATCATGTTGACACATATATTAAGAGTTAATACCAAATATTGTGTGTATCTCCTTGTAGACTATCACACATGATGTGAATTTATGTGATTACTTGAGCTCTTTGTTTCATGTTGATTATCTTATCTAGCACTCATCACCAAGTATAGGAAAGGCGTCATTGTTTGATCCCACTCTTTGCAAATTTGACATCTATATGCCCTTCACTTAAGCCTAGTGACAGATTAGGAGACCGTATCTCCTTGCAGATTGAATATATTGATAGATGACATTAGCCTTTTAATTTCTCTGAACCAAGCTAATGACATTGTCCAAGCCCATTCAATTACTAGAATGATATAATACTATCTTCACCTGTCCTCCTTCTTTAGCTAACTATCTTGTAATATGAACCTTTGCAACTCCTTGTTGTGAGAAATAAAATCCCAAGGCTTTGACTCTTCTATCATGAGGCCATCATATCCTAAATTGGATAAAAAATCAGCCACAGTGTTCCCTTCTCACAGAGTATGTGAGATGCAGAGGTCAGCAAAGGTATCTAGAAGAGTCCAAATTTGGTGAAGGATATATCTAAGTTTCCAGTTATGGATCTCCCTTTTAATACAAGCATTGATGATGACCATGGAATCGCCTTCGATCTAAAGGTTTTCATAACCTAATTTTTTTCCATTACAAGAGCAGAGAGAAGAGCTTGGGCTTCTTCAATGTTATTGGTTCCTACTGGTATTGGGGAAGTCTTAATTGCAAGAACTTCACCCTTGTGATTTATGATGCATGCCCCTATACCATATTATCTAGGGTTACCTCTTGATGCATCATTGAAATTGATTTTAACATATTTTGGCTTAGGAGGCAACCAACATACAGTATCCCTAGTTTGTGTTTGCTTGGACTGACTTAGTTGTCCCCAGCCTATAGGTATTAGTATTTCCTTCCAAACCTCTATGATGGAGTTGTCCAAAGTGGTTAAAAATGGGTTGCATCTAACTCTGCTGTGACTTTCATTGAGAACTTCAGAGATGGACTTTTCCAAATTAATCAACACTATATCAATTGATGAAGGATTTTGCCAGAAAATCCTTTTGTTTATTTCCCACCATAAGGCCCAAAAAACTAATGTTGGTGCGCATATCCATAATCTCAAGAAAAGGGACTAAGGGTATAATTATGGCCATGCTTGAAAGAGATCCCATAAGGAATTTGGGAGAGGAGCTTGGTAGTTGAGTTTCTCAAGAATATGTAACCAGCATTGTTGAGCAAAATAACATCTTAGGAAAAGGTGATCCACATCTTCAAAATCGAGGTCACATAGTAAACATTTAAATGGTTGGGAGATATTGAATTTTGATAAATGATCACTAGTTAGAGCTCTCTTTCTTAGAGCTATCCAAGCAAAGCATCCCACCTTTGGGAGTATGACCTGATTCCAGTAGAAAGAAAAGGCTTAGCAAGGGAATTTATTGGTTCGCTGCTGATGAATAATCTTATAACCATCTTTGATATTGAAGGACCCATTCTTAGATGGAGCCCATAGTAGTCTATCATCTTGTTTGGTCAGATAGGATACTCTCTCTTGAAGGATACTTTTAATCCTGGCTCTATCGGGAGTTGAGATAGGAAGTTCAATAGGATCTTTCCAAATAATTTTATTAGAGTAAAGAATTATTGCCAGAATGTAGTCAATCAAGTAAATACCCCAGCATGCCTCTACTGATTCTACCATGGCATCCTATGAATCTGGTTGATATAGGGGGGAAACCATTCCAAGAATCCCTCCAAAATTTAGTTCTTTCTCCCGAATTCACCTCCCAGGTTATATATTTGGTGACAATGTCTCTTGAGGCCATCATGAAATCCCATATGGTAGAACCCTTTGAAGGATCTCTAATAGAGAGAATTCTAGAAGGAAAAGGATTATCTAGATATTTGTTCTGCATAATTTGACACCATTTGTTACCTTGGGTATTGTACATATGCCAAAATAATTTTCCACCAAATGCTTTGTTGCGATTTGTCAGATCATGTATACCTGCCCCTCCCAGAGCTTTTGCTTGTGCCATATCTTGCAGGGATACTAGAGGGATCTTCTTGTCTTCATTCATATTTCCTTTCCAAAGGAATTGTCATAGAAGCTTTTGAATTGCTTGGATCACTGAGAAGGGAGCCTTTAGGACTGAAAGATAATAATTAGGAATAGCTGCCAGCACTATTTTGATAAGAAGAATTTTCCCTGCTAGAGAAAGCCATTTTGCTTTCCATGCTACAATTCTAGACTTGATTATATCAATTATAGGCAACCAGTATGAACTTTTATTTGCACCCATGAAGAAGGAGATACCAAGGTACACTAAAGGGAGGAAGTCAATTGAGAACCCTAGGACATTTTCTATTCTATTTGAGATAATCTGGCTAGTGTTGAAGAAGTAAATTTTGGACTTTTGAGTGCTAATTTTCTATCCTGAGACTACAGTATATAAGTCCAAGACTTGTTTGATATGTTTTGCTTCCTTGATGTTAGAGGCTCCAAAAAGTAGTGTGTCATCTGCAAATAGAGAGTGAGTTACCGCTAACTCAAAATTCCCAATTTTTGTTCCCTCCCACTGCCCAAGGTCATGTTTAACATTAATATATTTGCTGAAGGTTTCTGCCATTAATATGAAAAGAATTGGGTATAGAGGATCACCTTGATGGATTCCTCGAATGGAAGGAAAGAAGCCTGCTAGAGCCCCATTGATTATCACTAAGAACCAAGCCCCAGATATGCATGCTTTAACCCATTTACACTAGCAATTAGCAAAGCCAAATTTTTTTAAGACTTTGATAAGGAAAGCCCAGTTAACTTTGTCGTAGGCTTTCATCATGTCTAACCTAATTACAAAGTTTGAAGACTTTCTTGTGTTGATTGAGTGTAGAACCTCATGAGCTACCAATGCTCTCTCCATAGTATCTCTGCCAGGAACAAAGCCATCTTGCTCTTGGGAAACTAGCTTCGGAATTAGGTGAAGCATTCTCAAATAAATTGCCTTTGTGATGATTTTGTAAATAGTGTTGCATAATGAGATTGGTCTGAAATCAGAGAAAGTCTTGGGGACTTTAATCTTTGGGACAATGGAAATTTTTGTTGTATTGAAATATTTTAACATTGCTCTATTTCTTCTTGATTCTTCTATCACTCTGAGGAGTTCCCAGCCAATCACATCCCAAAATGTTTAGTAGAATAACGTTGTAAAACCATCTGGCCCAGGAGATTTATCTCGAGGTATTGCTAGAACTACTTTTTTAATTTATGACATTGTAAAGGGTGCCATGAGTGTTGTATTGTCTACCTCTATTATAATGGTTGAAATTCCCTAGAGAAGGTCTTGGAGTTGTTGATCAGTAGGTATTGGGATGTTTGCTGGAGCAAGTAAATTTTTGAAGAACCTAATACCTTCTTGTTGAATCCCTTTTCCATCTGAGATGGTCATTCCATCATCTGCTTTGTTAATGGACAAAATTTTGTTTGCTACTCATTTTTGTTGAGCTAAAGCATGAAAGTATTTTGTATTTTTGTCCCCCTCTTTAAGCCATAGTTCTTGTGACTTTTGGCGCCAGTATACTTCTTCCTGAGTACAGAGTTCTTCCCATTCTTGTTGGAGAAGTTTCTATTTCTTGAAGTTATCTTTGTCCAAGCCTTGCATGATTGTTCTGTCAAGAATTTATTCCAGATGCTGATGTACAAATTCTTTTTCTTTGAATTCACTATTTAATTTTGCATAATTAGAATGAAATAATTGTTAAATTATCCAGCAATCCTCTGTTTTCCCAAATTTGAGGCCATAAAGTAACAAACTATTTTGGAAAATCCACACCAATGAAGAAGTTACATTAAAAGCAATGAAATTGCTAAATATACGAACAAAGCATTCACAAGCTCAAGGCAGGTCAAGACAATTATTTCCAAAGCAAAGATTTTCCATATTTGTGAGGCACCTCCCGCATATATTTTACAATTCATGTGAAATAGATGATTTCCAACAAAATTTGATGAAATTAATTTTGTACACCCTATCAAACTACATTTAACTACTTTAAATGATCTTTCTACGCACTTTCGATATAATACCCCAAAAATTATAAAATATTGAGTAAAAATAAACATAAATTAAAACCAACTACTCTTAATTCGCCATTACTGAAAGATATTACAAGAACTTACGTGTAACTGATTTTCTGGACACTTTAGTATAACATAAATTTGGGTTCGATTGCTGACATCATTGACTGCAATTCCAAACCTCAGTTATGTCTAATAAGCTATTAGGCTTTCCTACGAGATCGTTGGCATCTGTACAGGAGAATATTTTCCCCAAGTTTCCAAAGAAGCCAATCTAGAAATAGTTTTCTATCACAATTCATGTAGGAAAAAACAAGCTTCCATTTTAATAAATTAGACAAAATGGAAGTCAGAATTGGTAGAAAGTTGGGAAAAATCCCAGCCCTAAGAGGAAAATGTCCTCTTGGAGATTGTTTGAAATCATCAATCTTTTCCATGAAAGGAAGGATACAATTATGAATCCCACATTACACTTACGATAGGAGTTCAAATTATGTCATCTCCACAACTGCATCGTGAATTAGAGGCCCTTTACCTCTGCCCAAAAAGCCTATGAAAATTTCTTCAAAAATGCATCTAATTGTAATAAAACAATTGAGATTTCATTAGAAGCTAACAACATACCTTTCTAAAAGCCATATTAAATTAATATATTTTTTTAAGGAAGATTCTTTGGCCTTCTTGTCGTCCTTATCTGCCGCTTTACAACACACTCCCAGACCGTTATGAGGCTAGCCAGAGAATCTTTGCTTGCCATAATGTCCATGAACCATAATATTTCATGATTATAAACTGCCTACGAAAATATTTCTATGCAAATTTTGATATGAGAATGTAGTAGGTGTTGGGAATATGAAGCCCAATGGTCACATGACCTTTCCCATTCTTTTATCTTCATTCATAGCTATATATGTGTGTATAAGTAGATGTGTGCAGATCATGAATGTATTGGATTGGTTAAACATTAATAAGAGTTTTCCCTACTTTGAAAGTGGATGTAAGCAAATTTGCTAAACCACTATAATTCGATGTGTTATGTGTTGCGTCTTTATTTTCATTGTTGTATTAAATGTGTTCATATTTTTATATCTATTCATTCATAACTTACAATTGGTATCAGACCTCAGTTAAATCCAAGGAGTAGATATGGAAGATGGCAAGGTTTTAATTTTAACAACAACAGAAGTTGCAGCAAAGAATTGGGTGCTCGATACAGGAGCACCATTTCATACTACTTCGCATAAGGAGTTTTTCAAGACTTTTCAAAGTAGTAACTTTGGTAAGGTATCTCTTGTAGATGATAAATCTCTTTAGATTGTTGAGAAATGAGATTTTCTGTTGAAATTAACAAATGGAAATAAGTGGCTGCTACGAGATGTATGGTATGTTCCTCAGCTAAAAAATAATTCAATTTTAGTTGGGAATTTTTTTTCTCAAGGATGTAATGTCAGGTTGGAATCCAGTAAATAGAAGGTGACAAAAGGATCCTTAGTGATTGAAAAAGGCAACAAATTAGGTACTTTATATCTGGTAGAGAGTCACAATGAAGTGGGAGCTATTCGTAGCAATGGTGCAAAACTTTGGCATAATATTTCTCAGAATCCTCAACAAGAAAAAGTAAAAAAGGAGCAGTTGAAACGCAAGGTAAGAAATTGGGAAATAGAAATCAGAAATTATGATGTTAAGAAATTAAAGGGAGTAGTGTCTCATAAGGAAAGAGTTGTTGCTGCCCCTGAAAATAAAATTTCACCAATGGAAATAGATGTAGCTCTTGTCACTAAAATAGATGAAATGGAAATAGATGAAACACATGGTTTGGATAAAGGGGAACACAAAATGAATTCCACCAAAGACTCTTTGGAATGTGAAGAGTCAAAACTATATGTAAAGGAGGAACATGAAGTGTATGGAAGCTATGTTCCTGGTAATGTAAAAAGTGACAGAGACAGAAACAGAGTCTCGTGCCTGCAGCATGGTGTGGTGTCAATTTGTGGTGGAAAGACAACTAATTCAAAAGAAAATATTGCAGGAGGATCCAACGGGGAAAGTGGCTCAATTAGAATACATTCGGTTCTCTTGATTCCTAACCTTACAGAGATGACAATGGACAATAGATAGAAACCAGTGCCCTTTAAGTCTCTATTCCCTTTCTATCTAAACATTTGTCAGAGAAGGAGAGCATATAAACTAAAATCCATGGCTTCTCCTATACATATAATGCCTATGAGGAAGCCTTGTCGATACTTTGCTTGAGGTTACTGCAAACATGGAAGTAACTGCAGATTTTTCTATGGCTGCTCAAAATAGGAAAATAACAATAGGGATAGTTGTTTGTCGCCTTCTAAGAAGAATGGTTCTAGCGATAAGCATAATCACAGAGGAAATGATTATATATCATTATCTGACCATATAGGTGGTGAAGTTGTTATTAATCATAAGCATGGTGTCAACAATGAAGCACTGATGCCCAAACTTAGACATTCTGACCTATCTGAATTGGAACCATTTGGAAACCTATGCATAAATAATGTGAGCCAATGGAATTGGCATGTCAGAATTGATTCTGAAAAGAATATTGATAATGGCAGGGATCTTGATGGAAAATGCTTTTACAGAGCTGAATGAAAAAATGATGACTCTAGCTCCTGCATGAGTCCCAAGGATGCTATGGTTTTTACTGTGGAGTAGCACATGGGAAAACTAAACTCCTTTGCGAGGGTGAAAAGTAGAGGATTTTGGGCATCAAAAATGAAGAAAGAAATGAGAGAGATTTTTTGGTAGCGTTTTAGCATCGATTTGAGGGCATGTGAAATGATTGTAATTCAGTGGGAGATTTTGGAGATTGAGATCTTGAAATGGATAAAAAAAAAATTTGAATTGGGATGCTCCTGACGCGACAGCTCACATTGGTGGTTTGGACAAATTATCAAAATAGGGGTCCCTATTTGAAAAACTAGATATTGTGGCCAAGGCGCCAGGCTTAGTTGTCTGCGTAAAAATTCTTTTCTATGCTCGAATGGTGTCATCCTTGTTGGAGCACTCCAGGGCTGTGACTGTGATGACAACAAATGATGCCTGTGATCACTCTGGAATTGCCAATATGGTAGAGGCTGAGTTGTGGAGGGTTGCTTGTCTCTTGTACATTATAGAAATCAACACCATGGAATTATAGATTCTATTGAGTATGGGATTTGGGTGTTGTGAGGCTCATGGGTGGAATTACATGAGCTCTCATTTGCATGATGGTCGGCCATGCAAGAAAGGTCATTTTTCTCATACTCCTCAGCATTTGAAGTTTTCAAGAATAGACATTTTCAGCGGGAATGATTTGAGACTGAAACATAGTGCAATCACAAATGGGTACTTTGTTTCTATCTCGAATTTAGGGGATTTTACTCTCATACTCAAGGTTTAAATTTACTCTATTTCATTTTTGAGTGGATGTTATTTGCAAATGAAACCGGTTGGAAAAATGGTAGAAAAATGACTGGAACATTGTGAATAATTTGGAGTAAAAATATATCCATTCAATTTCCTTGCTTGAGCATTTTTCAACTATTTCACTATTTTCTCCCGATTGGCATAAAGAATTTTGCAATGCCTATCATGATAGATTTTTTTAGAATGGCGTTTACTATGTTATACTTTTCTTTCTCAGTAATGGAGACTTGTAATGAATAAAACATTGGTGTTGGAAGAAGTGACCAAACACATAACAAGAAAGCATGTGGAAAGTTTCAATTTATAAAGATTGTCACTTTTAAAATGAAAATCTTATTTTTATTTTCAAATTTTTATTATTTTTGAATGTTTGTGTTAGGGTATAAAGTGTTGAGTTCATAAAAATTAGGTATTATTGTAATATATTATTAAATCACTAATAATAAAAACAATTTTTATTTCTCTTTATTCAAATAATAATTTAAAAGTTATCTCTTCATTGAGTAATTATAATCTTATTTTTATTTTTTATATTTTTATTATTTTTGAATGTGTGTTAGAATATAAAGTGTTGAGGCTGTAAAATTAGGTACTATTTTAGAATATTATTAAATTGCTAGTAATGAAAATAAATTTTATTTCTAAAGATTCAAATAATAATTTAATTTTTATTTTAATCTTATTACTTTTTGTTATTTGTTAATTTGTTTTCTTCATCAAAATTAAATAAATAAAATTAAATCACAAGTTATTTAAGGCTTTGGCACTTTGTTTTAAGGGTGTGTACTATATGTTTGGCCTAATGGATGTCTATAAAATCTCTCATCCATTCAATCAACTATCATTATGGCCCATAAAGATCACGTACCTTGCAAATGTTGAGACATTGTGGTCATAGATGAATTCTAAACTAGAACTATTAATGAATTGTATATCTTTTCTAAGTACAAGAACAAAATATATAATTCTAATGACTTAATTTAAGGTCTATTTTTTGTTTACCTAATGACAGTAAATACACAATTGATTTTCAAACATGTTATATTATTTATTGCAATTCAATTATATATTATTATTTAAGAGTATTTCATTATTTTTATGAAACTTTTGTATACCTAGCTCAACTACTTGTAGATGAATCACCATCCCTAACTCTTTTGGTTTCATTGCACTAACTAATTACATGATGTGCTAAGAAAAATAAGTGCACAACAATCTTCTCTAGATTTTATGATGTCACATCATCCATATGATTCACTATCATAGACATCATTTACAATTTGGTTAGCTTATCTATATTTTATAGGATTGACATTACAACCTTGTTGCAAGGTATAAACAAGCTTCTCAATTATAGTGCAGCTCATGAGAGAAGATAACATTGCCAAGCTATGATTTTTGCAAGACAAAAGTGAACCCAATTTCGCATGATAGATGCAATACAAGGATTTAATCTAGTTCATAGGCACCTATTCAATTCTCATCATTGTAGCAATAAGCATTTCATTTATTTCTTTAATTGTTCTTCCTATTAATTCAAAAAATTAGGTTTTTAGTATTCAGTAGCACATACATTCGATATGAACTATTAGTTGGTGCTCCTCTTTTTTCACAAGGCTCAAGTTCACATGTACTTAAAATTGGTCAAGCCAAATATCACCTAGGTCCCACGGTATTCATTTGGGTTCAAATCACACAGAATATTAACTTTGATATGTAAGATATAATTTCAAGATGTAGAGATTTCCAACTTGTTCAGGTGTAGAGAATTGCTTCCATAAATTATCTCCTTGAAATTATAGATCTCAACACATACTTATATAACCTTGATTGATCAAAAGTGGATGATAATAATTCAAAGGAATCAAAATCTATGAAAATAATGAAAAACAAACAAACAAGGGAATGTACTAAATTATAGTATACAATGATACATGTGTAAAGACCTATATTTTCATATAATTGATTACACAATATTAAAATTAGTTTATATCTTCCTTCTATTTACCTATCGACTACACCCTTGCACCTCTTATTTGTGCAAGTGCTACTATGCTAATATGTCACAACTTTTTATTGTTTAGTACCTGTTTTGCCACTTATTACCTACCTAAATTGGTGGTAACCTTTATATAAGAAATTTGAATGGCACTTCAACTCCCATTTCTCCCTTCTCATTTTTTATATTTAGATCTGTACGCCTCTCTCTCCGGGTTCCCACAACTTTCCAAGGGCCCGGGTTAGTAGCAAAGGTTCGCAAGTGAAAGCAAATCAAGTACACAATAACTACTAAATGAATAACAGAAATGTGAGCATTAAAATGTACAAGAAAGAGAAAGGAAGACAAACGAATGCAAACCCCTCGATGCTTGAAGCTTCTATTATTTCTCTCTACTCCTTCCGAAACGTTGTTCTTGATGCTCAGTATTAGCGGGGCAGCATCTATGACTTGAGAAGCGTCGAGAATCTGATAATTGAAATGGGTGTGTGATCGCAAGATGGCTTGAATGCTAGAACCAAACTGACATAGTAATGGCACACAAGAGATTGAAATCCTAGATCCTTGAAATGGTTATGAAGGGTTTATTATATAGGAAATGGTGATGAAATGAATGGTTGAGATCAATCCCAGAGATGGGGAGATGAACGGTTGAGATCAAAAGGAACAGGAGAGATCCTCAGTTTACTCCACCTCTTTATTTGGTTAAGAGGAGATAGAGTTTGGTTAACTGAGGAGCTAATTATGAGTTACCTTTTGAACTGAAGAGGTGGGTGAAGTTATCCATGTGGACTGGAGAGATGGGTGGAGTAACACATGTGATCTGATTGGAGTTATCTCTTTGAAGATAAATGAATTTTATTTCATTTATTTAATAATTGTTTTCAACATGTGAGATAATTGAATTCTCTTTAATTAAGAATTGCTTAATTTGATGAAATTAATTTAATTTAATTGAAATTAAATTAATTGGAAGAATTTAATTAGTAATTTTAAATATTTGGATTTAAACTATAAGAAATTGAGTTTAATTAATTAAATAATGATAATTAATCAATTAAAGTTTGATTAATTTAATTAAATTAATTATTTAATTAAATTTGGGAATTGGATTAGATGATTTGAGAAATGAATTTTGAAGAAAATAGATGATTAATTAATGATTAAAAAAATATTAATTAATAGATGAAAATTAGTGTTTTTAATGTAAAATCGCAAGCCTGTCCATTTTAGGGTGTCTACATTTGCCCCTCTTTGATGCGATGTGACTTGTCGTAGTGTGTCAAAGATTCTTTGATTTTGCCCCAGCTTGCCCTGGCATTGTATGAGTTTATTTATGCCCCCTCAACAAATTTGAGTGAAAAGTCGCGAGACGAGCGTTAATTTGTTGAAATTGCAAATTGTAGAATTGTGTAGCTGACGAATCTGAAAAATAGTGAAAAATGTCCCTGTAATTGACCTTTGAAGTTTTTGGGGTCTGGGAAGAAATTTCAGAGCTTTTCGGTGAAATTAGGGTTTTTCAGAATCCCTATAAGTAGCTTGGAGAGCCATTATGTTGTCACTTTATGCATTTGAGCTCTGAATCTTGGTAAGCTTCTTTGATTATTTTCTACTTCATTTTCTTCCTTATTTCGAGCGATGGCTGGTCTTCCAGGTGTCATGCACATATCTGATCGAGTTCATACATACCGTCAACCTGCTGGTTCTGGACGTCAGGTGAGTATCCTTGCTTTGTGTATCATTTATTGCATTATTTTTACAATTTAGAAATTGTACTTTTGCCTGAAAAATGTAACTCTACCACACTCGCTCGCGATTTTTCCACAATTGCGGTTAAAATGTCGCAATTGTCAATTTTGTGCCGCACTTGATAAAAGTGCCGCACTTAATAAAAGTGCCGCACTTGAGTATGTTAATTGTCGCACTTGCTATTTAGATGCCACACTCGCATAAAAGTATCACATTTGCTAGGTTTAATACCGCAATCGATCTTTTAACACTGTCTGCCTGTTGTCATAATCAGTTATCTGCCTACTTTAGCTTCTGTTATTTTCCTTAACACTTGGTAACTGATAATTTGCTGTGTTTGTTACTCTGTGTAGTTCGTCGGTCGTATTCTATGATATCGGGAGTCTCAGCCTGCTGGACTTGTATATAGATTTTAGCTTACTGAGGACAAGAGGTCAGTTCTTCACGACCTTAGTTTATATTGGATTTGTTATATGCCCGAGATCACGACCAACAGGGGTCTGATCTCTGCTCTAGTAGAGCATTGGCATTTAGAGACCTGTACTTTCTGGTTGCCCACTAGAGAGTGCACGGTGACATTGGAGGATGTTTATCGCATCCTTCAGCTACCTATCTAGGGCGAGTTAGTGGAGTACTCCACTTGCACTGGTATTCCTGCCTTATCAGAGCTTATTGGTTTGTCACAAGATCAGCTTGGTCTAGGTGGTGATTATGACATACCCTGGTTGAGATTTGGATTGGGCTCAGATAGACTTTCCACTCTTTTGGGTAGTTTGATCTGTGGTCTTCTATGTCCTGATCGGCGACAACGTGGTTTTGCTGTGGGATTTGGGAGTGTACTACAGAGTATGGTCCAGGATCATACTGTCTTTACGTGGGGTCCGTGCATGTTGGCTCACATGAATTTTCACATGATGTACATGGCTTACCTTGATGGTATGTCACTTGGATGTGGCACCACTCTTCTTCAGATTTGGGCATGGGAGCATATTGTTGTATGTCATCCTGTGGGTGCCCATGCTCTTCTGGCCGATAGGCCAAATGTTTATATGTATGATGGTGCCATAGTGCAGACCCACATGGGTCACCTTGCTTATTGGCACCAGCACCTGGATATGATTCCGTATTTCATCAAGTGTCCTTATAGAGATTTCCCAGTGTGGGATGGGGAGGATATCCATCTTCCCTTTTGTTGTCAGTGGTGGTACCTGATTGGCCATGTGAGTGATCATGTACACATGATGGATTTTCACAACACTGATAGGGTGTTACGTTAGTTCGGAGAGAAGCAGGATGTTTCTGATTCCTATGCTTATTTTTCTTGAAGATCCCATGATTTACGTGTATGGGGACCTATTGTATCATTAGATGCTGCATGGACTAAGTTTTTGGGATTGCTGCCCGTTGCATGGACCTGGCGTTCTACCACTATCGACCCAGGTTTGTTTTTTTATTTCTGTGTTATGTACTTCCTTTCTGCTTTGTAGATTATGTGCTCTTTATAGTAGTTGTATATTTTGTATATATGTGCGCTGGTACTAATAGTTAAATTATCTTTTGTAGGTACCACTCCATAGTACGATGCTTACTAGCTACAGCATCACCCTATTGCTTTGACTAATGTGTCACATCCTGTCCCTAGGACCATTATGCGGAGAGCTCGGCAGGTACGGCATGGCAGAGGAGGCCGTGTCAGAGGGAGGGGAGTTGGCAGAGGAGAGAGAGATGGAGGTGGGGATGGTGGACAAGGAGGAGGTGGGAGAGATGGTGGGCGAGATGGAGGGAGAGATGGAGGGAGAGGGAGAGGGGATGATGGAGGTGATGATCCTGGTCCTTGGGCAGCTGGTGGCGCTGTTCGAGAGGGAGGTGGGAGGAGTGGAGGACAGACTAGAGTTAGTCTTGGGATGATTTTGGAGGAGGAGGAGGCTACCGAGGAGGAGGCACCCCAGTTGGTGCACAAAGTACGCCAGAGGACAGTAGCAGTTTTGGCACCCCAGATGGAGGAAAGGGTGGAGATTGAGGAGGTGGACGTGGAGCTGGCGGACATAGATGTGGAGGCTCTGGATGAGCACAGTGCGGAGATAGGGTCCTTAGATGGGAGTGGCCGGAGTAGGAGCAGTAGTGGTGGAGGGAGTGAGGAGGATGTGGAGAGTGAGGAGGAGCCAGCCACTCAGAGAGGAGGTGGGGGACTAGGAGGCCCGAGTGGGGAGGGAGGGATGGATGTAGTGATGGGTGGGATGGACGATGATCCCTCTAAGGTGGAGAGCCTCCTCGAGTAGGTCCTAGATTTATAGAGGTGTCTTGCCTTGGCCAATGCTCATGCTATAGTTTTGGAGGCTCGTGTTACAACCGCAGAGGCTAGAGAGCGATAGGCTCAGATGGAGGTCCTATCATTTATTGATAGTGTACAGGATGCGTCCCATAGGGACATTTTGGACAGATACTATAGATTTGGGCATGAGGCCCAGCGGGAGATAGACTATTGGAGATGCCATTATGAGGGTGCCATTCCTTCAGTAGAGAGAGTTCCCAACTATACAGCATCCTAGAGATCTAGTAGGTCTCATCGGTCACAAAGCAGTGGAGTCAGAGTACTGGGGTCCTCTCACAGGACCGATACTGATATGCCTCCCCCTTGTGCCCCTCCTGG
>MU223477.1:232963-258724 GCA_018584345.1 Thuja plicata
GTATGCAAGGGGTATGCACAAGAGGAAGGTATAGACTATGGAGAAAACTTTGCACCTGTTGCTAGGCTAGAAGGAGTAAGAATTCTACTTGCTTATGCTGCATACAAAGGATTCAAAGTATATCAAATGGATGTCACATTAGCATTCCTAAATGGAATACTTGAAGAAGAGGTATACAGTGAACAACCAGAAGGGTTTGTGGATCCAGACAAGAGGAACATGGTATGTAGACTTCACAAAGCCTTGTATGGATTAAAAAAATATCCCAAAGCCTAGTATGAATGACTTCATTCCTATCTAATAAGTATTTTATTTATAAGGACTAGTGAGAACAGTAATCTTTATTTGAAAGAAGATACAAATGCTAACACTTTGATTGCTGAAATATTTGTTGATGACATCATATTTAGAGGAAATGATATGCTATGCAAATCATTTGCTAATGAGATGAGAAAGTAATTTGAGATGTCTATGTTTGAAGAGATCAAGTTCTTTCTTGGTCTGTAGATCATTCAACAAAGTGAAGGTATTTTCATTACACAGTCCAAATACATCAAAAAAGTTCTAAAAATATTCAAGATGGAAGATTCCAAACCTGTTGGAACACTGATGGCTACTGGATGAAAATTAACAAAGGAAGACAAGACAACAGAGGTAAATAAGACTCTATACAGATCAATGATAGGGAAACTCATGTATGTTGTACACACTATACCAGATATTGCACATGCAGTAGGAATTGTTGCTAGATTTTCTGCAAACCCCAGGGAATCACATATAACTGTTGTGAAAAGAATTTTAAGATATCTGAAGAATACTAAGGAATTTGGCTTATGGTATAGAAGAGAAGGCAAATTTGAATTGAAAGTGTTTACCGACGTTGATTGGGTTGGAAATCTTGATGAACAAAAGAGCACAACTGGAGGAGAATTCTTTATGGGTGACAAACTTGTCACATGGATTAGCAAGAAGCAAGGATGCATCTCTCAGTCTACTGCAGAAGCAAAATATGTTGCTGCTGCCGCAAAATTCTCAAACAATGCATGGATTAAACAGTTGCTGGAAGGTATGCATATGAAGATCACAGAACCAGTAGTTATCTAGTGTGATAACACCAGTGCAATAAATATTTCCAAGAATCCAATCATGCATGCAAAGACTAAAAACATTGTCATCAAGTATTATTACTTAAGAGAACAAGCTTAAGAGAAAGAGGTAATACTTGAATATGTGCAATCAAAAGAACAATTGGCTAACATCTTCACAAAGCCACTGCCCAACGATACATTTGAGTACCTGAGAAAAATACTAGGGGTCAAACCCATGTCTAACAGTTAGTGAAAGGATTGGATGCTGCATCAACCATATATTATCAGCATATCAATCATGATTGATGCAAGCAACAACTGAACTTAAATGCTACATCTATATATAGAAAGGTATATATCAGAACCAAGCACTAGAGTAGATTGTTATATTGATAATGGATAAGGTAAATTCAAGGAATATATTATGGAAAGAAGAAATTGGTTGATAGAATGTCAGATATTTGTAAAATATTTATTTGGAATTGTTGTCAAAGGGAGAGAATGTATCCATATTTTCATCAGAAACTATTCATTATCAAATTACTCCAAACAGGGAGAGATCATATCCAAAGGGAGAGATCATATCCAAAGGGAGATCATATCCAAACAGGGAGAGATCATATACAAGACACAAACATCAAAGAAGAAGAACAGTCAAAGAGAAATTTGACACCAATAGAGGTCACAACACATCAAAAGAAGAAAAAGGAAAGCTGCAAGAATCAAATCTAAGCTTACACAGAGCTTACCAGTGATCAGACATTTTATCGGTTATCAAAACAAACTGTTTGGTAATTTGATGAATCTCAACAATTGTATTTCATACTGTATTAGAAATAGTATAGTGTGATAATATAGTATGTTTCCATCAATACAAAAGGGAGAGATTGATGACATGTAACTGATTAAATGGTTCACTGTATTAAGTTGAAGATGATGCAAGACATGAAATCAGTTAATGATTTATATTGTCATTGATGTCAACTTGATATCATCTGTATGGTTATATACATAATGCCAAGGACTTCAGAGAATCAATGGAATAAAGGTTATGCTTTAACCAATGTATAAAAGTCAAGTATTCACTAAGTGATAGACTACACCGGCGGAGTGCACACCATCGGTAAAGATAGAGATAAAGTCATAGTGATACCCAACAAGCAGAAGATAGTGTTGCCCAATGAAGCAGAATCAAAGGATGCCTGAAGAGCTAAAAATAGTATTGCCCAATGAGAAAGATCCAATGATGCCTAATGGATGGAGATCTCAAAGCTAACTAAAGTGACACCGATGGAACTAGCAGTTGTCACCGGCGATGAACTGCAGAGTTGACCGATAGTACAGAGAGATTAGAAAATGACAAAATATCTAGCTGGCAGAGCTAAAGGATAGACTTAACTGGTTTTTTTATTTGTTTTATTTGACCATAGTTAAGTAAGTGATTTGTACAACTGGCAAGAAGATAACTATGAGATAAATCAGGAGTTAAAGCCGCAAATCAACTTGGCTAGATTATTCTTCACGCCAAGAATCAAGAACCTAGAATTAAGGAATATCATGTCTATATAAGAGACAAGCATAATTCATTCCCATAAGTAAGCAATGAGATAAACAGGGGAGTGAACTGATAGAAGATGCTAAAGAGAAACTAATGAAGGATAAACTTCATGCAGTCCTGATCAATCAAGCTAAGGGAGAGCTAAAGAATTTTGCAGACATTGACGAACAGAAAAGAGAAACATCATAGGGTAGAAAGAGTTAAGTACAAAGGAATTGTATTTATACATTGATTAGAAAGATATTGTAAGTAAATAGATCTGAAAATCTGCAATTCACTCGCATTAGAAATAGGTCATTTTGTTTCAGTTTAACCATTGAAGCATTAAGTCTCTTAATAGAGCAGGAATTAACAGTCTTTTGTAATTGAGGTATATCCTAACAGATTACTAGAAGGTTGACTCATGATAGTAGCACCGGTCTTACCTAAAGCCTATTGACAGTCTAAGAAGGAGGCTGATTCAAGGATGGTAGTAAGATTTGCATAAAGCCTATTGACAATCATGAGACTGATTCAAGGATGGTAGCGTAGATGCCAGATACTAAGTGACAACCTATGTATAAAAATCCTCTAACAAGGTCGCACTTAACCATGTGTTTGTGACCTTTAGCAGGGTTGGCTCCTAAAAGAGCTCACTTGAAAAGAGTGAAAATTTGGGGTACCGGTCGTAGTGGTTTTTCCCTTAATAGGTTTTCCATGTTAAAATCCTTGTGTTATGTGTGTATGGTTCATTACTTTATTGTTTTACATTTCACATAAGCATTTATGGATTGATTTGTATACTCTGCATATTTACTGAGTATCGGTAAATATAGTTTATCGCTTATCGGTTATCAAGGAGAATAAGGACAGACAAGATAAACTGATAGATAGTTATTTGTTTCAATTATTTAAAAGGCATGCATCTTGTAGGGACTTAATAATTGGAGAAGTATTGATTGGTGGATTAAAGTTTAAATTGGATAAAAATTTGAGGCCACTGATTCACCCCCCTTCTCAGTTATTACTAACACAGAGTTGCCATGGGGAGCAGAATCTTCTTCACTTTCGAGATATTTGATAGTCAGCTCATTTCTTGAAGCTAGCTTCTTGTATAGATATTTGTCTCTAGATAGTTATCACCATCATGGTCAGATCTCAGATAAAAATGCACATATTATGCTTTTTAGCTGCCTCAATGGCGAGCTTTTATTGACCAGGTGGCAACTACAACTATTTAATTTCATATTATTTTCCAGGAATATCCTGGTAAGGTTGCTGAAAGGATGGGGTGGACTTTCCCATTTTCCGCTTAAGGTCAATCATCTCATTAGACAACTTATGAAGAATTGCCTTGGTAATTCCAGTTGCACTAAAAATAGAGCTTGTGGAGGCACCACTCTGCACTTCTTGCTTCCATTTCCCAGCAACTATGAGGTCATCTTCTAGCTCAATTTCTAGAGTCTGAGTGGCTTGAAGATTAGCCACATGCGCTCGTGTGATTTGGAAAATTATGTCAGGAGGCATGGAACTGATAAAGAACATCTTCTATTTGTCACCTGTAGGTGTGCTAGTAGCGGGGATCCTGTTAGCCAGCTTGTTAAACCTTGCAATAAAGTCCCTCATAGGAACACTAGGTTCTTTCTTTATTTGTGTGCACTAAGTCAGAAGTGTGTGCTCATCTTCTATACTTTTATAGTGAGTTTCAAAGTAGTTATTCATATGATTCTAACTATTTATGTATCCTATAGGGATATGTTTAAACTAGTAGCAACATTTTCTATTAGAGTCTCTACAAAAAATTTTACTGCCATGTCTTCATGCTAAGGGTTTACAATGCTACATGAGGTGAAGAAGGCTGCAATTTTCTCATCAGCGGATACTTTCCCATCTCCATTGAACTTTGGAAAGTTCATTCGGGAAGTTTGAGGTAAGTCGTTATTAGCTCCTAGCTGAAGAGGCCCAATGGTGTTACCCCAAGGAAAGGCCATTGAAACGGGGAGGGTTACTAGCACAACCTAAAAATTGAAGTTGGTAGGAGTGGCTACTCCATGAAGAGTAAGAGCATTACATAGTAATGGGGTAGTATTGCAGATGATAGGAGGTATAGAATAATGGCTACAAATCTAGGAAATAGGGTGTGGCGGTGGAAAAAGAGCACCACGAATACCTAGAAAGATAGGATCCTGGGTGTTGGTTCTTCCTCTTCTGAGAGGGTCTTCTAACAAAGTAAACTTAGCCTTCTCCAATTCTTCAAACATGGGATCTTTATGTCCTTCTCTCCAGACACTTCGGGTATACTTGGGATCTAGAGCTACTGAGCTTGATTAGTGTATTGGTCAAGGGATTTTTGGCTTTTCCAGGCAAGGATATTAAACTGGTTTATAATGTCATCTTTCTCATCCTGGATACGAAGATTAGGTTGCTCTAGTGGGACTTGTCCTTCTTGAGGAAGAACCATTTCTCCTTAAGAGTGATATGCATAATGTAGCATTAGGAATGCCAAATAGATAAGTTCTAAGTCACTTAGTAGAGCCACAGAAAGACTTACTAAGCAAGCTTAGGAAAATTAGGAGTTCTCCCCAGCAAAGTTGCCAAAAATTGTTGGTTTATAGTTTGTCTACTTTAAATTTGATTTATATAATGACTCTTGAAAATACCCAAAGCTGGCTTTTGTAGAACAAAAAGTAACCACAGGCTGAGTCAATGGTAAGAATCTATCAATGACCCCTGAATTGAAAGGTACAATATCCCTTATGTGAAAGATATGCATTGAATTTTGTCTTTCAGTTTTTAGGGGTATGCTCTTAACCGGAGAGCAGAAGAGGTTCAACCAAGTTTATTAAAGCTTCAAACAACTTAGGCAATGAAAGGGGACTTACTCAATGACATGCAATCTCAAATGCAAACTGTTATGCAATGCGGAATGAATGCAAACTACCATCTACCAACAGAGATGAAGAAAGAAAGTGTAACAATGTAATTCCCAGATTACTAAGACTGTGAAACTTCAACAATACCCAGATTATCTTGATCTCATTCTATATTAACCCTCTTCCCAATCTCTTATGCAATAGTTAATCTATTGAACTAAGATGTGCAATGAAAATAAATCGAGTGCTTATGCTGAAGACAGTAAACATACAATCCATTGAATGAAAATAACAAAACCTGGTTCATTAATATTCATTTAGTTTTCAGTATTAGCATCCTCATTCAAAACATCACACAGCTAACTAAGATGAACAACAAAAATTACTTCAAACTCAGAGTCGCACATAGTAGTCCCAGCTATAGGGGTTCGCCCAAAGTAATTTTTGCCGATCATATTTACTTTACAAAAATTTACATATATAGGTCTTCTCAAAAATGACCCATTACAATAATGATTGCCTTTTTACAATATTCCAAGAGGAACATTCTAATAATAAACTTGGTCGGTTACAAAAAGTGACAAAGCTAACAAAATGCCCAAAATGGCTACAATATACAAAAATTGGGAAGATGACACAGGTCAAAAAATTCTATGCCTTCTTCCATGTAACATTTTTTCCTTTGTAAGCCTTCAATGCATCTGTTACCTTTCCCAATTCTTGAGCATTCAGAATGATTATATTGTCAGCTCTGATATTCCAAAAATGATGCATCTCTATCAGTTTGTCCAACCTAGCAATCCAGGATTGGAGCTTCTCTGATTCCTTTTTTATCACTCCATCTATCGTGAAGAGCTCACTGATTCTTGACACTTGGAAGCTAGCCGGATCTGCAATCTCATCTATGAAAGAAAGAAACTTATCTTTCATTCGCTCTATATTCACCAACTTGTCACTTCTAGAAACTTGAGATTCCGTGTGCAAAACTTTTAAAAACTCAAAAAGTTTGTCCATCTCCTTTTGCACTAACTCAATCATAGTCTTGAGTTCATTTTCTGATCTACTTGAGCTCTCAATCATGAACTCCAGAGACTGCCTCCAATGAGACAATGGCTCCTTCCTAGTCTTAAGGATGTCATTGGAGATTGCAACACTAGTCTTCATATCAATCACCTCCGGCAAGGTGGCTAGTTTCTCTGTCAATCCAGTGGATGCATTATAGATGGTCTCCTGGTGCTTTGATGTTGTATCCTTCAACTTGTCTGCATCAACTAGAAGGTTCCCCAAATTCTCGATGACAATGAGGCCTTGAACCTTCATTGCCTATATCCATGCTCTGCCAATTTTCCCAAACTGTCTCTCTTGCTACAGCTTTAGTAGCAAGTTCTTATTTTCTTTTGCATTGGGGTCAAACTAAGAAGATGAAGTACTGCAAAGAGCATATTTAATATACTCAACTAGCTCCTTATTTGTAGATTTGAGGACTTCCTTGTCTACTCAAAGTTCTTCTAACCTATCCTCAATCCGCTCATTGGTGGTTTTCCATATAGTCAGCATTGAGTCATGCACCGACACTCTTAGGTCCACAGTTTTTATCTGGAAATCTTGAGCTGAAAGTTCATGAAACTTTCCTTCTTTTTGTGACTCTACTATTTCCATTAACATATGCATAGTTGTGGAATCATGGGAAAGGGCCGCCACAGACTTTTGCTTCTTCATTGGTGGCTAAGATGAGGTTGCCTTAAGGATTAGGTCCTTTGAAGAAATGGCTTCCGCATGTCATTTATTATTCTTCTCAATGGCTTATTCCAACCATGAGTCTGTGGATAACACCTTTATTATAGAGTGAAGAGTCGTAGGATCAAAGAGCTTTTGGGCCACTGGAGGAGTTTTCTTGTCTTAAGGTGGAATAGGGAAGGAGACAACCTTAGTCATCAAAAGGGCCAGAGTGTTTACCGACTGAGAGGAGTCCTCACCATCCATGGGGTTTATGTTATCCAAAGTGATGGTTGGAATTGGTGAGGGAGGCTTGGTCACGGACACCTCTTGTTCTTTCTTCTTTTCCTTTTCCTTATGTTCTATGTTTCCAATGTTCGAGAGCAAACCATCTCCGCAAGTCAGAGTGATAGGAACATTCTTTTCTAGATGTTGGTCACCTCCTTGCCCGGTGGATTGCACTGTACCTGCTAAAACTGATGATGCCATAGAAGAAGTAACTACTGAAGTTGATTTCTTAGCACCTAAAGTCATTCCTCTGGATGAACTTGAGCCATAAGTTCTTTTTTGTTGTGCTCTGGTTCATTCCACCTACTTGTCGGTTCTCTTGATAACGCCTCTCATACGAAGCTCCAATGAATCAACCACTTTGGACCAGTTGGTGGAGAGGAAGAAATGGGCAACACCTTGATCTAGTCATAGGATGAAGGATGCATGAAGAGGCCATCATCTGCAAGATCAGATACATCAACAACATTATTATACATTGTAATTTCATCCAAAGTTAAATGGGACAAAAATTTCTCCCATGTCTGATACTCATTAAAACATTCAGCCCAAAAATCCTCAATATCCGAGACATGTCTATAGGCATGTCCAAGCTTCAAGTGATCTCTAACAAAACACATAGGATAATATTGAGGCCTAAGAACCTCATAATCAAGTAGCTTGATTTTATCCTCAAAGCTCTTTACCAAATTCTGGGCATCAGATCTGGATGCACAGGAATATGGACCAACAATCACAGGGAATGAAATTCTGGTGATCTTCTTCATAGTTGAACATAGAGTGTTCACTTCCAATATCTTCCCATAGAGCTCCACCAAGACCACCTTATCTTCAGGATACCGAGGCAACCTCTTAGGAAATCCATAGAAGGCTCCTATCTGAAGATAAGAGAAACTCAAGAATTGGATGAAAGAGAATCCATACTGACTGATTCCCAAGATGGCCTCTAGAGAGAATCTTCTTTCTGGGCAACCTTGAAGTTCATGACATATCCTTATTGTGAATGCATCATACACAGCAGTGTATTCCTCAAAGCTCTGATGCAATTGCAGATTTGGGTAGAACTCATATATTTTGGTGTTGTCAAAATTTTGGATTGCTAGTAAGTCGGGCCATAGGTACTGAGTTGCCAGAGCATATATAAGGTATGAAGACATGTAGAACTATTTGAATCTGTGATAGGAACTCATCCAGGATGCTAGCTTTTCACATGGGATTTCTGCCCAATCAATGAACATATTTTCTACGCATAGAGCTTGAACAAGGAAGCAATTATGTTCAATGAGATCCAGGATCTCGAGTTTTCTGTCCAATCTGGTCGAGAGGTCTAGAATATCAAAAATTTCCCTCTTTAGAGTTGTTCCAAAAAGATTCTTTGACATCTTACTTTTCTTTGATTGAGGGTTTTGGAACTAGGTCTTATGCATGTCTTCCCTCCATAGAGTCTTCTTTTCATTGAACATAGATGCAGATGAACTGAAGTTGATGTCACAATAAATGTCTTTCGCTAGAATGCTAAAAGAGGATTGGATTAGGGTTTTATCAATCCTCAGAAAAATATACTGATCTGGGAATAATATTTTCTTTGTCACCAGGTTGTATTTCTCTATACATTCTCCGACAAGCTCAGGAGCTTGAAATGCCATTAGAAACCCTGTAGCTTCTATCAGACCACTATCCTTGAGCTTCTATGTAATAGGGTGAATTGGATGAGAATTCAATCTTCTGTGCAAATCTCCGATATCAAATAATCTTAGAGATGTGTCAGAAACTTCTTTAAATTTACTCTCAATACCAATTAATCTGTCGTAACCAGAAGCCTTAACTACCATTTACTATAAAACTGAGAACATGAGTGAAGACAAATAGCTTGCTATACAAATACGGTGAGCAACAAATCATGGCAAATTCTAAAGAAATATTTGCTAACATCCAAACATTAGTGCCATATGAATGACATTAAGGTGACCTAACGGACAAAATGATAGGATTAGCATGTAATTTTGATAATCAATGTCTATTCAAACTTCCCATTTTGGAGAACATAATGACATTTAAAATCCTCAAGCTTACACTTAACTTTATGCTCATTAGCCACTTGCTGAAAAAAATCCATAGCCTTGCAGAAAAAGAACATACTTCCCTTCTGATGCCGAAATGAATAAACATTAGACCATTTTACCTTGTACGGGAAAAGAACATAAGAGAATACTTTTCCCGTAAGCCTGTTTCCCTGATTTTGGAATAGTATCCCGACGGCTTCACCTTTTATCCTTTTCACACTTAAACAACTTCTTTTTTGTTGGGAGCACTTAACCTCTTATTATATCTTTTCACTTGTGTTGGGGTTTCACCTTTGAGACCAACTTTTTTGGACACTACATGATCACTGCCACTACTCCGCAACTTGATATCTCTGCGAGTTGAAAAATTCTTTTTATGATCAAAATCTTTATGAAATGCTTATGTAAATCACATCTTTACCATTTGTAAAAACACCTTGAGCATTACAGATCTGAGGGTGACTAATTCTCATTTTGAAGATGCTATGACACCCCTTTTTCTAACAAACCTAAATCAACTAAACACTGAATGAAGCAGAATCATTGAAAACCTGCTAGGCTCAAATAGGCAAGGGAAATAATTTATCAGATAAACACATTAGGGAAAGGTTTCAATATGAATGAGAAGTAAGTCACCAAATAAAAATTTACCCCCTATGACCTAAAGACCTTAGAATAAAATTTGGCAACATTGTCCCAGTGGATTTTCCCTTAACAGGGTTTTTGGTGTAAGTGTTCCTTAGGCTTGCTTGCATACTTTGCTAAGAAGACCTTCTTTGTATTATTTAAGGATCCTAATCTCCTCTAGGTCCTTATTAGGATTAGATGATTAACTAATTCCTAATACAACTCTCCTCTAAGATTCTCACTCTTTGTGCTTCACCTTTGAAAGACTAATACCCTTTGGGTACTTCACTTCTTCTCCTCCACTTAGAAGAATCTAAGTGCCAACTTCTCTCCATTCATGAAATTCATTGCAGGGGTTTCCACCATCATGGAAACATTCCAATTTCTCCCATTTTGATCCATTTTGAAGGATCTCATAACCCTTTTTAGTTGAGTCCAAGTTTTAGTCTTCAAGAGGCCTAATTTGGCCTAATTTCCTTGTAGCCTTTTGCAGAGACCTTTTCCTAATTATTTCAAAACTTTCCCAAATAAATTGAAAAAATAATCCCACATTAATATACCCTTTATCATTTTACAAAGGATTTTGTAGGTTTTAGTCTCATAGGCCCTCCGTACATAGGGTTCCTACTATCTAGGACCAATAGGGCTAATAGACCTAATTTCTAGGACTGGTTGTATCTCAGTTTGAAACTCACCCAAAAATTTCTAATGGATTGGTATGAACTCAATCCTCATATAATTTTAGGATATGACTATACCCTATCTGGAACTATGCTTTTTCCATACATTACTTCTCTACCCTTTAAGTAATCTTCAATTCTTCAATCCTAAACCTCTAACTGGGCATTGTCATCTCGCCTAGGGATTAGTAGTAAAAATAGAAATTCAACCCCACTAGACTCCTACTCCTACATATGTATATATTAATGACAACCCTAACATATCCAACCACCCTTAGGAAGATCCCATTGTTAGTTTTCATAGGGGAGCAATGAAATGACTAATTGGTCAGGACAGGACTAGTGAACACACTAAACACAAAACAATTTATCTAAGACCTTAGACTAACTCAAAAAAACTAACTTAATAATGAAAGATTCATGTAACTATCCTATAAACACAAAAAAATCATTATTTTGAAGCTTTTAATCCATTATATGACACTGTCACAATGAAATGCTCAGGTTCTTCACAAAATCAGAGTTGTAGAGCTATATTCAAAAAGCAATATTTCTTACAATCATCACTACTGATGAGATTTGATCCTCTCCATACATTAGATGCCTTATTCCATGTTTTTAGGGACTATTGGTCGACATCCCACTCCTATTTTCTAGGGGGATCCAAAGTAACCAAATGTTGCATGCAACATTTGCAATTATTGCAAATGTTGTCATGACAAGATTGTAACAACTTTTGGCATCTTTGCCATTATGCCAACTTCCTAAGTTTTAGGACCTTTAACCTCTTTGTTTCAAGGAACCAACCTCATTAATTTCCCCTAAGCAGCTATATGACAACATTTAAGTGTTTAGGACACATTCAAAGCTCAAATCCATCACTAAGCTTCTACACCTAAGAAATTTAAAAAGCTACTAACAATGACTATTTTGGTGACCTTAGTCCTAATGACTAACTCACCTAGTCCACAATGCTATGACCTACTAAGGTCCAGAGTAAACATACTATCTTGACTTGGACAATGTCAAGTATAAGCCAAAACATCACAAATATGGAGGTTAGCCTAGGTGTCCTGTACCATCCTCCCCAAAACAAGAAGTTCAATCCACCCTTGGATTGAGTAGGGTAGGGTCAATCCCCATCTTCTTAAACTCTGATTCTTTAATCCAGATTGCATCAGCATCTGTTTGATCATGTCTCTTGATCAAGTTTTCTCTGTACTCCTTGGTTCTAGTCTTCTTGTATAATCGAGTGTCTAGTATACTGTCATCTTTCTTGACTGTTGCAGGAGGTAGTTGGATGTCTTCTACATCTCTAATCAATTCACTGAGGCTTTGATCCATGTATGGTGATGGTCATTTATAATGAACCAGATCTACAATGTTGAAGATAGGGGTAGTCCACTGTCTTTCGGTAGCTCCACTCTATAAGCATTATGACCATACTTTCTAAGATAGGATAGGGGCCTATCCTTCTCATTTGCAACTTGTGAGGGATTCCCTTTTGAAGTCTATAATTTTTTAGATGTATCATTACCAAGTCTGCTACATTGAACTGAACTTCTCTTCTATGTTCATTAAACTTATCCTTATGTTTCATAGTATTCTCTATCAAGGTCTTCCTGACTGTATCATGTATCTCCTACATTGCATAAGAAAAATCATCTGCATATCCACTTGCCTTCACTCCATCCTTCAAGTCTCTAAACTCATAGACTCCTCTAGGATGTAATCCATATACTATCTCAAAGGGACTCTTCCCTGTTGACCTGTTTATAGTTTCATTGTAATCATACTCAGCCTTTCCAATCAATTGATCCCACTATTGACCATATTCCTTGGTCAAGCATCTTAGTAGATTTCCAAGGCTTCTATTCACCACTTTGGTCTAACCATCAGTTTGGGGATGGTATGCAGACCCAAAGGATAAATTTGTGCCCAATCTTTGCCAAAGTGTCTTCTAAAAATGACTCATAAATTTAGTGTCTCTATCTGACACAATACTCATAGGTAACCCATGGATTCTTATTATCTCTTTGAAGAAGAGAGAGTCTATTTGGCTGGCATCATTAGTTTTCTTGCATGGCACAAAGTGAGCCATCTTGCTAAATTTGTCCACAACTAGATAAACACTATCCATGCCTTGTTTTGTCTTGCGTAACCCAAGTACAAAATCCATGCTCAAGCATTCCCATGGCCTAGTGGGAATAGGTAGTGGTTGATAAAGGCCAGCATTTGAAGAAGTACCTCTGGCCCTTTGACATATTATGCAACTTTCCACATACCTCCTAACATCAAGATTCATTCTTGGCCAATAATAGAACCTTTGAACAAGTTCTTGGGTCTTAGTGATCCAAAAGTGACCACTCAATGCACCATTGTTATTTTCTTGGATTAAGTTCTCCCTAATAGACCCTCTAGGGACACATAATTGATTTCCTTTAAACAGAATATTGCTTTGCAAAGTGTATTCAGCATACTTGCTATGAAAATGATTCCTGTATTCAGCACATACCTTATAAATGTCTGCAAAGTCTTCATCATCCACATATAGATCCTTGAAATGATCTATTCCCATGCTCTTCAATTGAATTTCTTGAATGGTAAGAGCTCTTCTACTCAAGGCATCTGCCACCTTGTTGAGTACTCCTTTCTTTTGTTTGTTATTAAAGGTGTATGCTTGTAGGTATTCAACCCACTTCATGTGCTTGTGACTCAACTTTTCTTGAGAGTTCAAGAAACTTAAAGCTTGATTGTCTGAATAGACAATGAACTCCTTGGGGAGAAAATATTGTCTCTTCTTGCCTAAATCTTGAAGTAGTGCATACATTTCAAGTTCATAAGAAGAATACTTCTTACCTTCACTCAACTTCTCTGAATGAAATACCACTAGTCTGCCCTCTTGGTTTAGGACAGCTCCAATAGCCACATTGCTTGCATCACACTCAATGGTGAAAAGCTTCTCAAAGCTTGGCAAGACTAAGACAGGTTGGGTAGAAATCTTTTCTTTTAACAACTCAAAGCTCTTAGTGACTTGTTCATTCCATATGAACTTAATCTTTATTCCTCCTTTGATTGTGTCCAACATAGGAGCACAAATAGCACTAAAATGCCTTATAAACTTCCTATAATACTGAGCAAGGCCATGAAAACTTCTTACCTATGTTTCTGTCCTTGGAGTAGGCCAATTCATGATGGCTTCCACTTTACTCTTGTCCATTTTCAGATTGCCATAAGATAGCACAAACCCAAGATATACCAACTCTGTTTTGATGAACTCACACTTCTCCAAGTTGATCATCAACTTCTCTTCATGGAGATTCTTGAAGACAATCTCAAGGTGTTGAATATGCTCCTCTCTTGACCTATTATAAATTAGTATATCATCAAGATATACTACTAAAAATTTGCCAATGTAGTCTTTGAGGACTTCATTCATGAGCCTCATGAATGTGGAGTGGGCATTAGACAGTCCAAATGGCATGACAGGCCATTCATACAAACCTTCATTGGTTTTGAAGGTTGTCTTCCATTCATCTCCCTCATGTATCCTTATTTGGTGATAGCCACTTTTAAAGTCTATCTGACTAAAGTACTTAGCTTTACCTAGACAATCCATTAGTTCTTCAATTCTAGGAATGGGAAACCTATACCTAATGGTTATCCTATTTATGGATCTTGAATCGGTACAAATCCTCCATGTTCCTCCTTTCTTAGGTGCTAGGATAGTGGCTACAACACAAGGGCTAATGCTTTTCTTGATAAGGCCTTGGTTTAGGAGTTCTTCTATTTTCCTAGCAATCTCCTCATTTTTTTGAGAGGTCATCTTGTAAGCTACTTTATTAGGTAGGGTAGCTCTGGGTATGAATTCTATCCTATGACTTATGTCTCTTTTAAGGGGTAATTTTGATGGTTGTCCATCACTTACTATGCCTTCATAAGTCTACAACATGTTTTGTATCTCCTTAGGTATCTCTAATTTTTTATCTCCTTTTTCTTCATTCTTTTCTCCTTTCCTTAGCACCAATGGATAGCCAACTCCTTCTTCTTCTTCCACGGCTTCTATGAATTATTTTTCACCCACCATAAGCACATTAGGACCTATTGTCTTCACATCTGCATCCTCTAACAGTGATTGGATTTTGAAAGTTACTTTGTCCTTCTTGAATGTATAGGAGTTCTTCGCTCCATCATGGATAGCTTGGGGATCAAATTGCCATGGTCTACCTAGGAGCAAGTGACATCCATCCATAGGCAGCACATCACATAGAGCCTTGTCCTTATATCTCCCTATAGAGAACTCCATCCAAGCTTGCTCGTTGACTAAGACATGTTGTCCCTTATTGAGCCATGTGACCTTGTAAGGATGGGTGTGGGGTATCCTTGTCATGCCTAACATGCTGACTGCTTCCTCTGACACAATTTTTTTAGTAGAACCTAAGTCAATGATGACTCTACATACTTTTCCCATCACCTTACATTTGATTCTAAATAGGGACCTTCTTTGGATTGGCTCTTCTTTAACCGACTCCTTGATCAATGTTCTCCTCATCATGAGGTTCTCACCTTCTTCTGAATTTAATGGTACCTTAGAGTGTGTCTCTGGTGCATTTATCTCTTCATGAACTAAATTAGTTCTCTTTTTACCTCCTGGAGAAGTACTACCCTTCTCTGGACACCTATAAGCAGTGTGTCCCATTTGGTTGCAATGATAACATTTCATATTGGCAAAGTAATTGCCTCTTCCTTGTCCACCACTTCTTCCTCTAAAATTTGAATTCCTTCCTCTACCACCTCTACTAGAACTTCCCTCTTGCTGCTTAGTGTGCTTGACTTCTCCTTGTGTCCTTGATTCTGAACTCCTTCCACCATAGCCACCTCTTTGTCCTCTACTATCCCTTCCTCTACCCCTTCCTCTGGAGGTTTGCTCTTGTTTTATTTTGCCTTTCTCCCCTATCTTCAAGGCCATTTGATAACATTTGTGAATGGTTTTGAAGTTCACAAGACTCATGTCTTCTTGAATAGACCACTTGAGTCCATTCAAATATCTAGCTATCTTGATGCTTTCATCCTCCACCACTTGTGACCTTAAGCACAACTTTTGGAACTATTCGGTGTATGCTTGGACATCCAAATCTTTTTTTCTGAGATTGTGTCTTCTTCTATGAAATAGAACCTCATAGTCATCAGGCAAGTAAGTCTTCTTGAAATTAGTCACCATGCTCTTCCATGTGACTATAGGACTCCTTCCTTCTTTCTCCCTTTCAGTTTGAACAAACTTCCACCCTGTGAGGTTTGATCCTCTCAACCTTGACATTGCCACATTAACTTTTTGGGCCTCTGTTATACCATCACATTCAAAATGGCTCTCTATACTATCAATCCAATACACAACTAAATATGGATCCATTTGTGCACTAAAGAGTGGTACACCCTCCAAATCTTTCCCACTTAAACCTTTTAGTTCCTTTAAGAAGGGTTCTTCAGCAATAACAAGGTCAAGAGTTGGAGCTTCCTCTTCTAAATCCACTCCCTCCTCCCTTGCTTCTTCTTCTTCTTTTTGATCTATCTTATCTTTCATCTTATCAGCTTTGTCTTGGAATTCTCCCAAGAGTTGCTCCATTTGAGACAACCTTTCTCTTAACAACTTGTTGTCTACTTCTTGGTCATCCACCTTTTTGGCTAACTAAGCATTAGTCACCATGGTTTTGTCTTCTACTGATCCCACTAGTGTATTCTCTCCAACTAATTTAGTAGGCTGAAACATCCACCACAAGCCTGATCTTAATCAAGCTCTAATACCAATTTGGTGTAAGTGTTCCTTAGGCTTGCTTGCACACTTTTCTAAGAAGACTAACACCTTTGAAAGACTAACACCCTTTGGGTACTTCACTTCTTCTCCTACACTTCGAAGAATCTAAGTACCAACTTCCCTCCATTCATGAAATTCATTGCAGGGGTGTCCACCATCATGGAAACATTCCACTTGCTCCCATTTGGATCCATTTTGAAGGATCTCATAACCCTTTTTAGTCGAGTCCAAGTTTTAGTCTTCAAGAGGCCTAATTAGGCCTAATTTCCTTGTAACCTTTTGCAGAGACCTTTTCCCAATTATTTCAAAACTTTCCCAAATAACTTGAAAAATTAATCCCACATTTAGATACCCTTTATCATTTTACAAAGGATTTTTTAGGTTTTAGTCTCCTAGACCCTCCGTACATAGGGTTCCTACTATCTAAGACCAATAGCGCTAATAGGCCTAATTTTTAGGACTGGCTGTATCTCAGTTTGAAACTCACCCAAAACTTGGTCTAATGGATTGGTATTAACTCAATCCTGATAACATGTTAGGATATGACTATACCCTATCTGGAACTATACTTTTTTTGTATAGTACTTCTCTACCCTGCAAGGAATCTTCAATTCTTCAATCCTAAACCTCTAACCGGGCACTATCATCCCGCGTAGGGCTTAGTAGTAAAAATAGAAACTTGACCCCACCAGGCTCCTAATCCTACATATGTATAGACTAATGACTCCCCTAACATATCCAACCACCCTTAGGAAGATCCCATGGTTATGTTTCATGGGGGGAGCCATGAAATGACTGACTGGTCAAGAAATGACCAGTGAACACACTAAAGATAAAACAATTCATCTAAGACCTTAGACTAACTAAAAAAAACTAACTTACTGATTGAAAGATGATTGTAACTATCCTATGAACACAAAATAATCATTAGTTTGAATCTTTTAATCCATTAGATGGCACTGTCACAATGAAATTCTTGGGTTCTTCACAAAATCAGAGTTGCAGAGCTATATTCAAAAAAACATATTTCTTACAATCATCACTACTGATGAGATTCGAGCCTCTCCATACATTAGATGTATTATTTGATGTTTTTAGGGACTATTGATCAACATCCCACTCCTATTTTTCTAGGAGGATCCAAAGTAACCAAATGTTGCATGCAACATTTGCAATTATTGCAAATGTTGTCATGACAACATTGCAACAACTTTTGGCATCTTTGCCATTATGCCAACTTCCTAAGTTTTAGGACCTCTAACCTCTTCATTTTGAGGAACCAACCTCATTAATTGCCCCCAAGCATCTATATGACAACATTTAATTGTTTTGGAAACATTCAAATCTCAAATCCATCACTAAGCTTCTACACCTAAGAAATTTAAAAAGCTACTAACAATGACTATTTTGGTGACCTTAGTCCTAATGACTAACTCACCTAGTCCACAATGCTATGACCTACTAAGGTCAAAATTAAACATACTATCTTGACTTGGCCAATGTCAAGTACAAGCCAAAACATCACAAATATGGAGGTTAGCCTAGGTGTGCTCCTGCACCAGTTTCTACGTTAGAATTCATGTGTTATGTGTGTATGATTCATTTCTTTACTATTTTGTATCTTACATAGCTAACTCTAGATTGATCGGTATACTCTGCATATTTTCTATGTTTCAGTAAATAGTTATACTATTTATCGTTAGTCAAGAAAGAATAAGGATTGAGAGAGAAAACAGACAGATAGTTAATCATTATTAGTATTTCAATGCATGCATCTTGTAGGGACATAATAATCTGAGATTTATTGATTGGTGGTTAAGTTTGAAGGATAAATTTTGAAACCACTGATTCACCCCCTCCCCCCTCTCAATTATTACTAAAAATTGGTATCAAATCTTGTGTGCTTAGGAAGGAAGATTTAAAGACCTAAGTCAAGATCACAAGATGAATAGACGAGATGTGCCCAAGTTGAACAAAGACAACTTTTCTTCATGGAAAAGCAGGATAAGACTGCACTTATTAGGTATTGGTAATGAGATTACTCAATTCCTAGATACTGAATATGTTTTTCCTACAGGAGTATTGATAATAGATTAATTAAGAGAGAAGAATGAGAACAACTACATGGTCATAGAGCTTTCTTCCTCACTCTCTGATGTTGAATTTGAGGATGTCAAACATTGCAAAATTGCAAAGAAGATGTGGGACAAACTGAAGCTTGTACATGGAGGTCATAGAAATGTTCTAAGAGCCAAGGAAGAAAGCCTTATAGGAAAGTTCGATGATATCAGAATGAAAGAGGGAGAAAACATCACATAGTACCACACAAGAATCAAAGAAGTAGTCAATTCTATACCAAGAGTTGGAGGTACACTTGAAGAGGAGACAGTGGTAAGTAAAATCTTAATAACCTTACTTCCTATATATGCTATTAGAGTTTTTGTCATTCAAGAAATGAGAGCAGTACTAAACAATTTAGTTACTCTTGATAGTTTAATTGGTAGACTCATTTCATTTGAGAAGAATAACTTTGATATTAGTGTCTTACCAAACTTAGAGTCTGCATTTAAGTCTTCTATGAGAATAAGAAAATCATGTCATAGACACACATCTAGAAGAGATAGTGAAAGTGAAAGTGAAGAAGTAGATCTAGATGAAATATAAGCACTTATGGCTAGAAGAATGTAGAGAGGCAAAGGTGAATACAATGGCAAGTTACCACTTGTATGCTTTAATTGTAAAGAGATTAGACACTTTGCTGCAAGATGTCCTAATAGAAGAAAAGATGACAGAGTTAATGACAGATCTTTTGAGAATAAATCTGACTGAGGTGATAACAAGGATTATAGAAGTTACTAACAATCAGAAAGAAAAGATACCCAAGACTACAAGGACAAAGGAAAGAAAGCCAGCTACCTAGCTTCTTGCAGAGATGAAGATACTGACACGAACCTGATGAAGACATCGAGATGGTGTTTGTGGCTATGAAAGACGATTCAGATGAAGATGAAAGGTATGTAGAATTTGTACTCATATCTAGGGTTAGAAAGAATGACATCTGGATTATAGATAGTGGTTGCACCCACCACATGACCGGTGACAAAGAAAAGTTTAACACTTTTGAGTATTATAATGGTGGTACAGTAAGAATGGGTAATGATACACCTTGTCCAGTTGAAGGTAAAGGAACTATAATGTTGAATAGCCTAATTAAATGTGAAAATTCTTACTGGGTAAAAGGATTGAATTATAATATATTTCAAGTGTTTCTCAGCTGAATAATTTATGTCACAGAGTAGCATTTGAGAATAAGAAGGTAAAGATCTTCAATGAATCAGGAAGATTGATTGGTACTAGTGAACAGACAAAAGGTAACTTAGTCTATCTGAATGATACTAACACCACTTTCTTAATGACTAGAAATGAATACATATGGTTGTGGCACAAAAGATTGTATCATGTGAATTTTGAAAATATGATGAAAATAAGCAGAAGGAGAAATATTAGAGGCTTACTGACGATGAAAAATCCCGACAACATCATGTGCAAGATTTGTCAAAAAGGTAAAATGACAAAGTCTAGTTTCGAAAGTAAAACCCATAAATCTGATGATATTCTAGAAGTAGTCCATACTGATCTATGTGGACCAATGAGGACAAAGAGTTATTATAGAGATAGATATTTTATTCTCTTTGTTGATGATTACTCTTGAATGATGACAGTTATGTTTCTAAAAGATAAATCTGAAGCATTCAAGATGTTTAAATGGTATAAGGCCATGGTAGAAAAACAAAGTGTAAGGATTTGAAATGCTTAAGATCAAATAGAGGAGGAGAGTTTATATCAGATGAATTCACTAATTATTTCTTAGTTATTTCTTGGCCTACAGATCATTCAACAAAGTGAAGGTATTTTCATTACATAGTCCAAATACATTAAAGAGGTCTTGAAAATATTCAAGATGGAAGATTCCAAACCATTTGGAACACCGATGGCCACTGGATGTAAGTTGACAAAGGAGGACAAGAAAATAGAGGTAAATCAGACTTTGTACATATCAATGATTGGAAAACTCATGTATGTTGTACACGCTAGACCAGATATTGCACATGCAATAGGAATAGTTGCTAGATTTTCTACTAACCCCAGGGAATCACATATGACTACTGTGAAAAGGATTTGAAGATATCTAAAGAATACTAAGGAATATGGCTTATGGTATAGAAGAGAAGGAAAATTTGAACTTAAGGTGTTTACCGACGCTGATTGGGATGGAAATCTTGATGACCGAAAGAGCACAACTAGAGGAGAATTATTTATGGATGATAGACTTGTCACATGGATTAGCAAGAAGCAAGGATGCATCTCTTAGTCTACTACAGAAGCAGAGTATGTTGTTGCTGCTGCAAATTGCTCAAATATTGCATGCATCAAACAGTTACTGGAAGGTATGCATATGAAGATCTTTGAACCAGTAATTATCTATTGTGATAACACCAGTGCAATAAACATTTCCGAGAATCCAGTCATGCATGCTAAGACTAAACACATTGCCATCAAGTATCATTATTTGAGAGAACAATTTCAAGAAAAGGAAGTGACACTTGAGTATGTGCAATCCAAAGAACAATTAGCTGATATCTTCACCAAGCCACTGTCCAAGGATATATTTGATTATTTGAGAAAGAGACCAGGGGTCAAACCCTTGTCTACCAGTCAGTAAAATGACTAGAAGGCTGCATCAGCCTACATATTATTAGAATATCAGTAATGTTGATGCAAGCAAAGATATGAACTTCAAAGCTACATCTATATACAGACAGGTATATACCTTCACCGAGCACCAGAGCATATTGCTGATGGATAAGGGAAATTCAAGAAGTATATTATGGATGAAGAGGATTAATTGTTTAACATGAATGTCAAATATTTGTAAGATATTTGTTTGGCATTGTTGTTAAAGGGAGAGAAATTATCCATATTATTAGATCTTTCTGGAAAGGGAAAGAGATTATTCGTTATCACATTACTCCAATGGGGAGAGATTATATCCTTAGGGAGAGAAATTGTATGGAAATATTATAAAAAGGGAGAGTTGCTGACAAGAGAAAAAGACATCAAAAGGGAAAGAACATTCAAGGGAGAGAAATTGACACAAAAAAAACACAACACATTAGAATACAGAGAGATGCAAGAATCAAATCTAAGCTAAAATAGATCTTACTGATGGTCAGACATTTATCGGTTATTAGAACAAAAAGATTTGTAGTATGATGAATCTCAACTATTGTATTTCATATTATATTAGAAATAGTATAGTGTGATAATATAGTATGTTTCCATCAATGCCAAAGGGAGAGATTGATGACATGTAACTGATTGAATGTTTGACAATGTTAAGTTGAAGATAATGCAAGGCATTAAATCAGTTAATGTATTGTATTTTCATTGATGTCAACTTGATATCATCTATACGGTCATGTACATAATGCCAAAGACTTCAGAGAATAAATGGAACAAAGGTTATGCTTTGAGAAATGCATAAAATTCAAGTATTCACTAAGTGACAAACAACACTGACAGAGTGCACACCAATGGAAAGAGAAAAGAAGAACGGTCAGAGTGATGCCTGGCGATCATAAGTATAGTATTGCCTGACGAAGCTAAACCACAATGATGCCCGATGAGAAAAGTTAGAAGGTTGCCTAACAAGTAAAATTCCAATGATGCCCGATAGACAGAGATCATGAAGCTAACTGGACTGTCACTAATGGAAGTGTCAGTTGTCACTGATGACTAACTGCAGTAGTGACCGATAGAACAGAAAGTTTAGAAAATGAAAAAATATCTAGCTAGAAGAGCTAAAGATAGACTTAACTGGTTGCCTACTTTGTTTTATTCGACCAGAGATAAGTGATTGATTTAAAGATGATTTGTATAGTTGGAAAGAAGATATCTACGAGACAAATCAGTATTTATGCTTTAAATCTAATAGGATGGATTGTTTTTCACACCAAGAATCGAGAGTCAAGAATCAAGAAACAATGAATATCATGTCTATATAAGAGACAAGCTTAATTCATTTAAAAATGGGATTAAGGGGAGTGAATAGAAAGAAGATGCTAAAGAGAAAGTGATGAAGAACAAATTCATGCAGTGTTGATCAAAAAAGCTTAAGGAAGAGCTAAGGAAATCTGTAGACACCGGCGAACAGTGAGCACAACATCACAGAGCAAAAAGTATGGAGCACAAAGGATTGAATTGATACATTGGTCGGAGAGGTAATGTACTTAAATAGATCTGAAAATATGCAATTCAAAGTTGCAATATGAATAGGTCATAGTGTTTTAGTTTAACCATTGAAGCATCAAGTCTCTTAACCGAGGACTTAACAGTCTTCTATATGTTGAGGTACATCTCAAGGAGTGCCAAAAAGGTTGATTCATGAAAGTAGCATTGGACTTGCCCGATACCTATTGACAGTCTAAGAAGGAGGGTGATTCAAGGATGGTAGCAATAGATGCCCGATACTAAGTGACAACCCCTATGTATAAAATCCTCTAACAAGGTTGCACTTAACAGTGTGTTTGTAACCTTTAATAGGGTTGGCTCCTAACATGGCTCACTTCAGAAGAGTGAAAATTTGGGGTACCGGTCCTAGTGGTTTTTCCCTTAACAAGGTTTCCACATTAAAATTCATGTTTTATGTGTGTATGATTCATTTCTTTACTATTTTATATCTTACATAGCTAACTCTAGATTGATCGTTATACTCTGCTTATTTATTGAGTTTCAGTAAATAGGTATACTGCTTATCGATAATCAAGAAAGAATAAGGATTGACAGAGAAAACTGACAGACAGTTAATCATTATTAGTATTTCATGGCATGCATCTTGTAGGGACATAATAATCTGAGAATTATTGATTGGTGGTTAAGTTTGAAGGATAAATTTTGAAGCCACTGATTCACCGCCCCCCCCCCCCTCTCTTANTTCCCCGCCCCCCCCCCCCTCTCTTAGTTATTACTAACAGCGGGTTCACCCTGCTCCCTCTCCAAAACTACTTCAGAAGACATCCAAAGGCGAGAATAAAATCAACTCAACTCTAAGGAGGAGCCATCTTTACCAAGACCAGCTAAAATCTCTATCACATTTTTTGAGGAAACCTTGGACCAGAAGAGACATCTTCTACTGCAACAGGCAATATTTTGTAAGTTTTGGAAAAATAATCTATCCTACTTAGATTTCAATATTTGGGTATTTTCAAATTGGCTAACATTCTGCAGATTGACTGTAGATGGTGAGCTAGGGTTTTTCTTAGTTATTTTCAAAGACTAACACAGTAGAGATAAAAAATTTAAATACAAAGGTTGGTTCTATGCAACAATGGTGCCCAAATTTTGATAGTTTGAAGAATGTCATCAAATTCATTTCGGTGTGGATAACTCTCAAAAATATTCCAATGGAATACAAAGATGTAGATATCCTCCAAATTTTTGCTAAAAAATTGGGTATCTACCTAAATCACTCACAAATGGAGAAAAGTGCATCCCCAGAGCTTTGCTTACTCATGAATTGGGAAAAAGAGCTCCCAACATCTCTCAAAATTATATCAAAGTTTGGAACTTGGGTACAGGTTATTTCGTATGACCACATTCAAAGCAATATAGATCAAATACAAGCCTCATACTTGTTTTAGGAACTTCCAGCACTGGATGACAAACCTAAATGGAATATGGAACATGAAATATCTGATTGGAATAGGCCGGAGGTCCAAATCCCACACTTGGACCTTTTCCCAGAGCTATGGACTTAGAATGCTACATCAACAATTGAGAAAGACATGACCGTAGATAATTTTTAAAAAGAGAATAATTTGTTTTTGTTGTTTTTATACTGGAAAGTTAAAGGCTCTACAAATTGCAGTAGAATAAATCTATTTCTATTAGCCCCTAAACAAAAAACTAGGGAAGTTTCTCAGAGAGGCGAGAATATTGATGGGGTGAAAAAACTTTCTCCAGAGTGGGTCTCAAGAACAAAGTAAAAGAAATCTTTAGAGAGAAGAAAAATAATATGCACGGCTCAGTCCTAATGAAACCAGGGCTAATCAAAATTTTAATAAACAAAGAGATGATGGGAAAGAAACTCACTTTCTCACAAAGTATATGCTCCTCTACTAATCATATTCCAAGACTCAATCACAAATGCATTGAACAAATTCTCACCCAATGTTTCTCAGAGGTGAAAAGAAGCATGATTGCAAAATAGCAAATCAAGTCATAGTAGAAAAAGAACCCCCGGGAGAACAACTCTTCCTATCTAAAAAACATAATGATACAAAAAGATACACAGTGATGGAATCTAATATCATTTCTCTCAGAGTGTGCTTAGTTTTCTTATACAGAATGCACTGAGGACAAAACTATGGCTTCCCCTCAAAGAGAAATGGAGGATGAAATTTTACAAACCAAGATTAGTGACATGTGGGAATTAGCCAGGGCCAAAACAGTCAATCTTCAAAACTTAGAGGTTTTGGAACCTATCACATCCAGTAACAGCTTCGGATGTAGAAAATCATCTAGACTTTTGGCTAAAGATATGGATAGTAAAGCATCTACTGCTAAGACTTTTGGTATACTTAAATAAAGGAAATTTGCAAGGAGATAGATGGAAAAGTCAATAAATCCTTATCAAAACACAAAATTAAAGGGGGGATTGTGCCTTCGGAATCAACATCAAAAACCAAATTCTGAAAGGAATCAGGGAAGGATAATTCATCCAAAGCTCAAACAGAGTATCGGCCTCATGGATCTCCCATTTTCCCCAGACTGCAAACACTATACAATCTCTTTGGTTTCTGATGCAGGAGCATCCTAGGTGTAAGATCAATCTTGCATCACCCAAAAATATTTATGTTTTTATATTCAATAAGGGCTATTTTGTGCAGACCTGCTATTTATGGAAAGTTACTATTTTTGGTAATTTTTTGTATGTGCTCAGAATGATCTAATTTCTTTCTTGGAGGTTCATTTTGGTCATATAAGTCTGCCAGTAAAGTTTCATTGCCAGATCAAGT
>MU223477.1:259135-273395 GCA_018584345.1 Thuja plicata
GATCAAGTGTATATTGGAAGATATTGAAAATTTTCGGTATTGGCAGCAGGGTACATAAACTTTGAACTCAGTTTTGAAGGCTTTAGAGGCCCCGGATGAGGTCAAAAATTTGGGTGACGGGCGCTTGCGCGGCTCAAGCCTGTAGAGCGCTTCGTGGTGTTTCCGAAAAGGGGTTATAATAGCTGATCGGGTCAACTGGTGATGACTTATGGTCTTCGGAAGTTGGGCCTCCTGAAATGGCAGAAAATAATTTTCTTCAAAATTTTTGTTCGGGTTTCAAAGGTTATCTTGAGTCGACTATGATGTAATAAAATGTAAAATAAAATAATTCTAATTTTGGTCGGCCTTATTCTGGAACCTTCCCAGGCAGTGGAAAATTGCCTATATAAGGAAGGCTGTATTATTATCTTAGGCAGTTCAGAATAGTTTTGGGTAGTAGATCTGGGTAATAATTCGAGGCTTTGTCCTACAGAATATTGTAAGGGAATGCCCATGTGGCTTTGCATATTGTAATTCTGAAACTTTGTAATTCCACATTTGTGGAGATAATAAGAAGCCAATTTTCTGTTCTTGCATATCATGGTTGTTTCTCTGTTTATGTTATGTGTTTGTGGTATTAAGGGGAGCACCCTTCATCAGTTTCTCAAGTAATACTTCTTACCTGGAGAAGACTACCAAATCAGTCACTTTTATAGAATGACTCCTAGAAGCAGATTATGTGGAGGATGAAGAGAGATTAAATGACATTGAAGATCTTGTATTTGACATAGAATACTCGGAGGAATACCCCTGAATTCATCCCAATGGGAGAAGCTCACAAATATCTCCTTTGGCCTCTCCAGTGTCTTTGAAACACAATAATAACTTAGGCATTCAGAAATCCACAACAAGAAACTCTCTTCTAGATTGTGGGGCTATTCTTAAAAAAGGCAGAGGCAGGAAATCACTAGCAACATTAAGATCTAAAGATGGGGATGATTTTGATTGAACAAATATCACAACATACTGACATCTAGGGGAGGGGAAGTTTCTTCCCAAGTTACAATAAAAATTATATCATGGAATGTTAGGGGCCTTAATGCCCCTAACAAGCAGTGAGTAGTTAAAAATTACATTCTTTCTTCTAAGGCTAATGTAGTATTATTATAGGAAACAAAAATGAGTTGTGAACAATTAGGAAAGTTCACCAAAGATCTAGGTAACTCTTCAATGGAGGGGATTGAGTCCATAGGCTCCTCTGGAGGCATCACAATTATTTGGAATTCTAGACATCTCTCTTGCTCAAATTTGGTTAGAAGTAGTACCTAGATAGGTGGGGAATAGGAAGCTTTGTCTCCAATTTACGCTTCTCCATTTTAAATGTATATGGGCCAAATCTCAAAAGGAGGAAAATAGAAGTTTGGGAGGAGATCAGTAGATGTCTGGCAGATTGGTCAGATAATAACATTATTCTAGGGGGAGACTTCAATGCAATAGTACATCCATATGATAAATTGGGGGGCTCTCAAAGGGAATCTCAAACCCAATCCGATTTTAAGAATTGGCTACAATTTGATAATCTCATGGAAATTGAACTTGAAAATGGAACATTCACCTGGTCAAGAAGAAGACTTGGTTCTAGCGATATCTCAGAAAAAGTAGATAGATTTTTCTTTAAAGGAGACTTAACTGCCTTCCCATGCGATATGAAAACTTCAATCTCCCCAACTTCAGGTTCATATTAGTTCCCTATTCAACTTGAAATCTTGGGGGAAGACAAACCTTTGTTTTTCTCGTTCAAATTTGAGAACATATGGCTTAAAGATGAGAATTTCTCTAAATTGGTCAGGTAAGAGGATCAAGGATGTTTTTTTTTGTTTCTAAACTTAAGCACATAAAACTAAATTTGATCAACTAGGATAGAAACCATTTTAAAAATATCTTCTCCTCCAAATTGGATATTGAACAAAGGCTAAAGGACTTGAATGAAATTATCATATAGCAGGGGATGAATAGTTTTTTTTTTAACTTAAAAAAAAATTCTTCTAAGGGAACATGAAGATATACTAGCTAAAGAATAAATATTTTGGAGATAGAAATCCAGGGAGACTTGGCTAGAAGCAAGGGACAAAAACACAAAATTCTTTCATAATAGTACTAAATAGCGCAGGAGTTCCAATAGAATCCATAAAATCTCAAATGTGTACGGGGATATACTCCAAGATCAAAAGGATATTCAAGTAGAAATTGTAAGCTTTTACACAAACTTGTTAAATAATTTAGTGTATTCACTTATTCAGGCTCAGAAAGACATACTGATTGACATTCCTAAGATAATCACTCATTAAGATAACTAATTCCTTTCGGCCAAATTATCAAAAGAGTAAATTTTGCAAAACCTTAAGCATATGGCTCCTGATAAATCCCCTGGCCCAGATGGATTCCCCCCTAGCTTCTTTCTACACTATCGGCACATTCTGAGGAAAGAGGTCACAGAGGCTTTGGATGTGGCTTGTTCTTCAAGTAGATTTCTAACCAAAATTAAAATAATTTTATTGTCTAATTCCCAAAAAAGATCAAGCTAGCTCAATATGGATGAATTTAGGCCAATAGCTCTTTATAACATAATCTACAAATTTTTATTCAAAGCTTTACCCAATAGATTAAAAAAATTACATGGTAAGATAATCGGGGAAGAACAAACAAGGTTTTTTCCTGGGCGATCAATCATAGATGGAGACATCATTTCTCAGGAAGCCATCCATTCTATTTAATGCAATAAACATCAAAGCATGATTATTAAACTATATATATATCAAGAAGGCCTATGATAAGGTAGACTGGAGATTCTTAGCCAGATACATGGAAAAATTTGGGTACTCTAAAGCCTAGATCAATTTAATTTATTAAACTGTATATCTACTCCCAAATTTTCCATCCTTATAATTTTTTCCCCACATGGTTATTTTGAAGGTTCAAATGAGATCAGGTAAGGGGACCCATTATCACCCTTCTTATTTATCCTCATGGCAGAAGCCTTGTGGCGTAGACTTATTAGTTTACATAATCAAGGCTCAATTAGTGGTGTGGAAATCACCTCGGCTGTAAGGGTAGTTACTCACCAGCAATTTGTAGATGAAATTTTTAGTTTTGGCAAGGGAATCATTGGGGAGACTTTGCAAATTAAGAAAACCCTTGACAGTTATGCATTAGCTTCAGGAAAAGTTGCCAATAAAGACAAGTCTCTAATTTTCTTTTTTCATACAAAGAGGAAAATTCAGCATCAGATAACAAAGGTTTTGGACTTCAAGACTGGATCTCTCTCATGTTCTTACCTAGGAATCCCAATTGACAAAGCTATAAGAACATCATTAGTTTAACATGGACAAGAGAATGGAATCATGTAAATTCTAATGGTTACCATGGGCAAGCAGAATTGTTATGATTAAAGCTACTTTGGCAGCTATTCCCATTTATCTAATGTCTTGCATGGCATTACCAATGGGTAACTATATGGACATTGTCAAAAAACTCATGAAATTCTTCTGGCAAGGCACGGACACCAAAATAAAATTTACCCTTATTTCATGGGATAAAATATGTAGTCCAGTGGAGGCAGGGGGTACAAGGATCAAAAACCAACTTTGGCAGAATCGGGCTCTTGGAGCGAAACTTTATTGCAAAATTCTCAAAGAACCAAATATAAAATGGGTAAGGATTATTAGAGGGAAATACCTCCACAACCTTAATTAAGTTGAAGTTTCTAGAGTCAGGGAACTCCCTAGGGGATCCATAATTTAGAATTTTATTTCAAGATCTAGGGGTATTATTGAGGATCACATCTCCTGGAACATCAAAGATGGGAGTAGAGCTCTTTTCTGGGATGACTCATGAGGGGGTATCCTAGCATAATTTTTTTTTGGGATCAAATAGAATTAGCATAGTGTTTTTAGATAAGTGGGGGGTCTTGGTTAAATATTACTTATCACCTTCCTCAGTGAGCAATGCAGTTGGCTCTTGGCATTGGAGTCATTTTATAGAACTCAACTTAGACCCTACAGACTTGGAACATCTTAACAAGATTATTGAAGATAGATTCTTTCTTCTTAAAAAGGGAAAGGATGAAATCATTTAGAATGGGTCAAAATCATAGATTTATAATGTGAAGGATGGATATAGACTAAATTTCAGGTTTCCCCCTAGAAACCCAATCCCAAAACTCTAGACAACTATGTTGGAACAAGGTATGTCTTCCGAAGGCAAGCTTATTCTCTTGTGCAACAATCCAGGATAGAGTCCTCACTACTAATTGGATCAATAAATTTGGATACCATGGCCCTTAAATTTTCACTTTATTCCATAACAACAAAGAAGACACAAATCATTTGCTTCTCACTTTCTCCTTTTCAGCAGAATGTTAGCAATGGATTTGTGCAAAACTAGGTTGGTCATCAGCCTCTTCCCCAAGACATTTTATCTCTTTTCACATCATGGCCCCAACATTTTAAGGAAAGCCTTTGTGGTAATCTATGGGTTATATCTCCTTATTTTGATATGGGAATTATAGAAAGAAAGAAAGAGAAGGATATTCCAAGACAAATCAATGAATATAACTTACTTTCTCAATAAAATTGAGGCATCCATTGTTGAACTAATGAATTCTCGCATCCAATCTAAATGTGCACAGCATAAGTACTATACCAGTTGGGATGATAAAATTATGAAGTGTTGGTTTGTTCCTAAGTCTCCTTCAATATTAGGCAAAGGAATGCAATCAAGTGCAAGGCTTCGAGAAAATTATCTCTGGTCGATCCCTCCTCGAGGTTGGTTCAAATTGAACTTTGATGGGGCCTCTAAGGGTAACCCATGTCCATTAAGGGCTAGATGTATTATTCATTCCAGTGAGGGTAAGGTAATTAATAAATTAGCAAGACCTCTAGAAATAGACACCAGTAACATGTTAGAATTTAAAGCATTACTTTTTGGATTGTCACTTGCAATTGAATTAAAATTGGGTAAACTGGAGATTGAAGGTGAGTATATGATCATGCTAAATATAGTTAGAATCCTCTCTACCCTGAATTAGAGATTCAAAGCAAATTTGGAGGTCATTCTAAATTTGGTAGATAAATTTGAAGCTACAGTGGTCAATCACATCTTCCGCAAAGGCAACCACTTAGTAGAGGAGCTAGCGAATCAGGCAGCATTTGGCATATCTCTCAAGTACACTTGTCCACCCTCAATGGATTTGAAATTAGAATGAGCTCACATAGCTTTTACTTCACAGTCCAAACAATGCTAAAAAATTCAAATTTTGAGTTGGAGCGGAAGGCAAATTCTTTACACAATCATTTTGAGAAGACTTCTTCTTTTTCTTCCCCTTCTTCACATGATTTAAATTCATCATGAGGTGTTGACAATGTAGAGGAGGGATAGGAGACCCTCAAGGACTTAGACAACAAAGCATATTCCTCTCCTCTAGTCTTAGGTAGCTAAGAGTGTTCCAATATTCTCAGACTCACAAGAGCCAGAATCTTCAGTGTTCTTGGCTTCACATCAACACTATTGAATCCTATGGCATTTGGAGGATTCCTGCATAAATTTCTTTAGATTTGGCATTGGCCAGTTGTTTTTTGAGATAACTTTTCTTTAGTTTTATATTGTATGGGCTATGATCGAAGGTTTTCTTGCTGGTTCTTTCCTCATGGTATGCTCTTGAACCAGGTTTGATGTACATTTATTACAATTAATAAATTTCATCTCAGCTTCGGCCCCTTATTCATCAGAAAAAAGGAGGAGGAATATAATGGACGAATTAAAATTTTCTAAAGATTCTGATGGGTTCCCTCCATGTGGATGCCCCTTCATCGAGCACCCATGGTAAAAAGAAATGTTTCTAGAGTAAAACTCAAAAACATTTATAAGTGGCTAGGGTTTCATGCGTACGGCGTTTTGTCTATGTTTTCGCTCTGAGCCATCCATCTATCATACCGCATTTATTGCGGGATCTTTTTTGCATTAGGGTTAACCTTTAGTATGGCTCCGGCCAACTTTGGCCCAGCAGTTGCTGTTGGTGCTTGAGTTGAAGCTTCAGACAGCCATGGTGCCTCCTCTGAACAAACATCCCCGCAAGTTCATCCTGAAGGTCTTTCACGAGGTAACCCTGATATTATTCTTAATCCACAGGAATTTGATTCTGCTTGTGAATGGTTAGAAAAGCATACGCTAATTGGATATTTTGTGGGTCGTACTCCTCCTGAAAGTATCCTCAAAGATTGGGTCAACAAGAGCTGGACCCCTTATGGGGTCCATCTTGACGGTGTGCAAAACCTTACCAAAGGTTTTTTCCTTTTCCAGTTTGCTAACCCTTCTCAGGCAGAAGCGATTTTTAACCTTGGACCCTGGACTGTTACGTCCTCCCTGTTAGTTTTTTAGAAATGGTCTCAAGATTTTACTATCTTGGATGAAAAAAAACATAGGGTTCCAGTTTGGGTTGAGTTCCCTGGCCTCCCTTTGCCATGCTGGCCATTTATTGAGTTTATTGCTAAGACCCTAGGCAAAGTCATTGTCATGGAACATGACAAATTTTCAATGCCCGTCCCCAGAAGCGGGTCTTTGTTGAGGTCGACCTTTCTAGGGACCTCAAGGACACTGTTGAAATTTAGATTGGTGCTCTCACCATCTCTCAAAATGTGCTTTATTTGAATCTTCCCAACACCTACTATCGGTGTTAATCGGCAGAGCACAAGATCAAAGATTGCCCGCTGGTTACCCCTCAGGTGAAACCCGCGCCTAAAGACATGCCGGTTAAGGCTGCCGAGGCTAGAAAAAAAGAAGAATGGACTACCGTTATGTGTAAAGGATAGAATGCCTCAGGCCCTAAGATGACACATGCCTCTGGTGCTGTAGTTTCATCTCTAGATGTGCCCGTTGGTCATTCTCCACCAGTTGATGCACCACCAGTGGCACCCATTGTTTCAAACCCTGTTTCACAGGGGAAGAGTTTAGCTGCAATGCCACCCACTCCAGAAGTGGTGCTTGCACTGCCAACAGTTTCTCTGCCCACTTCCAGGGTTGTGCATCGGTCTCGCAGTCCTGATGGACACACAGAAGACCCAGATAAAAGGTGGTTCACCTCTAGAGATTTCATCCCCAGCTTTGGTTCTGTTCCAGCCTATTTGCAAAATAGCTTCTCCTCTCTTGGGGATAAGGAAGCCATGCAAGAGATTTTATGAATTTTCTATCATGGAATGTGTGAGGTCTAACTGACCTCTCCAGAAAGTACTATGTTTGTGATACCCATCGCAGACTTTAGACTCTGGACGTGCTTTGTTTACAAGAAGTTAAAATTTCTGGGTTTTTTCTTAACTCTGCCTGTCATGTCATATGGCTGGACGGCATTGTCTTTTCTTCTCAGCATGAAGCTGGCAAAGGTGGAGTCATTACTATTCTGTCACCTCGCCTTCATTCTTGTGTTATTGCGCATGGATCTGACCCGATGCAATGTGTAACCTGGATTTTTCTATCTCTGCATAATCATTCTTTTGGTGTTATTAATGTTTATGCCCCTAATGATACTGTCAAAAGATCTCAATTATGGTACTGGTTGGCAGACAACTTGCCTCCAGCTACTTGGGTTATGTGTGGGGACTTTAATATGGTTGAGCTAGCCACTGACAAGGAGGGAATTTTGCCTTTTCATTGGATAGTTGGGGAGAGAGAAGCCTGGTATCACATGCGCAATAAATTGGGCCTTTTTGATCCCAATGCTAACCGCCACCAACAGGGTGGGGTCTGGCATACTTGGTCTAATTTTAGAGCGGGTTCTGACCGCATATTTAAGAGACTGGATCGTGCTATGATAATGGCTCAATATTTTTTCTCTTTTTCTGAAGACCGAGGCCTACCTGTCATTCTTCTGACACATGTTACCTTGTCAGATCACTTCCCCATTTACTTTTCCATTACCTGGCAGTCCTGCGCCAGGAGAGCTACACAGACATAATTTTTTCTTAACACGTCTGTGCTGACGCACAAGTCCACTCTATCCCACATTCTGCAAGTTTGGAATGTTGAGCCTTGGCCCCACAGTGATACAAGTTGGATTCAATGGTGGAATGACGCCATTGCCTACACTGCGAGATTTCTTCGCATCTATGGCCGTCAGCTAGCCTACTACAGGAAGCATGCTTATGAAGCTAATACTAAGGCTCTGCGTAGCGCTGCTGAAATGCTTATGTTGAACCCTTTTGACACTGAGCTCTAGCTTAAGCTAGCCCAGCTTCGCCATGAGAAGCAAATTGTTGATGCCTATGCTGTTCGAGGTGCTCAAATCAAAGCCCGCCTCCATTGGTTGGAAGTGGGCGACAAAGCTTCCAAGGAGTTTTTTTAGGCTCTCAAAGCTCGTCATACCAATGTTGGTATTCAAAAGATTAAGCAAGGATATGAAACCCTCACTGAACTTCTGGCCATTCTTCAGGCCTTTCTCCAGCACTATGAGCAAGTCTTTGCTTCTAAGGGCAATTCAGCTGCTCGGGATGAAGCTCTCAAGGCCTATATTGCTGTTACTCCAAACCACCTAGTGCTTGAGCAGCGTGTCTTCTGTGAGAAAATTCTTACCATATCAGACCTCAAGGAGGCGGCTTTCTCTATGGCCAATGATAAATCTCCAAGATGTGATGGCTTCCCCTGTGCATTCTACAAACACCTCTGGGATGCTGTGGGTTCTGACTTGCACAAAGTTTACCTGGAAGCTTTTCACAACCAAAGTTTGGGAAACATAATTAACAAAGGGAATATTAAATTCATACCTGAGTCTGGTGATCCGGAGGATATCTGCAATTGGAGGCCCATCACTCTGTTGAATGTTTCCTACAAGATCATTGCCAAAGCCTTAGCTCTCAAGATCAGACATCTCCTTCCCCTCATTGTTCTTCCTGAGCAAACTGGCTTTATTAAGTCCAGGTATATTCTTGACAACATCATTGCAGTTTGGGAAGGGATGGAATGGGCTCGTCAATCCAAATAGGCTGCTCTGTTCCTCAAAATTGACTTTGCTAAAGCCTATGACCGCATTGAATGGCCTTTCATTCTGGCTATGCTTCAAGCTCTGGGGTTTGGCCCTCACTTCCTCCAATCTATGGAAATGCTATTTGGAGATGCTTATGCTTTCATTACTATCAATGGGGCCCAATCTGATACTTTTGGGCTTTTTAGATCCATCTGGCAAGGCTGTCCGCTGGCTCCTGCCTTATATGTGCTTGCTGCTGAAGGCTTTGGGTATTTTCTTGCCAATTCTATTTCTGCTGGTTTGGTTTGTGGCATTTCCCTTCCTGATTCCTCTTCCCAGTTCGTCAATGGCCATTTTTATGATGACTCCTTTCTCACTCTTATTGAGGATGAGGAGAACATTTCCAATGCTTTTCAATGCTTGGACACCTTTTTTCAAGCCTCTGGATCAGCCATTCAATGGTGCAAGACTCTTTTTTTCTGACAATCCTTTCTTCCAGCTCCGCCCTGGCTTGCTAGTTTCGGCTGGAAATGGGTGCAACATGGAGAATTTTTTCTCTTCCTAGGAATCCCTTTTTCCTTCCATGGCTCTGCTGTGGAATTATGGAATGTTGTACTTGCTAAATTGTGAAAAAATTGCATTACTAGATTTGCAAGCCGCTCTCTCTAGCAGGGAAGTTCCAGATTTGTTTGAAAGTGCGGGCTGCTACCCATGTTTATTATTCCTCTTGTTGGGCTCCCTCCAAGGCCTCTTATCTCAAGCTTGAGCACCTGCTCAGAGACTTTCTTTGGGCCTCCGGTGTTGATGGCCATGGGCTTCATATGGTTGCTTGGGAGTACTGCTGCCTTCCCCGTGACTCTGGAGGCCTAGGCCTTCTTTCCACCTAGAAGAAAGGGCTTTCTCTTTGTGTGGAGTGGATTATTTGAGCTCTCACTGGTGATGAGGCATGGAAAATTCTTGTCAGACACTGCATCTCCGCTGGATTTTTGGTTCACCGGCCTGCCTGGAAAGGCATTGGCCTCCAAACCTTGCTCACAATGAGAGAACCTATTCAAATCTAGGGTACCTTCATCATCAAGAGAATTTGGAAATCCTGGGAAGCTATCAAGCCCTAGCTTCAATGGGATGGTGATGATTTTCACAATGGGCTTTCTTTCAATTAGCAGAGTCTCTGGTGGTCTCCTCTGTTTTCCATACATGGTATTCCCTTGGCCAAAACTCAAGGGGCTTGTGCTCTGCATTTTTTCAAATGCGGCATTCAGACTCCCAAAAATCTTTTTTCCAGAGTCTCTATGGGGCTCCAATCTTGGGAGGATATGTAGGTTCAATTTTGGCTGGCTCATTCTGATCGCCAGACTTTTGATCTTTTGGTTTCAGCTATTCCTACCAATCTGCTTCACAGGATTGGCATTCAGGCTAATAGGCTATGGTGGAAGGATTGGAAATGGTATCATGCCACGCCTTTCAGCAATTACAAACCAAGGCTGGGGTATAGGTGGTTATCCCCGCATCTTCAGATGGTGGATATCCTTAACCAGAGATGGCATCTTCATTCGGCCACTTCCCACTGGAGCTCTCATTTTCATACCATCTGGACCACCATTACAGAACCCAAGATGGCTCTTTTTTCTTGGTGTCTTTTGTTTCAAGGTCTCCCAGTTGGCCCTAGGCTCAAACATCTGGGAGTTCATGACCCTCGCTATCCTTTTTGTGGTCACCTTGAGATCTTTTTGCACATTTTTTGGTTCTGTAGGAGAGCTCAACAGTATTGGCAGTGGATTCACAATTTTTTTAAGCCCTTTCAGCCTGAGCCCTTTTCTTGGCATATGATTGTCTTAGGAGACTCTCCTAGACTCCCCTCCAAGTTTACTCAAATTTTGCATACTTTCAGGATGGAGATTTTGTTTAATCTTTGGAAAGATAGAAATGCTGTTATTTTTTCTCATAGCTCTCTTGATACAAATCTTGCTTTGTTTAACAAAGCTTGTATATGTAATAATGTTGTTATGCAGATTCAAGTGCAAGCCAATAAAGTGGCTCTAGAAGTGGCTCACCTACAGGAGCTGCTCAATCATTGGGGCAATGCTCCTTGCACTGTTTCTCGGGTTCCTTCGGATGCTCTCTCTGCTGAGGGCACGCCTCCCAGAGGCTGCTACCGCAGGCGCAGCTCCTCTGCACACCGCTCACACACGCCGCGGTCCCAGGCCCCCTGCCACCACTCTCTGAGAGGTGGCAGGGACGGATGGTGGTGCCGCTCAGCTTCTCTGCCTCCTCGGCAGTCTGGGTGGGCGCCGGCTCTGGCGCATTCTGCCCCTCCTAGTGCTCCTGCTATTTTTGGTGCTTGCCGTGGTTTGGATTGGCCTCCTTCCACCTCTTCCAAGTTTCCCCATTTGTCTCTTGCTATCTCCCCACCCAGGGCGGATGAAAAAGAAAAAGAAAATACTGATGCTGCTGGTTGGGTGCTTCCCGACCTTCCTACCAATCCCACTAATAAGTGGGGACCAAATGATCAAGATCCTCCGCCTTCTGCCTTTGCTCTTGTTTCCTGAGGGCTTTATTTTTTTTGATGAGTAGTTTTCATTTGCGGCTCTGCCATGTGAACTTTGCAGGGTGATTTCTATATCCCCTGGCCCCTTTTTTGTGGATATGTAACTTTAATATTTTTTAATAGAAAAGGCACTATTCATCAAAAAAACATTGATAAGTTATGTGCTTAATTTGATTCCACTTCTCTGCCTTATTTGTCAGAATAAGCTTTATTTGTTTTTTATGCAATTTGATGTCTCTTCCATCCTTCATTTTTCCTCTCTTTGTCCCTCCTTTCATATAATCCAAATCCAACCAATATGCACTAGGAAACTTTAAAAAATCATAAGCTTCAGCGTCACCCTCTTCAGTATAATAATCAAATTTATTTTTTATTTCTTAAAAATAATCAAATTTATGCATTAGCAACATTAGAGAAGAATTTAACATTTAAAATGCCTTAACATTCTCATATTTTAGCAAAAAAATGAACTGGCGAAATAAAGCAGCGAAAGCGCAAAGAAGGCAGTATAGGAGTTTAGAGAGCGCATTTCTTGGTTTTCAGGTAGGGAAATCCAGCAAGGAGGATACCTTTGTAGGAAAAAATGAAGGCAGAGAATCAAAGGTCAAAAACAATGATGTCGATCAAGACACAAGCAGCACGGGTTTCTCTGGTTACTGTTTCAACTATTATCTTTACGGACACAAGCTCATCGATTGCAGAAAACCTGATATGCGCTCCTCTAGATCCAACTATGAACACCTCAAAGAATTCATCGAAAATCAAAAAAAGAAGAGTATAGCGGAAGGAAATCAAAGAAAAGTTCTCCTGAAACCCCAAAATGAGGTTATTCGGGTCAAGGAACAAATCGATACACCAAAGTCAGACAGCAAAAAGAGGGATCACAGAAATATACCAAAGATTTTTTCGGTTAGTAACTTGGATCACCAAATAAATTTTTACTCCAAAACAAAGTATGCAGTAAATAACACCTGCACTTCCGGGATGGAGCGTACCCTAATTTCTGAAAGTGCTTCAGTCAAAGACTCTGAGGTTCCCCATTATGCATTGAGGAGTGGCAGATATTTAGGGCTCTAGATGAACCCCGGGATTGCGAAACAAAAACAGTCAGAATGGCAGGAGGTCAAAAATAGAAAAAAGGTAAGAAGCATTGCACTGAATATTAAAAGCAATAACATCTCTCTAAAAAATTCTTTTGATTCGCTAAACAATGAACATGAATCATCTAAGAGGGGACTCTCTTCTCCCTTCCATAAGATTAAGAGGGTTTTGGAAAGGAAGGGAAAATCTAGGGATAGAGATATTCCGCAGCCAGAATCAAAAAATATATCCCACTCCTTAGTTAAAACCCTAAATAACCAATCAGGGTTTTCAAAGATTAGGGGGAATAATGAGTACCCAAAATCCAAGCAAATTGTAAATACCAATGGGAACAGTAAAATGAACAACAATGCATGCTTAGGGTATTTGCCTCCCCATCGAAGAAGCTTGGGCGGATACAAGTATCAAAAGGCGGAATTGAATACAGAGGAATCCTTTTCTAACAAGATCATTCTAGATGATAATATCATAGAACAAGAACAGAATTATCTTGCAGAAACAGGTATCATTGTTCGGTGGAAAGGAACGGGAGCAAGTATATGTGATATCATAGGAGCCTTGTCAAATATGTTACCAAAAGAGGTAAGTATCACTATCCTTGATGAAAATTTTATTTTGGTAGATTGTAAGAATGTAGAACTTAAAAGGAAAATAAAAGAAGAGTATAATCTTAAATTTAGGCATGAATCCTTTTATATATCTAATTGGATCCCACTTTTCAACCCAATATATCTTGATAACTTTGAGGTAGAGAAAGCAATATCTCTTAGGAATCTACCAATCGAATTATCTAATTTAGATACTATCAGGCAGATAGGAAACAAAATTGGTAAATTCATAAGAATCAGCGAATCCAAACCCATTAAAAAAGATAAAACAATTATTGTTAAGATGAATATACATCAGAATCATATCCCACATTTATATTTATGATTCAAATCAAATACAATTATTATCAACCCCATCATCTTGGAAAACTTCATAGAAAAAGCCAATGTAAATTTGGCTACAAACAAAGAACCAGTAGATATATCAACTAATACACTTAAAATGGAGGTAGAAGTAAATTTCCATAATGATAGAGGGGGATTTACTATTACTAGTAAAAGGGATGTGTTCTCTGTTTTATCCCCCTATAATAGTGAATCCCACCTGGAAAAGACTAACTTATCACCCATAAAGGAGGGTACTCAGTCCCAGGATGTTTTACAAATTTTAAGCACCAATAGTAAAGCTGAAATTAGGGAGCAAAAAGAAAAGGAAAACATAAATCAAATTGTGACAATAATAGACAAGCAGAGGGGTACAAATGAGGAGCTAAATACTGAAATAATAAAAGACAAGAAGAACAACAACAACAATTTCCTGGAACAACAGAATTCTGGAAAAATAAACGCAATAGAATCAATCAATAACTTAGAGGAAGATAAACGCAACAAATTCTGGCAAACTCCAGAGAATAAGAATAGCAATGGTAATAAAAAAGATTTAAGCTGTAGAGATACGGAAATTGGAGAACTATCTCACAAATTCAGCAAATTCTTGAATGAAGATATCATTTCAGATGAAGACATAAACACTGAAGATATAGAATGTGAAGAGATAAGCCTTCTCACTGATGA
>MU223478.1:7201-28323 GCA_018584345.1 Thuja plicata
CAATTGATGTACCTTCAATTTTTCATCCCTAAATATTCTTCTATTGCGCTCTTTCCAAAGTTCCCAAATTATGATTGAAGGAGCAGTGATCCATAAATTTGCATAAATGCTTCCTTTCTTTAATTCAGGCCAAGATTGAAGCAATCCAAGAATGGAATTAGTGAGGGCAGATTGCCAACCCAAGATATCACTTAACCATATCCAGCATTGATTTGAGAATTTACATGAATGTAAGATATGGTTAAGATCCTCCTCCTCTTGTTCGTAGAGAGGGCATCTACCAGGACCTTCATATCCCATTTTCTTAAATCTATCTACTGTGAGTAACGTTTGATGCATAGCAAGCCAAGTACAAAGTCCAGCTTTAGGTAGACATAATTTATTCCAGCAAAGGTTTATAGGTATGTTAGTTTTTGGTCTGATTTGTTTGCTTCTAATTGATTTATAGCCATCTCTACAATTATATTCCCCATCCTTAGCTCCATCCCAAACCAGGATGTCTTTGTTTCCAGTGAGAACCACTCTTCTCTTGGTTAATGTCTTTGAAAGGAGACTAGCTTCAACCACGGGTAGATTATAGGCTGAAAAATCCTTCCATTCCCAACCCAAGCCCTTAGGTGATATTTTAATATAATCTTTGACACAAAGGCCCAACAATGTTTCAAGAATGTTCTTAGAATGAGAGAAGTGAGGTTCATCTAGAACATCAAATCCTCCCCAAGAATCAACCCAAAAGAGAGCATCTTCTCTTGTCCCTAAATTCCAAGTCAGTTTGCTAGAAATGATATCGTGACATTCTAACATGAAATTCCAAATGCGGGAGCCTCTTGGTGATTTCCTTTCTCTGAAGATTTTATTTGGATTGTTATTTGTTAAATATTTAGATATAAGAATTTGAACCCACTTAGCCTGAGGATTCTTGTAAAGGTGCGAGACTAATTTGGCCCCTAAGGCTTTCCCTTGATCTCCAATATTTCTAATATCTGCTCCCGCTTCCTCTTTAGGACAACAGACTTTGTCCTAGGCAATCAATGGGTATTTCTTATCATCTCTTGTCCCTTGCCAAAAGAAGTTTCTTAAATGTTTATTTAATTCTTCTTTTTTGTTTGCAGGAAGGTTGATATGTGCTAATTGGTAGATTGGCATAGATGCAAGGACCAATTTAACCAATGTGGCTCTCCCAGCAGAGGAAAGCCATTTACCCTTCAGGAATTCATCTTTTTTTTAATTTTTTCTATAGTTGGATTCCTGAGAGAAGCCGTTGTAGTTCCCTTATCTAAAGGTAATCCCAAGTATTTACAAGGGAGAGTTCCTAGGTTAAAGTTTAAAATGTTGCAAATCTGATGCAATATCTTGCTTGTGGTATTGAAGAAAAATACTTTAGATTTGTTTTCATTGATTTCTTTCCCAGAAGCAGCAGTGTAAGAGTCTAGGATCGATTTGTATGAAATACCCTCATTAACTTCACTGGCCCCATAAAGCATGGTGTCGTCCACAGATTGTTGATGGGTAGTTGGATCCAAATTGTTGGAAATTGTGATGCCTTTGAGATTACCATCAAGATGCTGAGATTTTATAGCTCTCCCCAAGGCCTAGGCCATGATGGTAAAGAGATATGGGGATATTGGATCTCCTTGTCTGATCGCTCTTGAAATCCCAACAAATCCCTCTGGAGTACCATTAATCAAGATCGAGATCTTAGGGGTTGATATACATTTGTATATTAGGTTGATCCAGCTTTTCGCAAAACCAGAAGCTTCAAGGCATTTGCAAATAAATCTCCAATCCACTTTATCATATGCCTTCCTAATATCCAATTTAATTAACATGCTGGGAGACTTATTATTTTGGATCGAGTGAATAGCTTCTTGAGCTATTATAACTCCATCATAAATTGATCTGTCGGGGACAAAACTAGTTTGTTCCTCACTAATTAGAAGGGGTAAAAATTTTTGGAGCCTTGATGTTAAGGTTTTAGAAAGTAGTTTATATAAGGTATTACAAAGCGCAATTGGTCTAAAATTGTTAAGACTTTCTGGTTTATCCTTTTTAGGGATAAGGGTTAGGAATGTATTATTAACTTCTTTTAGGATATTCCCTGAGTTTCTGACACCTTCTAGTGCTACTATAACTTCTTCTCCTATAAAATCCCAATATTTTTGAAAGAAAGCAGCTGGGAAGCTATCAGTACCTTGTGATTTATCAGGGTTCATTCGCATTAATGTGTCCTTGACTTCATTAATTATGAATTTTCCTAATAACATCTTGTTGAATTGGGGTGTTACAACTTTTGGTATATGATTTAGCATGTTGTTTTGATCACATAGATTAGAGGATCTTATGTTATTTAATATATCTTTAAAATATCTTATTGTTTCCTCCACTATATCCAAAGGTTGTTGGAGAACACTCCCTTCATCTGTCTTTATCCTTGTGATTCTATTTGTTACTCTCTTATGTTTAGTGCTATTATGGAATAATTTAGTGTTCATGTCTCCTTCCTCCAGCCAAGATTCTCTAGATTACTATTTCCAGAAGATCTCTTCTTTAGACAATATGTCTTCATATTCGAATAGAAGGGATTTCTCTTCTAGGAATAAAGCCTCATCCATTCCAGACCTAAAAACCCATGTGTTAACCTCCTTCAATTTTTCTTCAACATCTTTTTTCTTTGAAAAATGTTACAAAAATTTTCTGAATTCCATTCTAACAACTTTCTCTTAATAATCTTAAGTTTGCTAAGTACTATGTCATTTTTGAGCCTGAAACCTGAGCTTCTTCCCACCACTGTTTAATGAGGCTAAGGATATTCTCATCTTGAAGCCACACCTATTAAAATTTAAAGGGGCAGTTCCTTAGCCTGGAGTCAGAGACAATATGTAACTGGATAGGGTAGTGATCTGAGCCCGAAATGTGAAGTATTTTAGCATTGAAGGTTGCATTAACATCAGTCAAACTCTCGTAAATATAGAATCTGTCCAACTTTTCTACAATATTACAAAAAAATTTTGTTCTATTATTCCATGTAAAGGCACTATCTTCCTTATGTATTTCTAGAAGGGAGTTCGTAGTGACCTAATCATTAAAGAAATTTGTAGCTTGCGGTAATTTAGAGCTGCCTCCTTTCTTCTCAGAAAGCTTAGTAATAGGGTAAAAGTCCCCGCCAATCAGCTAGAGTTGATTGGGGTGAGAACCAAGGAAGGATTCAATATCTAACCAAACTTGGAGTTTATCCTTTGTTTGTGTAGGACCATTTACATTAATAAGGTTATAAACTATGTTATTTCTGAAGTTCTTTACCTGACCAGCCATCCAATTTTGATGTTTCTCTAAAATGTTGAAGGAAATAGATCTAGGGTCCCATATAATGGCTAGACCACCAGAGGCCCCTATAGCTTGTTATTCCTCTAGGAGCCTAACTCCTAGTTTCTTTTTGAAATTGAGAGCTTCCTCTCTACCCATCTTAGTTTCTTGTATTAGTACTATCTCTGCCTTAGTCCTATTGATGCAGCGGTGGAGGATCCGCTGCTTGTTAGGGGTATTAAGGCCCCTAACATTCCATGAAAGGACAATCATATCCCCTTGGGAAGGCACTGCCCCTTCCCAGCATTAAAGAGAGATGTAATTTTGACCTGACCAGAAGCTTCTCCATCTCTACTTCTTAGTTCACCATTTGATTTCCTACCTCTTCTTTTTAAGGTTCATCCACAATCAGGGTTTTCCTTACTTGTCTGTGTAAAAGCAATACCGTAAGACTTAGGATTAATGGTTTCTAGGTTATCAATTTCCACTAGAAGGTTTGTTGTATCATCAACATCCACTAATAATGTACTCTCAATACCCTTGATAAGAAGAGACCTTTGTAAGAGCAATTCCTCCTTATCACATATTTCATCTAAAAAATTATCAATCATCTCATCCGGGAAAGAGTCACCAACATATTCAATGATAATCTCAACTTCATGTTCTATATGGGTGTCAGTCTCATGAGTAGAACTTTGTTCTTCCTGGTTTAACGAGGCTTTTTTGGATGACCTATTGAGAATGCCTTCTGGAGAGGCCATGAAGTTAGGGTTTTCTATATGTGCCAAAATAGAAAAATCAGAGGGGATTATGCTACTAGGCACACTAGTCAGAGGGGAACCAAAAGGGACATAGTCTGCTGAATCCCCCAGGTATTGTCTAGAACTATAAAGGCAGGCTTGACTATCTTTTTAAGGTCAATAGATTGAATCCACTCGGGTTCTGATAAGGAGACCTCAATAATATTAATTGGATCCTTCTCCATCCGATCCTTGCTATTTTCTAAGACTAAGTCACTGGTTTGAGTTTTACTATCATAATCTTCCTTGGGTGGATGGGAAGACAAGGAAACCCTTATGATCTATGAATCTGAGGTGGGCAAGGAAAAGGCAGTAATTTTTCCTTGGGTACTTTCCTTGTTATAGCACCTATTTTCTAAAAGCTAATCTTGACTCCCATTCCCTAGCAAATTACTTCCCAGGTTTAATCTATCAGAGGATACAACAAAAATCGTGCTCTCCTTTCCTGAAGATATATCAATGCCAGGTTCAATTTTCAAAAAGGGTTGCAAACATAGGTGAGGGGACATGAAGGATACAATAGGTTGAGTTTTAGAGGTTAGAGGAGTGGTATGAATGCTATCAGGATCACTAGAACCATAACAAAGCAACTTTGCTTCCAATGGTATGTCATTGAGGACTCTGTTGTTTTTAGCAAGGTTATGAGTAATTGGGGTAGGAGTCTTAGGAAACAAAGATGAAATAATAAAGCCACCTTTCTCTTGAAAAAAGGATACATTAATTTCGCAGGGCTTAATGAGATCATTAGAGACAAGTTCGTAACCAGGGTGATTCCGCAATAAGATCTCAGCAGGTTCCTGATCTGCAACTAGGTTATCCAGATTTTTATGCAAGATGATAGGATTTATTCTATGAGTTAGTGTTTTTCCTTTGATTTCTATAGGTTTTAGACTTTTAGTAGTAAGGTTCATCCTTACGATGATTACTTTATCTACCTCTAAGATATCGTTATCTGTGAAACCTATGAATTTTCCATAGAGGTTTCCAATTTTCCTTATCAATTCATTGTTTAAGAATTCAACAGGCATATTCTTTAGCATAACAAGTCTTTCCACTTGGAAATTAGATAATTTACTAGGATCAAAAAGCGGGGACCAATCAAAAATAGAAAAATCTATGCCTTTAAATCTAGGTCATCCTATCTTGAGAAGTTTATTTTTGAGATCTAAATTATTACAGTCTATATAGATAAAAATTTTTGGCAAGAGGACTATACTTACCTTATACTCTAGTTCTTTCTTTAACCATAATGCAATGAAGTTTGAAGAATATCCCACTCCATTCCACATGCAAAAAATTCCAAAGAACGCACACGATTCTTGTGTTTTTTCAATCAAACCATCAATACATTTTAAAGAAAGAGATTCAAAAGGTTCAGAGAAGATTTTGGTTTCCCTTCTACGATGAGGAGGAGTGTAGGTTGATTTTAAGGGAGAAATTAAAATCATCATTGGAGACCCAGCTATGTTTCTGCGGTGCAGTGGGGAGTATGGAATAACTGCAGAAGGAAAGGATTTTCCATTTTTAGGTAAAAGTTTTGAAGCTTTAGGGATCAAAGGTTGCGAAGCTTTGGTCTTTATATTATAAGTAATGGAGGTAGAAGGCCAAGAGGGAAGAGGGGAGGATGAGGGAAGAACCAGATTCTGAGCAGAATCCAGTGGGTAGAGATTGGAAAATCTATTTTTTGTGGGTACCACAAAGGCTGATTTGCGAGGAGAGATTTCACGCCAAGCAGGAGGAAAGCGGAAGTAGCGAGCCCTCTTAGCATTTTTCCAATGAGCCAGGATCCACAGGTGCATCAAATCCTTGATGCTAATCTCCCGAGGAGAAGCCCTAGGAAAAACCCTAGGGGAAGAGAGCATCAAATCCAGAGAAGATCTATGAGATTTAGCCAAGTAGACATTGCCAATGTTGGAATCCACCACAGCAGAGGGGATAAATTTGGACGCCGAATATTTGGTCACAGAAAAAAATTGCATTTTTTGGTCTAAGACATGCACTGAAAAAATCTTCGATCGTGAAAAAGCAGTGCGAAAATGCAGAGCCATCATTACAATAACAATAGTAAACTATAACACTCGTAGTAATATATAGTTATATGTATTTGTGTGTCTACATTGTTCAAGATAAACCAAATATATTTAATTGAAATGGAAGATTTTTCCAAAGTGAAAATCATACCTACGTGTCAAGGACCTTATAATTATCACACTTATTAGAATGGACAAGGTTAAATACATTCAAAAGAATTATCTTCACGGGAAGGTCTAAGTTACCACGAATAGAAGCCCTTGTCATGTAGATGGGGTTCCAATTGTAAATGTTTCTATACTTCTATATTATATTTACTTATATTTTCCAACTATTTTAACATGATGTTACATTTGAGTGAGTCATATGCAAGATCTTTTTTAATTCTTATATAAATATTAAATTTATAGTATTTATTTTTTATTTATAAAAATATTCAAAGATCAATAGTACAAACAATATTTATTGATTGAACTTAAAAAATCATATTGTATCTTAATTTCAATTAGCTAACAAACATGGTCAAATCTAAATCCAAATTAGTGGATACATAATACACACGACAACTATCACAACTCAAGTCTCACCATGTTATCATTGTTGAAACATTAATGCCTTTTTAATAAGTTGTTCTCCTTCCATAGTTTTTTACCAAGAGGATTCAACCCCTCGCTCAATCATTATCTCCTTGGTCAATTTCTACTATAACATTGTTCTCAACAAAACAACTAGTATTTTCCATCTAGTTTTTAAATCAATGGTTAGTGACCTAGCAAGATAAAATGCCTTATCCATAAAAATTTGTAGCTCCATAATGCATTTGTAATTTTTGTTATAAGAATTGTCAAATTTATTATTTTATTATAATCAAAGAGCTAAAATTTATAATTATTATTTTAAATTAAAAAAACTTTATGGGCATGTTAATAGTAGATAATGGATGATTTTTTTAGAGTTTCTGAAGATTTTTAGAAATATTTTTGAATTTTATTGTATATGCTTTTGTTGTGACATTTTTTTGAATAAAAAACTACAATTAGACCCAAAACTATTCGAAGATGTATTACTAGGTTTTCAATCCATTTTAGAAAAGAATTCAATACATACAAGATATTTCAACCAATTTGCGCACATAATTTTCCAAAAAATTATTACATTTTTCATTACAGTATTGTGAAACTTCTGTGCCTGCTTTTAATTATAAGACATGTTTTGGGTACTACTGGCTTTCTCTACACATTCCTATGGTACCTTTTTTGAATCTTTGGTGGCATTTTCATTCCTCTTTGTCTGTTTAGCAATGATAATTTCTCAACATATGGTAGGCTTTATTGATCTTAAGCTTTCCCATTTTTCTTGGTGTTTCTTTTCCAAGGCTTTCTTGTGGGTTCTTTCTTTTGATATATGGATATTTGAGACCCTCATTGTCCATTCTACAACCAACCAAATTATTTCAAACACCTCTTCAAGATTTTCCGTCATGCTAATCACTTGTGGATTTCAATTTATTATCTTTTTGGCCCCTTTTGGACAAAATCATTTTCCAGGTGACATATTTTTATTTTTGGAAATCAAACATGCATCCCTTTCAAACATACCCAAACATGACATGCTTTTAGGGTGGAGATTTTTTTTTTCCTTATGGAAATATAAGAATCTTGTTATTCTCACAGCTCTAATGACACTTCTGTTTCACTTTTTACTAAAGATTTTATCTATAGTAAGAAATAAGGGGAAGGGAGATGAGACATAGCTCTCTCTCTCTCTCCTATCCCTCCTCTCTCCTGTCTCTCTCCATTTCCCACTATCTCACTTCCTCCATATCCTCCTATCTATCTCTCTATCTCTAAGTCTCTCACTTTCTCTTCCCATTTATCTCTATCTACCTCTCTTTTTATTCATATGTATTGCCTCTCCCTTTTTATCTGTCCCTCTCTATATTTTATATGTCTATAACTACTTCTTTATGTTTTCCTATCCCTCTACCTATCTCTCCCTTCACCCTCTCTCTTTATGTCCTTATATCTATATATCTCTATCACTCTATATCTTTCAATTTTTTTATCTCTATATTTCTCCCTCACTCTCTCTCTTCTCTACATTTCTCTCTACTCAATTCTCTTTATCTCTCCCTCTATCTATCCCTCTCTCTATTACCAACACTAGATATTCCTCTCTTATTATCTATATCTCTCCCACTACCTCTCTCTCTATCTATGTATTCCCCTATAGTATTAGCTCCAAGACTTTTGCATAAAAAGCCGAAGAATTTTATAGAACACCTCCTAGATGAGAGGAAATGAATATTTCCATTTAATCCAATGATTTACCACTCATTAATATGACTATAATTGTCATTTTTCTCTCTCTAAACCCTAAACCATATAACCATAATCCCTAAAATCTAAGTCTTTTCTCCCTTTCCCCCTCTTTATTTTTGCATCTCTCACTGTCTCCCTCTTCTCAATCTCTTTCCCCCTCTCTGCCTCCCTCTCTTCCACCTCTCCCTATATCCCTCTATCTCATTACAATATGTTCTTCTTGAAAGGGGTGGGCCTACTCACAAATATAAGCCACAACTACCTTCAAGTTGACAATCTCCAATTTGTGACCAACTGCAACCATCTCATAAAAACATTCAACACTCTGATCTTCTTCAATGGAAAAGATAGTTGGGAAACCTTTCTTGGAGGTTGTTATGAGACCACTAAACCATTTCTATGTCCATCTCTCCCTTCCCCCTCTTAGTATCTCCTTATATCTCTATATATCTATCACTCTATATCTTACCATTTCCTCCTCTCTTATATATCATTCCCTAACCTACCCCTTTATATTCTTCTAGGATAGGGAGATAGGTCTCTAGAGAGGGAAATAGAAATTGGGAATATAGACAGGAAAGAAGCCTAGAGAAGGAGAGAGACATGTGAGACCTTGATGGGGAAAGAAGTTAGGAGGTTCAAGGATTGAGGACAAAATGATAGGCTATTCAAAAATAACTTATTAGTTTTTTAAAGAGTCAAAAAAACTTCAAGGAAATTTTGATAATGTTTAAAGAAATCCAAAATGATCAATAAGGGCAAAGTTTGAAAACTTCATAAACCCTGAGAATATAGAAAGTTTTTTGTCATTATGATTTGTTCATGGGTAACTTGACAAGGAAATGTTGGCAATTTTTGCCACCTTTTAGCCCGTCAAAGATAATCAATTTGAGATAGTTCATCACGGGATAAAATTCGGTCAGGGGCAACTTGTTATGATTCTCAATATTTGCGGCCAAAATGTCATGTTTTCACTATTTATTTTATTAGGTAAAACAGGTTTTAAAGGGTGCCTGAAACCCAAAACAAAGCAAAAGATTAGAAATAATGCCCAGACTAAACGGATAGAGCCAATCAAATGAAATAGGCCACCACAGGGCCATAGAACCAGGTTTTGAAGGCGTCCCTAAACCCCATATAATCAAATTTTGAGGGGGATCAGAAACCCCACTTAGACGAGCAGTTGCACAAAGCTAAAATAAAAATGAAACACAACAAAAAAAAGACACAAACTAGACTACAACCTGGGAATGACAGCCACGTTGTCCAGACCAGGGCCCAAGGGCTACAACTTAATCCAAAATAGGGGATGAAGCTGGCTTCCCACACAGCCACATTGTTTTCACTATTTTACAAGGTGTTGACAGGGTCCATTTATTTTTTGTGAAAAAACAATAATGTAGGACAACACATTGTGTTTTCCCATTTTCTCCATTTCACGGTTTGTTTCCTCCCACTTGTCAAGATTATGTGCAAAATGACAAAGGTCAACATGTTAATGTCATGTTAGTGCATGGTGGGCTAACATGTCATGTTTTCCCATATTTTCATTTTTTCACAAGGTGATGGTGGGGTCCATTTCTTGTCTTTTGTGGAATAGTGATAAGCTCGGACACATGTCATTTTTTCCCATTTTCACAATTTTAAAGTTTGTTTCCTCCCACTTTTTAAGATTTTATGTGAAATGGTAAAGGCTAGAAGGTTAGTTCCATGTTAGAATGGGATGGTATAACATGTTGCATTTTTCCATGTTTTCACTATTTCACAAGGTAATAATGGGTTCCATTTATTATCTTTTACAAAAGAGCGATAAGGTGGGACTACACATTTTGTTTTTTTCTATTTTTGCCAATTCACAATTTGTTTCCTCCTGCTTGTCGGGATTATGTGTGAAATGGTGAAGTTCAAAAGGTCACTTCCACATCAGCTTGGGGTGGGCTAACACATCATGTTTTCCCATGTTTTTTTCTTTTTCTGCAAGGTGATGGAGTAGTCCATTTTTTCCTTTGTAAAACAATGATAAGGCGGAACAACACATTGTTTTTTCCCATTTTTTTTTCATTTCATAGTTTGTTTCCTCTTCCTTATTGGGATTGTTTGGGAAATGGTGAAGGTCAATAGGTCAATCTCATGTCAGCACGAGGAGGGCTAACACATCTTTTTTTCCCAATGATTTCACTATTTTATGAAGAGATGACAACGTCTATTTTGTTGTTTTTTCTATTTTAGTAAAAACATAGTTATTAATATTATATTAATATGTATATGTATATTATTATATTGATATTAATATGTATATCACCTTTTTTTATTTTCTCCATCCAACTCATCAGAGTTAGTGTGAAATGGTGAAATATGTGGGTAAGTGCACCAAGTTGTTGGTCAGAAAAGTGGCCACATGCAAAAAAAAAAAACTAAATTTTACATAACCCGGTCGGGTTCCTTAAATTCAAATTATCCTTGGCTTGGTAACACCAAGCCTAATAGAAAACAATAAAAAATCAAAAGTTTTTTAAATCCTATGCAGGTTTTGAGGAACAAAAATTTTCTCAAAACCCGTGGGCATTTTGAGGAATAAAAAGTTTCTCATAACCATATTTTCAAAGGCCCCAGTTTCGGGCCATTTTCAATACCAAAAATGTTGAAACGATGACTTGGAGTAAGTAAAAAGTTTCATAACCCATGCGTGTTCTTCTTGCAATTATATTTTATTGGCGTTTAGAGATATTTCCAACAATGTCACCCTGTCAAACAGGCAAGACTTCATTATTTTGATTGTTTTTGTTTGCATTGTAATTGAAGTAGGGTTTTTAAATTGACTTATGTTTTTTTTTTTATTAATTTGATATCAGATTCTACAAACAATCCCTAAAAGAAAAAGAAACAACAAGTGTAATAATTAATCTTTTATTCATCTTAAAAATATCATTTACAAATATTATAAGTTATACTAATTTTATTTATGCTCCTATTTTAATGTATAGATACATGGAATTTACATAGATCTTTCCCACACCATGAATTTTTTTAATTATTTATTTTCTTTATCTTTAGCTTTTTATTAAATAAAAATGGGTTTTAAAGGGAGCTAAAACCCTTTTACATCAAAACATTCTACTCAAAAGATACCATCCACAAACTAGGCACTAGACAATAGAAAAAAGAAAAAGAAAAAAAGAAGGGATAAAACACCATAGACCTTACAAATATTTTAGTAGATTATCATTCTCTTAAATTAGATCTTTGTTGATGTTGTGAACCTTATTGACAATACTATCAAATGAAAAAACACCTTTATCCTTGCTACAAAGCCTATTAGCCAAACCTGGGAGAGAGTTAGAGGCCACCACATGATCAATCACCTACTTTTTGAATTTCACACTACCAATAGGGGAATGAGAGGAATCCTTTGATAAAACTTGAATAGCCTCTACCTCAACACTTAACTTCTTTATCTCATCTAAGCTATTCTCCATGGTAGTACATCTCACCTCTGTAACTGCTGTGAGTTTTTCATGCATGTTTTCAATGACATCCTCCAAATATTTAACATGGTCTTCATGCCCTTCCTTCAAGTCTTTGATCCCTTTCACTAGCTCTTGTATACTATAAAGGATTTTATCCACATTATGCACATTGGGGGTTTGATCAATCTTATCCTTTGAGGCATTAATCTCATATACATTCCACATTAGCAATGAGCATTGGTTGTTGGTAGTCTCTTTAAAATTCTTATTCATGTTCTCAACATTATACACAATAGATCCCTTCTTCAAATGGGTATCTTTCCCAACAAGGATATCAACATGAAGGTCCATATAGAGATCATCAGTAATAGAGGACTGCAGAACATGGTCCTCACTTCTATCAACATCCTTCTTAAGTTTTTTTAGCATGGGATGAATTGAAAGTCGAAGGGACTTTTCACTTCCCCCTAGTTGACAAAAATGAAGAACCTCACTTTTCCTTTACATTTCCCATCACTGTTTGTTGATCTCTAAGTTTTGTTGATCATTAGTGTCCCATACTTAGTCATTTATCTAGGCAGGTTAGTTAGTCATCACTGCGACCGAGCTATCTAGTATAGGCCAACAAGTAGTCATTGCCAAGAAGATAGTAGCTGCCGAGTTACACAGAAGCTGAGTGAAGTTGATCAATTCATGCTAAGTGCCAGAGTCTTTATATGTTGAGCAATACAGTTTTGTCATGTACATGTCAAGAATGGCACAAACTTGAAGGTAAACTATTTTGGGCCGACTTGTTTGAGTATTTAATGTTTTCAACAGAGTTAATCATGCATTAAATCATTTGACCCAATACGTGGCATGGAACCAATCAGAAAATTGGAATGCCCAAGCGGCATAAGTATTTGATCTTGATCCTTGATCTAGATCTCAATGCCAGATTTGTAAGGTATATAATATTGCTTCTTACCCTAATTTTGTAAGGTGTGTGTGCATACATGAGAGATGTGCAAAGGGTTATTTTGGATAAGAAGCATAGATCTAGTAGAGCAACAGAGCAGTGAGTAGTAGAGTAAATTTATATCAGATTATTAGATCAAAGAAGGTATTGGAAAGAGGAGATCCGTCATCAGCATTGGAGTGCATATCAAAGGATCAGATTTTGAGACATTCTAACAAGTGTATCAGGTGAAATATCTTAACAGAGTGGTTCTAACAGGCCTTTCTAAATCTCTTAGACAAGTTCTTACTTTTTTTTAAGTTTAAATCCTTTTACAAGGTAGATTGTAATGATCTATAGCTCTTAACTAGGTAGACCTTTAGTCAGGTAGATCACCAGTTGTGATCAAATTTTGCAGCCACAATTTAGAGCAGTTCTATATTTTAGCAAGTTTACAAGCATTAAGGGCCGCCATGGCTTCTTCCATATGACTTGTTTGATATCCTATAGGATGAGCCAAGGCCGCAATACACTTTCCTTCAGAATTTCTTGCTATGCTCCCAGATCCCGCTCTGCTAGGGTTTCCTTTAGCCGCACCATCAAAATTCACTTCGAGCCATCCAGGAGGAGGAGAGATCCAAACCGCAGACTCCTGGGGAGAAACAGGGGCTTTATATTTTGAGTTGAAATCCAAAGTCTGAAGGATCTCTTTATCATTAATCCCTTCCAAGAGCTTAGGTTTTAGCTCGATTGCAACTTTAGAGTTTTCATTAATATTGTTGATTATTTTAGATCCAATCAAACTAGGAGTATAATTTTTTCCTCAGAATATCCTATTATTCCTTTCTCTCCAAATTCTCCATATAACATGTGGCCCTGTATAATCCCAGACAAGTTTTCCCAACTGGTGATTGAAAGGAGATCTCCATTGTTCCAAAAAATCTTGAATAGTATTGGGGAACACCCAGCTAACTTTCCAGTGTTGTAACACCACCCTCCAAATATCCTTAGTGAACTAACAATGAAGAAGAAGGTGAGTAGAGGTCTCAGCTTCTTGCTTGCAGAGATAGCATCTATTAGGGATAATCCATCCTCTTTTCTTCAGATTTTCAGTAGTTAGGATTTTTTCTTGAGTAAACAGCTAATAAAAGAAGTTAATTTTAGGGATTAGAGAAGTAAACCAAGCCTTAGCTCCTTTAGATTCCTCCTCCATAGGGTTGATCATCGAGTAGGCAGAGGCCACAGAAAAGGTACCATTAGGATTAGGGGCCCAAATTAGCTCATCTTCTTTATTATTTTTAACGACCCAAGGAGAAAGATCCAAGTTAATACTTTTCAGGATGGGGTCAATATCATTTAAGTTTAGCCATTTATTTTCCCTCCAGTAGTCTACCACTTTACTACCAAATCTGATTTTACACATGACCGCAATGTTATCCATGCCAGGGTACTAGATCAAAGGTTTATCTCTGAACCAAGGATCATCCCAAAAAATAATTTTCTGCCCATTGCCAACTCTCCATCGGGCCCCTTTAGCAGCTAGGGGTCTAGCCTTCAAAATGCTATTCCAAATCTCTGAGCCCTTAACAGCAGTGGGAATAGAGAGGAAAGAATCAATAGAGGGTGAGTCAAAAATATATTTGGACTTAAGAATTTTATTCCAACCTTTCTCTCCTTCAAACATTCTCCAACATTGCCTAGCTAGGAGATCCAAATTGATGTCTTTAATTCTTCTGATACCCAGACCACCAAGTTTGACTGGCTTACAAACTTTTTCCCAAGCCACAAGGTGGATTCTGTCTTTAACTTCAGTTCCTGACCATAAGAATATTTTCTGGATTTTCTCAATAGTATCTACAAACTTAGAGGGAATTTTGAAAAGAGACAAGGCATAAATAGGGAGGTTTTGGAGGGAGCTCTTAAGCAGCAGGACTTTTCCAGCATTGTTGAGGAGGGATCCTTTCCAACCAGCAAGTTTTTTATAGAGCTTGTCCACAATCGCCATCCAGAAGGAATCAAGAGGTTTACTCCCCAAAGGCAGGCCCAAATAGCTTGAGGGGAGAATAGCAATAGAACAGCCTAAGATGGTCACCATTCTACTTTGCTAATCTAGGGGAGTGTTGGAGAAGAAGAGGGAGATTTTATCCCAGTTAATTAACTAACCAATAACTGAGGAGTAAGAATCAAGAGATTTTTTTATAGCTATAGCTTCTTTAATAGAGGAAGATCCCCTAAGGACAGTGTCATCCATGAACTATTCGTGAGAGCTTGGAGGGTAGGAGGATGAAGGGAGAAGACCAAGAATCCTCCCTTCCAAAACCCCTTTAGAGAACATTCTCCCAAGGCTCTCAGCCATGATAGAAAAAAGAATGGGGGAAATAGGGTCTCCTTGGCAGAGGCCTCTTGACAAAATGAAGAGATTAGAGGTAGATCCATTCACCAGGACAGAAATAGAAGGGGAACCAATGAGTTATTGAATCAGACCAATCACTTTCACAGAGAAACCAAAGGCAGATAGAACTTTGCAAAGAAATTTCTAGTCCACTCTGTCATAAGCCTTAGACAGATCCACCTTCATGAGGAATCCATTCCTTTTTGAGACCTCCAGTGAGTGAATGTTCTCATGAACATAGATAATTGAGTCCAGGATTTTCCTACCCAGAACAAAGCCATTTTGCTGGGGGGATATTAAAACTAGGAGAATTTTTAGAATACGAGTCATGATGACTTTAGATATAATCTTAAAGAAAGTGTTACATAAGCTGATAGGTCTAAAGCTATCAACATTATCTGCTCCTGGCCTCTTAGGGATGAGGACAAAAAAGGTGGAATTAACTTCTCTCAGCAGAGAGCCAGATCCAAAGAACTCTTTGACCACATTCAAGATGTCTTTCTCCACAATATGCAAAAAGGACTGGAAGAAGAAGGGAGGGAATCCATCTAGGCCTGGAGATTTTTCTCCTTCAAAAGAGAAAACAACCACTCTTATTTCCAGAGTAGATGAAATTTTAGCCAACATCGTATTATCCTCTCTTGAAAGGATACAAGGGATTGAATCCAGCAGCTGATGTTGATTGTCCTTAGAGAGGTCAGGGTCAGCTTTGAGAAGGGAGGAAAAATACCCAGTCAGTTCTTTCTTAATATCCTCTTCCTTGCTCAATTTACCCTGATTACCATTTATATGTTCTATTCTTTTAACAGCCTTGTGCTTCTGGGCAATAAGGTGGAAGAACCTAGGATTTTTATCACCCGCTCGGAGCCAAAGTGCTCTAGAGCATTGTCTCCAAAAAACCTCCTCCTTAGAGATAATATTGTGATAATCTACTAGAATTTTATTTTCCTTAATTTTTTTGTCCTCAGTCAGGCCCTCTTGATCAATAGTTCTTTGAATTTCTTCAAGATCAGCTTGGATCAAACATTTATTTTTAAAAATATCTCCAAACTCTACTTTATTCCATACCTTGACTCTATTTTTGATATTTTTAAGTTTTTGAACCACTCTATACATCGTTGTTCCCTCCACTTGGATATTCCACCATTCTTCAATATGCTTAGCAATGTTTGGGTGTTGCATCCACATTTTTTCAAATCTAAAAAGATAGTTCCTCTTCCCTGAAACAGGATTCGCTTGAATAGATATAGGAGAGTGGTCAGATCCAGCTCTAGGAAGAGAAGAAAAAGAGAAGTCATAGAGAAGAATCTAGTCCAAAGTCAAAAGGGCTCTATCCAACCAGACTTGAATCAGATTATCCCTAACTCTTCTGTTAGACCAAGTAAAGCTACTACCTCTAAGTTCAAGGTCCAGAAGGGCCTGGTTTTTGATGAAATCCATAAGAGCTACTCCACTATCAACTTGAGAAGAGATACCACCCATTTTTTTAGAGTCAGTTAGGGGTGTATTAAAGTCTCCAGCCACCATCCAATAATCATTCTCGAAGTTACTTCTTTCCACTTCCAGTTTTTGAGTTGGGAGCATAAATGTTGGAGAGGACCCAAGTGAAACCATCTCAAATATGATTGAATCTTATAGATGAGATATTGCCTTTCGATTTGATTAGATCCCTAAAAATAGTGTTAAGGTTCCAGAAGGTAGTAATACCACCTGAAGCTCCCACTGAGCTAGACCTAGTCACAACACAATTTTTAAACACTTTTATCTTTTCTACTTTATCTCTTGTCATTTTAGTTTCTTGTATAAGAATTATATCTGGTTTCTGATCTCTAACTAAGTTTCTCAGAACATCCTGCTTATGGGGGATATTTAATCCCCTAATATTCCATGAAATAATCTTCATTTACAACTTTTGGGCGCAATCCTGGATGGTCCTTTGTCGCCCATCCGCTATATTTTGTCTACTCTCCTGATCTCTAGTGAAGTTGCTTTTAGGTTGGCCTCTAAGAGGTTTTGGAGTTCCCACATCCACTTTCTTAGCTCTAGTTAACACACCTCCTTGGGGCACCCCTGAAATACTGTTGGTTGGTTTCTTCTTAATAGTAGAAACCTCACTCCAAGGGTCCCCTCCATCTTCAAACAAAGGGTTAGATTCTTCCATCGAGTCTACCCAGATAGGGTTTTTCTTAGGATTTTGAGGGATAGGGCTATTGTCAGTCGATTTAGCACTTAGATCAATAATAACATCTAAAGGGGAGAATGAATTCTCAATACAAAGGGTTTCCATACCTTTCTGATCTCCAAAAATTTCTCCTTCTTCAAAGAAGTCCTCTAGCTCAGTTGACTTTGACGGAGGAGGGACCTCACAGCTTGTTTGGTTAACATCCCTCTGTGAGGCATTCAAGAGGCTAGCAGTAGCATCTTTCTCTGTATATATCACTAGTTCTGATGATGCGGGAGCTGGGGCATTTGGCACTGGCTTTTCCTTCCAAATCTTTCTTGGTTCCTTCGGAGGAGGGTTTTTTGCTTTCTGAGTTTTGAGAGGGCACTCTTTCACTCTATGACCTGATTTCTTGCAGGAAAAGCACACAAAGGGGAGGGATTCGAACTCTACCTCTTGTGACCAAGATCCAAGCTTAGATTTAATCACTATATTTCTTGGGAGGTCCACCGTCTGGAGGATATTGACATAGATCCTAGCATACACCCTTCTCATTTTAGCCACCGTCATAGGATCAATCGAAAGGAGATCTCCAAATGAACTAGCCAATCCTCCCAAAATATCTTCATGCCAGTATTCGAGAGGGAGTCCTGGGAATCTGACCCAGACTAGAGCCAAAATAAAGAACACCAAATCATTTAGAACCAGATTAGGGGACCACTTATGCAGGGCAAGGGAGAATCGGCCTAGCAACCAAGGGCCCTCACAGAGAATATGAGAAAGATCTTCCATACTGGAGAACTTGAATGAAAAGAATCCTTTCACCATTGCTACGATATCAACTTTCCCTTTCAGAAACCATTTTCTCTTAGCAAACAATCTGACAGCTTCAATATTAGGTCTACCTCCCGCAAACTTGCCTATCAAGGTCATTTCCATAGCCAAAATAGAATGATCGATCAGAGGATCTGGGATAACAATAGAGAATTCTCCTTTAGCTGGGTTGGATATCACATTAACCACAGGAAAGGTAGATTTCCCTGTTGGTTTAATCCCAAAGAGGCCCGCCCACTTTCCCTTAGGAACTGACGCCCCAGCTTTACAAGATTCTTGAGCCTGTTGAGGACCGTCAGAGGGGCCCTCCTTTGAAATACTATCAGAGGAAGGACTTCTAGTTGACTTCAATCCATGGTCAACATCAACCTTGATTTCATTATGCTGGTGAGGGAGCCCACCCGCCAAGTGGAGAATAGATTCGAGAGCAGGTACTATACTTGCAGGAGCTGCACCGCCATCGTCAGGATTTGAAAGCAGGTTCCCACTCAAGGGTTTCCCACTCGAGGTTTCCGCTCAATATGTAATTTGTTACACTTCAATATTTTTAGTAATATTTACAGGATTAACCTTTTTGTAGTTTATGAAAGTAACCTACAATAGGCCTTTTACACTTTCAAACCATATCATTATTAATTAATATGATAGGCTTTTCATTGTGGGCATCACCCACTGACGGAAAAGTGTCAGTGGACCGATGAATTGTCTTATACCAGAAAGTATCTGAAACTGGCTTGCAAAAAAAAGGAAATAGAATGTTGGTAGTTGACAGTTTTTGTGCTTAAAAGGAAATAAAAAATGTTGCTGGTTGACAATTTTTGTGCTAAATTAAATATTTCCATAGTTATCACTAGGTACTCTCAATAATTAAACGTTACATTTTTACCCAGATGCATGGTAAAACACATTGTGAACCATCAGTTTTAGTGGCACATGAAAGAAATTTCAAGTAATTCCTACTTTTCTCATTTGAGAATGAATTTTGATAACTTAAAAAAATTCATTCATATTCTTTTTATTATCAAAACTACTAGAAGGCTTGAGTCCCTAGGAATTCTGATGCTCTTCTTACTAGGGTCGATTTGGAAGAAGACACCTCTGAAATCATGGGCTTTGTTTGACAGGTGTGTGTTTTGATCATGACCATAGAGATTAATCTTTTCAATTTTTCTATTCTTTTTCTGAATTCTACTTCATTAGATCTATGGTCATAGATTGTGTTTGGATTTAAATTATTTTCCATTTTATCTTCCAGCTTATCACTATAACTAAATACTATCAAATCACTAGTGAAATTCAGCATGGAGGAGATGATCAAGCCTCAATGTACAATATTTGGTTGTTCAAGCTATAAATTTGGCTACAATTGCACTATTTGCATTAGTACGAGAGGTGACCAGAGCACAATCCTCCTCAGTTTTGAAACATAGATTAATCAAGAAATGTTCATATCTAGGCATGTCATATTGAGGTTATTTTAAAAAAATTTAATTGCACATCCTTACCAGCTTCTGTTTAAGACAAGGAAAAGTAAAATTCAAGAGAAATTTGTGCCCAAGTTTTTAGTGTTTTGTGTATGTAATGATGTTTCTTGTTTGTTGAAGGAGTATCAAGTTTGAAATTTCTGAATTCTTTTGAAATTTGATTACTAGTACTGGGTGGGTTTTGTGTGTCGGGGAAATTGAGAATGGTGGGGAATGAAAGGATTAATGTATATTTGAAGGCAATTCTGGACTCCAGAGCCAAATTTGAAGAAGAGACTAAGCCTGCTCTGACCCACGTGAGAGGGGAACATTCTACCGCATGAAATACTTTGTTGGGGAAGTTGTCTACGGTTTGATGAATCTGACCTCCATCGAACATGGATAAAGGTTCATTTTCCTTTTTTTATAGAGCAATTGAGTTGACTTTGTTGTTTGAATGATGCCATGAATGCTTGTTAAGAGGCTTTTAAGGGATTCTTTGATATCTTTTCATAGGTTCATAGAGGGATAAGGAACTTAAGTTAAACTAAGTGTTTAAGATAAAAAATTAGATATTTTTGTTACGAAATTGCCGGCCATGTGGAACAACAAGGAACATAAAAATACATTACAAAATATATGCTAGAGGATTTGGCACCTGACACGTCCAAAGAATCAAGTACCAGAGAACTACTAACATGTACTTCTTTAACTTTAGTGGCAAAAAGTACATGTACTTCTTTAACTTTAGTGGCGAAAAGTAGCTCGGGGGTGACAAAGAGTTATTCAAAAATGTTTGGATTGAATCTTCACCTCCCATAAATAATAATAAGTTAAATAAATAATATTATTTGAATTTTAATTATGATTATTTTCACTTGCAAATTGCATTCACCTAGATTTTCTAAAGAATTTTCATCAAATTCTTTGTCCATATCTTACAAACATCACTACCCATTAAGCATTAGCTTTTTCTAAAAAAAAATAGCATTTTCCAATAAAGGGCCACCCTCAATTCCATATCTAGCATACCCATCATAATTGTAACTTTGTGCTTCATTTTTTTGGCATCGCACCCAATTTAATCTGCTTTTCAATCATGAATTTTTTACTTAGCCCCTGTAAGGATGAATAAAATTTATATCTCCATGTACAATTCTCTCTTGCTGCCATCAATCATTTTTCTCACGCAACTACCCATGGAACGAGAAGAATGGAGAATGTAACCGTACTCAATCATGTTTATTATTATATACACTTATTTGGAAATATTGATAATTTTTTAAAAAAAGTGAAGGTTTTTCTTATTCACTTTTTAAAATGTTTGTTTGTGAAATATTAAAATTTTGGATAAAATTAAAATAACATCTATGTTTTTAAGTGCTAATGTATATTTAGTTTTACATTAATTTA
>MU223478.1:56928-82796 GCA_018584345.1 Thuja plicata
CCATCAAAATCAAACTAAAAGGAGCTTTGACAAAAGAGCTAGGGGAAAGAGCTTCAAGGTTGGAGATGTAATTCTCAAGTGGTATGAGTTCAGGTCCAGACTTGGCAGGCACACAAAATTTGATTCCTTTTGGGGTGGACCATTTGTTATAACAAAGTGCAGAGGATCTAATGCTTTCCAGCTTTCAACTCTTAATGGAGATGCCCTGCCAATCTCAGTGAATGGTTTCCACTTGAAGCCTTGCTTTGAGGTTAATCCCTCTCTGTAGGTCCTTTTTTTCTTGTAAGCAGTTCCCTATTTTTTCCTTTCCCTTCTTTCTAGTGTAGTTTCCATGTTTTCCAAGAAGTGCACGTGCACAGTTTTGCCCTGTCAAGTTTTGTGCTCAAGAAATGACTCCATGCCCAATGGATAGTTTGATGTCAATAGGTTACTGGTTTTCATGTCTAGCAGGCTGACATCCCGTAGAAGTCGCCAAAATGTTGCCCAAATTTTCCATCCTATGCATTTTGTCCTGGTCTGCCCTGTGTGACCGTCTAATCCCTTTATCCCTCCTAAAAGTGCCTGTTTACCAATTTTTGGTACCAAGATTAACGGTGGCGGAATTCTACCTGCTGAAGAGATTTTCCGTAAAGTTGGTGGAGAATTGAATTTCTGATTCTCCATGGCAGATTTCTACCTGCGGAGGTAATTCTCTGAAAAGGTAAGAGGAGAAGGAATTTTGCCTTGTTGCGGAATTCTACCTGCGGAGGCAATTCTCTGAAAAAAGAGAAAAGAGAAGGATTTTTTACATGTTGCGGAGGCCGCACCCATAGAGAGATTTTCCGCAAGCAAGGAAATCCCCCCCTTGTTTCCTATTTTTCTGCAAGTCCACGAAGCATGGAAGAAAAGGAGCTTGCGAGTGTGTGATAAGCAGAAAACATAAAGTCATCGCTCAGTCACCCATCAGAAGAGAAAAAGGGATATCAAATCACGAGTATGCGACGAGCTATAAAAGGGGAGCTCATCACGCAGTCGCCGATCAACTCAGATGAAAGAGAAGGAGCTCGTGAGTGTGCGATAAGTAGAAAACATAAAGTCATCGCTCAGTCGCCAATTTAAAAAGATGAAGGGAGATCAGCTCGCAAGTTGGTGACTAAGCAAAGTGCAGACATTGTCACGCGCTCATAGGCAATGATAAAGTGAGGTTTTCAGGCTTGCGAGTTTGTGACCGAGTAGAAAATGAATGCTGTAGCTCACTCACGCCTAAGTTGGAAACTGAAGTAAAAGCTGGGCGAGTGTGCGATGAAGGAATAAATGGAAAGAAAGATGCATAGGCGCTCAGTCGTTGATATTCAGAAGGTATGAAGAATCAACTCGCGAGCTTGTGACTAAGGAAAAAGAGGCAGCATCACTCACTCGCATGAACCAAAAGGCAAAGTATGAAAGGATGGCGAGTAGGCGACAGACGTGAAATAAGGTTTAAAGAAAACTCCTCGCCCACTCGCAGAAGGAAAAAGTGAGATAGTCAAGGAGTAGAGATGTGATTTTCAAAGAAAATAGAAGGTGCTACTCGCCGATTTCTGCTAATTTCTGGGTAATATATGTATTAATCTGGGATCTTTACAGGCTTTCAAATATACACAGAGATAATTTTCAAAGGGGATTTTAATATTTTATTGCAAATCCATGTTTTATTCCCGGAAGTTTTCAGAGACAGAAAAATATCAGATGATTCTCAGACGCTGGAAATCAAATATTTTTTACAGATGGAAAGATCAGATATTTTTAAAAGATCAGGGGTTGCAGTTGTCAAAGTCTGCAGAAAAGTTATTGCATTTCAGAGACTTTTGTAACTCTTCTAGAGGGATAAGAATGCTTCTGTGAAGGGGCATTTATGTTGATATTTCCTGGGTATGACTTTTGGGTCACCAAGTGGTATCTTGTAGACTTTTGAAGGGCTAAGCGGTGGCTGGACAGGCCAAAAATCCGATCAAGAAGTTATTGCTCTCAAAAATACAGTTGGCTAAAAAAGAAGCATAAGTATGAGTTGAGGACTCATTTGTAAGTAGTTCCAATTTATGTAAGGGGGCATGCTTGTGACATTTTCTCTGTCCTTGATGTATTAATGCAGAAGTTTGCAACTCATTGTGAGAAATAATATGCAGAGTTTGAAGTTCTTGGAACCAATTTATTGAATTGTGTCAGCCTTGTCTCTTTTCTGCTTGTTTGTATGCGTTGTAGATGGTTGATGGGTTAGTTGTGAATGATTTTATTTCCTTTTAATCATGTCCCTTCGTAGCATCTACTTGCAGAAGAGTATGTTTTCTTGCAGGTTGTAACTCATGTCTTAGTTTGATCTATTCACCGTGAAGTCTTTCCTCTTAACAAGTTTAATCATGACCTTGTTATGAAACATTGATGCCTGCCTATACAAGAGATTTGTGTTTTACCTCCAATTCAAGTTAGTTGACCCAGGACTTAACCCTGTGTGTGTTATGTTTTCATGTCAAATTTGGTGCATCACCTAGTAGGTAGTTTGCTTTCAGTTATTTCCCTTTCCATGCAATCCTTCTAACCCTTTTCCCCTCAAGTTCACTTTCCTATTTAAGAGAAAGCTAAGGTGATTATCCAAGAGGAACCAGCCTAGAATCTGGAGGTCTCATCTCGGTTAGCAGAGTTCCCACAGCCTTGAGATGACTCCCTTGTTATACTGGATTATCAAGACCAAGAGAGCTTGAGATCAGAGGCACAAATTTAGTGTATAACAGGTAGATTATAGGCTGAATAATCCTTCCATTCCCAACCAAATCCCTTAGGTGATATTTTAATATAATCTTTGACACAGAGGCCCAACAATGTTTTAAGAATGTTCTTTGAAGGAGAGAAGTGAGGTTTATCCAGAACATCAAATCCTCCCCAAGAATCAACCCAAAAGAGAGCATCCTCTCTTGTCCCTAAATTCCAATTCAGTTTGCTAGAAATGATATCGCGACATTCTAACATTAAATTCCAAATGCGGGAGCCTCTTGGCGGGTTCCTTTCTCTAAAGATTTTATTTGGATTGTTATTTGTTAAATATTTAGATATAAGAATTTGAGCCCACTTAGCCTGAGGATTCTTGTAAAGGCGCCAGACTAATTTGGCCCCTAAGGCTTTCCCTTGATCTCCAATATTTCTAATACCTACTCCCGCTTCCTCTTTAGGATAGCAGAATTTGTCCCAGGCAATCAATGGGTGTTTCTTGTCATCTCCCGTCCCTTTCCAAAAGAAGTTTCTTAAATTTTTATTTAATTCCTCTTTTTTGTTTGCAGGAAGGTTGATGCGTGATAATTGGTAGATTGACATAGATGCAAGGACTGATTTAACCAATGTGGCTCTCCCAGTAGAGGAAAGCCATTTACCCTTCTAGGAATTCATCTTTTTTTTTTAATTTTTTCTATAGTTGGATTCCAGAGAGAAGCCGTTCTAGTTCCCTTATCTAAAGGTAATCCCAAGTATTTACAAGGGAGAGTTCCTAGGTTAAAGTCTAAAATGTTGCAAATCTGATGTGAAATCTTGCTTGTGGTATTGAAGAAAAATAATTTAGATTTGTTTTCATTGATTTCCTTCCTAGAAGTAATAGTGTAAGAGTCTAGGATCAATTTGTATGAAATAGGTTCATTAACTTCACTGGCCCCATAAAGCATGGTGTTGTCCACAAATTGTTGATGGGTAGTTGGATCCAAATGGTTGGAAATTGTGATGCCTTTGAGATTACCATCAAGATGCTGAGATTTTATAGCTCTCCCCAAGGCCTCAGCCATGATGGTAAAGAGATATAGGGATATTAGATCTCCTTGTTTGATCCCTCTTGAAAACCCAAAAAATCCCTCCGGAGTACTATTAATCAAGACTAAGATCTTAGGGGTTGATATAAATTTGTATATTAGGTTGATCCAGCTTTTCGCAAAACCAAAAGCTTCAAGGCATTTGCAAAGAAATCTCCAATCCACTTTATCATATGCCTTCATAATATCCAATTTAATTAACATGCTGGGAGACTTATTATTTTGGATTGAGTGAATAGCTTCTTGAGCTATTATAACTCCATCATAAATTGATCTGTCGGGGACAAAACCAGTTTGTTCCTCGCTAATTAGAAGAGGTAAAAGATTTTGGAGCCTTCATGTTAAGGTTTTAGAAAGTAGTTTATATAAGGTATTACAAAGCGCAATTGGTCTAAAATTGTTAAGACTTTCTGGTTTATCCTTTTTAGGGATAAGGGTTAGGAATGTATTATTAAATTCTTTCAGGATATTCCCTGAGTTTCTGACACCTTCTAGTGCTTCTATAACTTCTTCTCCTATAAAATCCCAACATTTTTGAAAGAAAGCAGCTGGGAAGCTATCAATACATGGCAATTTATCAGGGTTCATTCGCATTAATGTGTCCTTGACTTCATTAATTGTGAATTTTCCTAATAACATCTTTTTGAATTGGGGTGTTACAACTTTTGGTATATGCTTCAGCATCTTGTTTTGATCACATAGATTAGAAGATCCTATGTTATTTAATATATCTTTAAAATAACTTATTATTTCCTCCACTATATCCAAAGGTTGTTGGAGAACACTCCCTTCATCTGTCTTTATCCTTGTGATTCTATTTTTTACTCTCCTCTATTTAGTTCTATTATGGAAGAATTTAGTGTTCCTCTCTCCTGCCTTCAGCCAAGATTCTGGAGATTTTTGTTTCCAGAAGATCTCTTCTTTAGACAATATGTCTTCATATTCGAATAGAAGGGATTTCTCTACTAGGAATAAAGCCTCATTCATTCCAGACCTAAACACCCATGTATTAACCTCCTTCAATTTTTCTTCAACATCTTTTTTTTTTTTTAAATGATACAAAAAATGTCTGAATTCCATTCTAACAACTTTCTCTTAATAATCTTAAGTTTGCTAAGTACTATGTACATTTTTGAGCCTGAAACTTGAGCTTCTTCCCACCACTATTTAATGAGGCTAAGGATATTCTCATCTTGAAGCCACATCTATTCAAATTTAAAGGGGCAGTTCCTTGCCCTAGAGTCAGAGACAATATGTAACTGGATAGGGTAGTGATCTGAGCCCGAAATGGGAAGTATTTTGACATTGAAGCTTGCATTAACATCAGTCAAACTCCCATAAATATAGAATCTATCCAAATTTTCTGCAATATTACAAAAAAATTCCTTCTATTATTCCATGTAAAGGCACTATCTTCCGTATGTATTTCTAGAAGGGAGTTCCTAGTGACCCAATCATTAAAGAAATTCATAGCTTGCGATAATTTAGAGCTGCCTCCTTTCTTCTCAGAAAGCTTAGTAATAGTGTTAAAGTCCCCACCAATCAGGCAGAGTTGATTGGGGTGAGAACCAAGGAAGGATTCAATCTCTAACCAAACATGGAGTTTATCCTTTGTTTGTGTAGGACCATATACATTAATAAGGTTATAAACTAGGTTATTTCTGAAGTTCCTTACCTGACCAGCCATCCAATTTTGATGTTTCTCTAAAATATTGAAGGAAATAGATCTAGGGGCCCATATAATGGCTAGACCACCAGAGGCCCCTGTAGCTTTTGATTCCTCTATGAGCCTAACTCCTAGTTTATTTTTGAAAGTAAGAGCTTCCTCTCTACCCATCTTAGTTTCCTGTATTAGTACTATCTTTGCCTTAGTCCTATTGATGCAGCGATGGAGGATCCGCTACTTGTTAGGGGCATTAAGGCCCCTAACATTCCATGAAAGGACAATCATATCCCATTGGGAAGGCACTGCCCCTTCCCAACATTAAAGAGAGACATAATTTTGACCTGACTAGAAGCTTCTCCATGTCTACTTCTTAGTTCACCATTCGATTTCCTACCTCTTCTTTTTAAGGTTCGTCCACAATCAGGGTTTTCCTTACCTGTTTGTGTAAAAGCAATACCGTAAGACTCAGGATTAATGGTTTCTAGGTTATCAATTTCTACTAGAAGGTTAGTTGTATCATCAAAATCCACTAAGAATGTACTCTCAATACCCTTGATAAGAAGATACCTTTGCAAGAGCAATTCCTCCTTATCACATATTTCATCTAAAAACTTATCAATCAGCTCGTTCGGGAGAGAGTCACCAACATAGTCAATGATAATCTTAACTTCATCTTCTATATGGGTGTCAGTCTCAGGAGCAAAACTTTGTTCTTCCTGGTTTAGCGAGGCTTTTTTGGATGACCTATTGAGAATGCCTTCTAGAGGGGCCATGAAGTTAGGGTTTGCTGTCTGTGCCAAAATAGCAAAATCAGAGGGGATTATGCTACTAGGCACACTAGCCAAAAGGGAACCAAAAGGGTTATAGTCTGCTGAATCCCCCAGGTATTGTCCAGAACTATAAAGGCAGGCCTGACTATCTTTTTTAAGGTCAACAGAATGAATCCACTCAGGTTCCGATAAGGATACCTCAACAAGATTAATGGGATCCCTCTCCATCCGATCCTTGGTGTTTTCTAAGATTAAGTCACTGGTTTGAGTTTTACTATCATAATCTTCCTTGGGCAGATGGGAAGACAAGGAAACCCTTATGACCTATGAATCTGAGGTGGGCAAGAAAAAGGTAGTAATTTTTCCTTGGGAAGATGGGAAGACAAGGAAACCCTTATGACCTATGAATCTGAGGTGGGCAAGGAAAAGGTAGTAATTTTTCCTTGGGTGCTTTCCTTATTATAGCACCTATTTTCCAAAAGCTGATCTTGACTCCCATTCCCTAGCAAATTACTTCCCAAGTTTAATCTATCAGAGGATACAACAAAACTCGTGCTCTCCTTTCCTAAAGCTATATCAATACCAGGTTCAGTTTGCAAAAAGGGTTGCAAAAATAGGTGAGGGGACATGAAGGATACAACAGGTTGAGTTTTAGAGGTTAGAGGAGTGGTAGGAATGCTATCAGGATCACTAGAACCATAACAAAGCAACTTTTCTTCTAATGGTATGTCATTGAGGACTTCGTTGTTTTTGCAGGGTTATGAGTAATCGGGGTAGGAGTCTTAGGAAACAAAGATGAAATAATAAAGCCACCTTTCTCTTGAAAAAAGGATACATTAAGTTCGCAGGGTTTAATGAGATCATTAGAGACAAGTTTGTAACCAAGGTGATTCCACAATAAGATCTCAGCGGGTTCCTGATCTGCAACTAGGTTATCCAGATTTTTATGCAAGATGATAGGATTTAATCTATGAGTTATTTTTTTTTTCCTTTGATTTGTATAGGTTTTATACTTTTAGTAGTAAGGTTCATCCTTACAATGATTACTTTATCTACCTCTAAGATATCATTATCTATGAAACCTACGAATTTTCCATAGAGGTTTCCGATTTTCCTTATCAATTCATTGTTTAAGAATTCAATAGGCATATTCTTTAGCATAACAAGTCTTTCCACTTGGAAATTAAATAATTTACTAGGATCAAAAAGCGGGGACCAATCAAAAATAGAAAAATCTATGCCTTTAAATCTAGGGCATCCTATCTTGAGAAGTTTATTTTTGAGATCTGAATTATTACAGTCTATATAGATAAAAAATTTTGGCAAGAGGACTATACTTACCTTATACTCTAGTTCTTTCTTTAACCATAATGCAATGAAGTTTGAAGAATATCCCACTCCATTCCACCTGCAAAAAATTCCAAAGGACACACACGATTCTTGTGTTTTTTCAATCAATCCATCAGTACATTTTAAAGAAAGAGATTAAAAAGGTTCAGAGAAGATTTTGGTTTCCCTTCTGTGATGAGGAGGAGTGTAGGTTGATTTTAAGGGAGAACTTAAAATCGTCGTTGGAGACCCAGCTATGTTTCTACGGTGCGGTGGGGAGTATGGTATAACTGCAAAAGGAAAGGATTTTCCATTTTTAGGTAAAAGTTCTTAAGCTTTAGGGATCGAAGGTTACGAAGCTTTGTTCCTTATATTATGAGTAATGGAGGTAGAAGGCTGAGAGGGAAGAGGGGAGGATGAGGGAAGAACCAGATTTTGAGAAGAATCTAGCGGGTAGAGATTGGAAAATATATTTTTTGTGGGTACCACAAAGGTCGATTTGTGAGGAGGGATTTCATGCCAAGCAGGAGTAGAGTGGAAGTGGCAAGCCCGCTTAGCATTTTTCTGATGAGCCAGGATCCACAGGTGTGTCAAATCCTTGATGCTACTCTCCCGAGGAGAAGCCCTAGGAAAAACCCTAGGGGAAGAGAGCATCAAATCCAGAGAAGATCTATGAGATTTAGCCAAGAAGACATTGCCAATGTTGGAATCCACCATAGCAGAAGGGATAAATTTGGATGCCACATATTTGGTCACAGAAAAAAATCACATTTGTTGGTCTAAGACATCCACTAAAAAAATCTTCGATCGCAAAAAAGCAGTGCGAAAATGCAGAGCCATCATTACAATAACAATAGTAAATTATAACACTCATAGTAATATTCAGTTATATGTATTTGTGCATCTACATTGTTCAAGATAAACCAAATATATTTAATTGAAATGGAAGATTTTTCCAAATTAAAAAGCATACCTACGTGTCAAGGACCTTATAATTATCACACTTATTAGAATGGACAAGGTTAAATACATTCAAAAGAATTATCTTCACGAGAACCTAAGCTACCACAAATAGAAGCCCTTGTCATGTAGATGGGGTTCCAATTGTAAATGTTTCTATACTTCTATATTATATTTACTTATATTTTCCAACTCCTTTAACATGATGTTACATTTGAGTGAGTCATATCCAAGATCATTTTTAATTCTTATATAAATATTAAATTTATAGTATTTTTTTTTATTTATAAAAATATTCAAAGATCAATAGTACAAACAATATTTATTGATTGAACTTTAAAAATCATATTGTATTCTTAATTTCAATTAGCTAACAAACATAGTCAAATCTAAATCCAAATTAGTGGATACATAATACACACGACAACTATCACAACTCAAGTCTCACCATGTTATCATTGTTGAAACATTAATGCCTTTTTAATGAGTTGTTCTCCTTCCATAATTTTTTACCAAGAGGATTCAACCCCTCGCTCAATCATTATTTCCTTCGTCAATTTCTACTATAACATTGTTCTCAACAAAACAACTAGTATTTTCCATCTAGTTTTTAAATCAATGGTTAGTGACCTAGCAAGATAAAATGCCTTATCCATAAGAATTTGTAGCTCCATAATGCATTTGTAATTTTTGTTATAAGAATTGTCAAATTTATTATTTTATTATAATCAAAGATCTAAAATTTATAATTATTATTTTAAATTAAAAAAACTTTATGGGCATGTTAATAGTAGATAATGGATGATTTTTTGGAGTGTCTGAAGATTTTTAGAAATATTTTTGAATTTTATTGTATATGCTTTTGTTGTGACATGTTTTCGAATAAAAAACTACAATTAGACCCAAAACTATTCGAAGATGTATTACTATGTTTTCAATCCATTTTAGAAAAGAATTCAATACATACTAGATATTTCAACCAATTTGCGCACATAATTATAATCCAAAAAATTATTACATTTTTCATTACAGTATTGTGAAACTTCGGTGCCTGCTTTTAATTATAAGACATGTTTTGGGTACTCCTGGCTTTCTCTACACCTTCCTCTGGTACCTTTTTTGAATCTTTGGTGGCATTTTCATTCCTCTTTGTTTGTTTAGCAATGATAATTTCTCAACTTATGGTAGGCTTTATTGATCTTAAGCTTTCCCATTTCGCTTGGTGTTTCTTTTCCAAGGCTTGCTTGTGGATTCTTTCTTTTGATATATGGATATTTGAGACCCTCATTGTCCATTATACAACCAACCAAAGTATTTCAAACACCTCTTCAAGATTTTCCGTCATGCTAATCACTTGTGGATTTCAATTTATTATCTTTTTGGCCCCTTTTGGAAAAAATCATTTTCCAGGTGACATATTTTTATTTTTGGAAATCAAACTTGCATCCCTTTCAAACATACCCAAACATGACATGCTTTTAGGGTGGATATTCTTTTTTTCCTTATGGAAATATAAGAATCTTGTTATTCTCACAGCTCTAATGACACTTCTGTTTCACTTTTTACTAAAGATTTTATCTATAGTAAGAAATAAGGGGAAGGGAGGTGAGACATAGCTCTCTCTCTCTCTCTCTCTCTCCTATCCCTCCTCTCTCATGTCTCTCTCCATTTCCCACTATCTCACTTCCTCCATATCCTCCTATCTATCTCTCTATCTCTAAGTCTCTCACTTTCCCTTCCCATTTATCTCTATCTACCTCTCTTTTTATTCATATATATTGCCTCTCCCTTTTTATCTATCCCTCTCTATATTTTTATATGTCTATAACTACTTCTTTATGTTTCCCTATCGCTCTACCTATCTCTCCCTTCACCCTCTCTCTTTATCTCCTTATATCTATATATCTCTATCACTTTATATCTTTCAATTTTTTTAATCTCTATATTTCTCCCTCACTCTCTCTCTTCTCTACCTTTCTCTCTACTCAATTCTCTTTATTTCTCCATCTATCTATCCCTCTCTCTATTACCAACACTAGATATTCCTCTCTTATTATCTATATCTCTCCCACTACCTCTCTCTCTATCTATGTATTCCCCTATATTATTAGCTCCAAGAGTTTTGTATTTAAAATCCTAAGAATTTTATAGAACACCTCCTAGATTAGAGGAAATGACTATTTCCATCTACTCCAATGATTTACCACTCATTAATATGACTATAATTTTCAATCTCTCTCTCTCTCTTTGAACATTTAACCATATAACCATAATCCCTAAAATCTAAGTCTTTTCTCCCTTTCCCCCTCTTTATTTTTGCATCTCTCACTGTCTCCCTCTTCTCCATCTCTTTCCCCCTCTCTACCTCCCTCTCTTCCTCCACTCCCTATATCCCTCTATCTCATTACAATATGTTCTTCATGAAAGGGGTGGGCCTACTCTAACAAATATAAGCCACAACTTCCTTCAAGTTGAAAATCTCCAATTTGTGACCAACTGCAACCATCTCTTAAAAACATTCAACAATCTGATCTTCTTCAATGGCAAAGATAGTTGGGAAACCTTTCTTGGAGGTTGTTATGAGACCACTAAACCATTTCTATGTCCACCTCTCCCTTCCCCCTCTTAATATCTCCTTATATCTCTATATATCTATCACTCTATATCTTACCATTTCCTCCTCTCTTATATATCATTCCCTAAGCTACCCCTTTATATTCTTCTAGGAGAGGGAGATAGGTCTCTAGAGAGGGAAATATAAATGGGGAATATAGAGAGGAAATAAGCCTAGAGAAGGAGAGAGACATGTGAGACCTTGATGGGGAAAGAAGTTAGGAGGTTCAAGGATTGAGGACAAAATGATAGGCTATTCAAAAATAACTTATTAGTTTTTTAAAGAGTCAAAAAAACTTCAAGGAAATTTTGATAATGTTTAAAGAAATCCAAAATGATCAATAAGGGCAAAGTTTGAAAACTTCATAAACCTTGAGAATATAGAAAGTTTTTTGTCATTATGATTTGTTCATGGGTAACTTGACAAGGAAATGTTGGCTATTTTTGCCACCTTTTAGCCCGTCAAAGATAATCAATTTGAGATAGTTCATCATGGGATAAAAGTTGGTCAAGGGCAACATGTTATGATTCTCAATATTTGCGGCCAAAATGTCATGTTTTCACTATTTTTTTTATTAGGTAAAATAGGTTTTAAAGGGTGCCTGAAACCCAAAATAGAGTGAAAGATCAGAAATAATGCCCAGACTGAAACCTCACTTAGACGAATAGTTGCACAAAGCTAAAATAAACATGAAACACAACAGAAAAAAGACAAACCAAACAATAACCTAGGAATGACAGCCACATTGTCCAAACCAGGGCCCGAGGGCTACAACTTAATCCAAAATAGGGGATGAAGCTGGCTCCCCCCACAGCCACACTGTTTTCACTATTTTACAAGGTGTTGACAGGGTCCATTTATTTATTTATGAAAAAACAATAATGTAGGACAACCCATTATGTTTTCCCATTTTCTCCATTTCATGGTTTGTTTCCTCCCACTTGTCAAGATTATCTACGAAATGACAAAGGTCAACTTGTCAATGTCATGTTAGTGCATGGTGGGCTAACATGTCATGTTTTCCCATGTTTTCATTATTTCACAAGGTGATGGCGGGGTCCATTTCTTGTCTTTTGTGAAATAGTGATAAGATGGGACAACATGTCATTTTTTCCCATTTTCACCATTTTAAAGTTTGTTTCCTCCCGCTTTTTAAGATTTTATGTGAAATGGTAAAGGCTAGAAGGTCAATTCCATGTCAGAATGGGATGGTATAACATGTTGCATTTTCCCATTTTTCACTATTTCACAAGGTAATAACGGGTTCCATTTATTATCTTTTACAAAATAGCGATAAGGTGGGACTACACATTTTGGTTTTTTCTATTTTTGCCAATTGACAATTTGTTTCCTCCTGCTTGTTGGGATTATGTGTGAAATGGTGAAGGTCAAAAGGTCACTTCCACATCAGCTTTGGTGGGCTAACACATCATGTTTTCCCATGTTTTTTTATTTTTCTACAAGGTGATGGAGTAGTCCATTTTTTCCTTTGTAAAACAACGATAAGGCGGAACAACACATTATTTTTTCCCATTTTTTGTCATTTCATAGTTTGTTTCCTCCTCCTTATTGGGATTGTTTGGGAAATGGTGAAGGTCAATAGGTCAATCTAATGTCAGCGCGGGGAGGGCTAACACGTCTTGTTTTCCCAATGATTTCATTATTTTATGAAGAGATGACAACTTCTATTTTATTGTTTTTTCTATTTTAGTAAAAACATAGTTATTAATATTATATTAATATGTATATGTATATTATTATATTATTATATTGATATTAATATGTATATCACCTTTTTTATTTTCTCCATCCAACTCGTCAGAGTTAGTGTGAAATGGTGAAATATGTGGGTAAGTGCACCAAGTTGTTGGTCAAAAAAGTGGCCACATGCAAAAAAAAAAAAAACTAAATTTTTCATAACCTGGTCGGGTTCCTTAAATTCAAATTATCCTTGGCTTGGTAACACCAAGCCTAATAGAAAACAATAAAAAATCAAAAGTTTTTAAAATCTTGTGCAGGTTTTGAGGAACAAAAATTTTCTCAAAACCCGTGTGCATTTTGAGGAATAAAAAGTTTCTCATAACCATATTTTCAAAGGCCCCGGTTTCGGGCCATTTTCAATACCAAAAATGTTGAAAGAACGACTTTGAGTAGGTAAAAAATTTAATAACCCATGCGTGTTCTTCTTGCAACTATATTTTATTGGCATTTAGAGCTATTTCCAACAATGTCACCCCGTCAAACAAGCAAGACTTCAATATTTTGATTGTTTTAGCTTGCATTGTAATTGAAGTAGGGTTTTTAATTTGATTTATGTTTTTTTTATTAATTTGATATCAAATTCTACAAACAATCCCTAAAAGAAAAAGAAACAACAAGTGTAATAAATAATCTTTTATTCATCTTAAAAATATCATTTACAAATATTATAAGTTATACTAATTTTATTTATGCTCCTATTTTAATGTATAGATATATGGAATTTACATAGATCTTTCCCACACCATGAATTTTTTTAATTATTTATTTTATTTATCTTTTGTTTTTTATTAAATAAAAATGGGTTTTGAAGGGAGCTAAAACCCTTTTACATCAAAACATTCCACTCAAAAGATACCATCCACAAACTAGGCACTAGACAATAGAAAAAAGAAAAAGAAAAAAAGAAGGGATAAAACACCAGAGACCTTACAAATATTTTAGTAGATTATCATTCTCTTAAATTATATCTTTGTTGATGCTGTGAACCCTATTGACAATACTATCAAATGAAATGACACCTTTATCCTTGCTACGAAGCCTAGTAGCCAAACCTGGGAGAGAGTCAGAGGCCACAATAGGATCAATCACCTACTTTTTGAATTTCACACTGCCAATAGGGGAATGAGAGGCATCCTTTGATAAACCTTGAATATCCTCTACCTCAACACTTAACTTCTTTATCTCATCTAAGCTATTCTCCATGGTAGTACATCTCACCTCTGTAATTGCTGTGAGTTATTCATGCACGTTTTCAATGACATCCTCCAAATATTTAACATGGTCTTCATGCCCTTCCTTCAAGTCCTTGATCCCTTTCGCTAGCTCTTGTATACTAGAAAGGATTTTATCCACATTATGCACATTGGGGGTTTGATCAATCTTATCCTTTGAGGCATTAATCTCATATACATTCCACATTAGCAATGAGCATTGGTTGTCGGTAGTCTCTTTAACATTCTTATTCATGTTCTCAACATTATACACAATAGATCCCTTCTTCAAATGGGTATCTTTCCCAACAGGGATATCAACATGAAGGTCCATATAGAGATCATCAGTAACAGAGGACTGCAGAACATGGTCCTCACTTCTATCAACATTCTTCTTAAGTTTTTTTCACATGGGATGAAATGAAAGTCGAAGGGACTTTTCACTTCCCCTTAGTTGACAAAAATGAACCTAACTTTTCCTTTACATTTCCCATCACTGTTTGTTGATCTCTAAGTTTTTTTTATCATTAGTGTCCCACACTTAATCATTTATCTAGGCAGGTTAGTCAGTCATCACTGCGACCGAGCTATCTAGTATAGGCCGACAAGTAGTCATTGCCAAGAAGATAGTAGCTGTCAAGTTACACAGAAGCTAAGTGAAGTTGATCAATTCATGCTGAGCGCCAGAGTCTTTATATGCTGAGCAATACAGTTTTGTCATGTACATGTCAGGAATGACACAAACTTGAAGGTAAACTATTTTGGGCCGACTTGTTTGAGTATTTAATGTTTTCAACAAAGTTAATTATGCATTAAATCATTTGACCCAATATGTGGCATGGAACCAATCAGAAAATTGGAATGCCCAAGCGGCATAAGTATTTGATCTTGATCCTTGATCTAGATCGCAATGCCAAATTCGTAAGGTATATAATATTGCTTCTTACCCTAATTTTGTAAGGTGTGTGTGCATACATGAGAGATGTGCAAAGGGTTATTTTGGATAAGAAGCATAGATCTAGTAGAGCAACAGAGCAGTGAGTGGCAGAGTAAATTTATATCAGATTATTAGATCAAAGAAGGTATTGGAAAGAGGAGATTCGTCATCAGCATCAGAGTTCATATCAAAGGATCAGATCTTGAGACATTCTAACAAGTGCATCAGGCAAAATATCTTAACAGAGAGGTTCTAACAGGCCTTTCTAAATCTCTTAGCCGAGTGCTTACTTTGTTGTAAGTTTAAATCCTTTTACAATGTAGATTGTAATGATCTATAGCTCTTAACCGGGTAGACCTTTAGTCAGGTAGATCACCAGTTGTGATCAAATTTTTTAGCCTTAACATGCACACTTTACTTCTGCAGTAGTGAAAATTTTGTGGGTGTCATCGCCACCCCAGTTTTACCTTATTGGGTTTTTGGGTTACCAAAATATTGTGTCTTGAGTTATTTATTTTATGTTATGGATGCTACCAGTTGATAGATTAATTATTTATGCAGGTTGTGGATCAGTTTGTTTTAAGTGGTAAATGTTATAAGATCTGATTCACCCCCCNTTTCCCCCCCCCCCCCCCCCCCCCTCTCAGTATCTTGCTTTCCCATCTTGTATTTCCAACAATTCGTATCAAAGCTTAGTTCTCCTATAAAAGGTTTTAATCAGCTTGAGAATACATATCTTGAGATGGAGATTTACAAATTGGGTAAAGTCATTGAGAATCAAAAGATTGATATTTAGATAGCATTACATCATCTTGAGACAACAAGATAGGAATTGTAGAAATCCCTGCTAACAAGGAAAGATTTGGCCAAACAAATGAATGACACTCATTATCAGGAAGAAGACACTACAAATCTATTTCATAATGGAAACTCTACTGACAGTGATGCAGCAATTTTAGATCTACTAGAAAGGAACAGATACATTATGTGAAGAAGTTAGAAACCTGAAAAGAGAACAAGAAATGCAAACGTTAACACTATGTGAAGTAGTGGAACAAAAGAAGAAAGTTGACGATGACAAGGCTATGGCTGATGAAGACAAAAGAGTGATGACTATTAGACTTGATGAAAGGACATATGATGTACAAATGATGACAAACAATCAGGTTGACATGGTGAATCAACTGCTACTTGTAAATTAGGAGATCAGCATCAAAGACATAGAAATTGTGAATCTAAGATCTGAGAACAGTCAATTGAAAGATGAATTGAGATCTAAGAAAGAACTTAATGAAAGATTGAACAAACCAAATGAAGATTTGAATTATTTTAAAAATCTAATGGAAGCATCAAGAAGATCTCAGGACTCTTCTGGATTAGGTCATACCAAAAAAGAGACATCTTCTGAGAAAGGAGAATCATCTAAGTCTGGTGAAAGGAGGAATGCAAAGTCAAAGAACAAGCCTGTATGCTACCACTATAGAAAATAAGGACACACAACAAACATATGTCAAAGCATGAATGGTAAGTCCAATCCTAAACCTAAGTTCAATGGTTATTCCTTTAACTGTAAGAAGTTTGGACATCAGGCACATGAATGTTGGGCAAAGGCAAGCAATGCACCTCCCACACCTAGATTCAATGGGTATTGTTATAACTGTCAAAAATTTGGACATAGAGCACAACATTGCAGATCTAATGCTAAACAACAATGGACATCAAAGACATAAGAAAAAGCACCAAGGAAATGTAACACTTACAATTGGGATTACAACACATGCAATAGTTTTCATTACTGTGGTGAGTATGGGCATGTTCCATAAAATTGCATAAAGACACATTTCAGAGGAAAATATAAGAGTTGGATGAATGGAAGCCTAGTTTTTTATAATTGTCTAAAAATTGGTCATACTAGGAGAGATTGTAAAATAATGGTACTTGCTCCTACTATTGAGTAGATTAGAGCACAGATGAACCAGACATGGATAAGGAAAGAAGAACCGTGCAGAAATGAAGCTACTACAGCCGAGGTCACCCAATCCAATGGATCAGGTGATACAACCATCACCAACTAAGCAAATGATGTATGTGAGGAACTATATTTATAATTTAGATCTTTCATCAGTTCCTAACATTAAAAAAAATCCAAAAGTGCATATCTACATATGTAAAGATGCATCAAGACACATTTTGGGACATGTGCCGAGTAAATTCAATATGCACTATAGGTGTCTAGCAACAGTCTTATTGTGCACTAAGGCTGAGTTCTCTAGTGTATGTCGAGTTGGTATGGTTGACCGAGTAAGTTTTGTATGATGACTGAGTATGGGTTGAAACTGAGAGATAGGTGAGTTTTGCGAGTCGGCCGAGGATAGTTGTATGGCACTCACTCAATGGAAAGAACATTTAATGCTAAACTAATTTCAACCATTGGAACTTATATAAAGGAAAGACCCGTTCATTTTCATTCTCACCATGTGATTAAGAATTTCACGGAGTGATTGAGCATCTGCAAACTTGTTTTCTGTAAGATTTTTTGAATATTTCTACACCATGTCATCGGAAATCTTGAGTGAATAGTGAAAATTTTGATATCTGTCAAGGTACTTTGTTCATCGTCTTTGAAACCCTATTTTTCAAAAATCATGACTACAAGTTCTTCCATAGCAGCTAAGAATATGGAGAATGAGTTTATGAAAGTTCAATTGGTAAGGAGCAACACCTGTGCACCTCCTAATTTTTTAGTATTCCTGAATGCGCCATCTAGGGTGATCTAATCAGAGCCCTATCATCAATTCTACCTAAGGTTCTTATGATTCATGATGTTAGGTCATGTTATATGTGTAAAGTTGGTGAAATTGGAGATCATGAGTTAAGGGAATCCCACAACAAATTATGTGTAGACGGAGCCCTAAAACATGAGTATAAACATCTAGCCGAGAGAAAGTTAACTCATGCCCTAGATTTCCTAAGGTATTTGAAAATGGAATGGATTAAGATTGTTCTTAGCTGTGTACACGAAATGAACATATGGTTGGATAATGGACTAGTTAGGATTACAAAGTAAATCATCCACAAGGTAACTGGCTATCCAACTATTAACGAGAAGAGAACCATGAGATTTTAGAGTAAGGAGGATAGAGAAGAAAACACGGGGGAAGTTTGGGATAAAAGAGGAATTACAATCTCTACAATCAAGGATTTGGAGCCTTATTTTGTAGTTAGGGTTATTGCTCACAAGTTTTATCAGTTGAGTTGACTGCATAGTGTCCCATGTATTACAGTCAACCAGGCTTGGAAGATTGTGAAGAAGGACCATACTTATGACCTTGTTGAGCTTCAGATGACGTAGCTAGCTGAGAACCTTTCTTGAATCTAAAAGGCAAATAAATCAATGTGTAATTTCAGTTCTTTGCTAGTTTTCATATTCTTCTATATACAGAATAAATTTCCTAGTTTTGGAGATATTGTGAGGAAGACAGACCGACCAATTACATAGAAAATTAGTGTACTTATTGAGAAATTAGGTGGTAACTTTAACAATGTGATGGGAACATACTTTGTTGAATTCAAGAAAAAAATGAGGTTGAGAAGCAGAATTCCCAGGTCACTAGTTGATAAACACTATGAGGATATTTTTTTCCTAGTGGATACAAAGTTTACCTATGTTCAGTAAGTAGTGCCGAGGGTATCATGGCTAAGGCATCTGCAGCTAAATATTGATGAGACATCTGCAGCTATAATAGCTCTACTGGCAGAGGAGATTGATGGTTTAGCCAGAGGTTTTGGGAGTTATGAGGAAGCTAAGTCCAAAATCTCTATGAATTTGAAGGCTGGCACTATGGAGAGGAAAAGGAAAAAGATTGTAAAAGATTTGAAGAAATGGTTGGAATAGAGAGTGATGAATAAATAGAGGATGCACCTTTGGGTTTATCAACTGGACATGGAGAGGATATGTCTAGTGAAGAAGAGGAAAGTGAACCTGAAGAATATATCACTGTGAAAGAAAAAGGAAAGCAGCCAGTAGTTGCCAAGGCAACTAAATCAAGCAAAGCCAAACCTAAGGCTACCCCTCCTATTGCTAACTAGCCTAGGACTAGGGAATCAACTGTTTCATCTCTTTCTGAGACAAAAAAGTATATACAAAGAAGAATGTTGGAGAGAGCAGCTCAGGAAATAGAAAACAAGTTGAAACAAAGGTTGTGCCAAGCCAACTTGAGAAAAGACCGAGGAGGAAGTTGATCTTGGAGAAAGAAGATGATGACAAGAAGATAGATATAGATGAACCTAGAAACATACCTAGAGCATCATATAAACCACTGACCACTATTGATGAGGTACGTAAGAACATTAGAAGTACAGCTGGATTAGTAGGATGAACAAATTTATTAAGTATGAGAAGCAAAGTATAGTAGACAAGCATATGATTCAAGAAGCACTATTAGACATGATGGGTACATTTATGATGACACCTCTAGAGATAGGAGACCTTGTCCCTACATAAATTTATGACATTTTATCACAAAAGTGGCAAACTGCATTGATGACTGAAAGACAGATAAGGGAAGGGACATTAGCTACGGTCATTCTTGGATTAACAAAGAAGCAAATGGGAAAACTCATTGACCAATATCAAAGGAAGTTTATTCTCAAACAAAGATCCTATGCAATTCAGAAAAATGATGTTGAAGGTGTAGTCCAACAAAGCACTCAAATCTGGAAGGAGACTTTTGGGCTATTAACTAAGAAGGAAGATAAGACAGGTGAAGGCACCTCAGAATAGATGGAATTGGAAGAACAGATTTCTACTGATCAGGCAGAGACTGAAATGGAACTGGAAGAGAAAATAGACAAAGTGCAAACTGTAGATCTAACAATGGACAGTCGCATTGTCACTACAGTTGAAGATAACAGTAATATGGATGTAGGGGATCAGAATGAGTTGGTAGACACAGGTATGGAATCACCTATTTGTGCAACTGAGGCTGAGATAGAGAAAGCAGAAGAAAAGGAGGTAACAAATGATAATGCACCTATTTTAGAGGTTGTGCAAACATTTTTAGATAGTGGAGATAAGATGGAAGAAATTGCAAATAAGCCTAAAGAATAAGAGGCTATACAAGTGGTGGTGGATCTACCACACTTTGTATCATCTACTCCAACTGGACCTAAAATTGAGAGTATACCTAATCAGCAGGTAATTTTAACTCAGTTGAAGACTTCAATTGAAATTAATACTGACAAATGAAAAGATATTGAAGAACCTGAGCTAAGTATTAGCTCACCAGAGCTCAAAAAGAAGCTAAACAAGAAAAATTCACCGAGCTTAAATGTTATATTGGATGAAGTTATTGTGATTCCTAAATGGGATCCCGAGAACTTGTCATATGAGCAGATTCAGAATCTTTAAGACCTATTAAAGAGGAAGAAGAGACAATAGGAAATGAAGAGGGAGCATAAGCATAAGCAATTTCTACATGATATAAAGGATATTTTTGTTAAAGAGTTTTACATGGAAGATGAAAATCAGCAAGCACCAATTGTGGAATAGTTAGTTCACATTGTGTAGAGAGTTAATGATGAAAACATTGAGGCAAATGAAAATTTGTTGCAATGGTCTGAGAGAAAATTTGAGAACAAAGTCTTGGAGAAGATATCAAAAGAGATTGCTACCAAATCAGTTGAACTTTCTTATCTTGTTAACATTCTTGAGGAAGTTGCAAATAATGTTTATTATTTGTACAAAAGGTTATGTGATGTAAAATTCTTTACAAAGGATAATCAACAGCTTATTGAGAAGTTGCAATTAGATTTAAAGTCAACAGCAAGCTCATTGAGCATGGATGCTAGTTCTAGCTCCATCCATTTTGATAGGTGGACTCATGCACAAAGGCGATTAGCTGAGCTTATGGCTAAAGATGGCTGAATAAGGGCCAAATTGATAATGATCCTGACTAACTTGATACCTCATCTAGAGGTTATTCAGAAGGAACTTATAGCTGCATGTGAATTAGTCAAGAGAGATTCTCATTTCTCTACTGTAGATAGTTTGGTAAGTCTAGCTGTCGAGCTAGAAATTAAGTTACAAGTTATGAAGTTTGTTAAGGACAATTGAGATACAATGTTTGCATTGATATTACAGCTTCATAAGCCATTTTTGGATAAATATAACTTAACCCCTATAGCTATCAGTGACAAAAACAAGGGGGAAACAAATAAGGAAACAAAAAATATGTGCAACAATAGGCATAATATATTTTTTGGCATGTATACTATGTAACCATTAAATGAAGTCCGAAGTATAATATTAGGGGGAGTACATTGTGTACTTAGATAAATTTTGTGGATGTAAAGAAATGATAAGTATTTTTGCCACTAATATCAAAGGGGGAGATTGTTGATCTCTAAGTTTTGTTGATCATTAGTGTCCCGCACTTAGTCATTTATCTAGGTAGGTTAGTCGGTCATCACTATGACTGAGCTATCCTGTATAGGCTGAGCAATAGTCATTTCTGAGTAGACAGTAGTTGCCGAGTTATGTACAAAACCTGAGTGAAGTTGATCAGTTCATACCGAGCACCAGAGTCTTTATATGCCAAGCAATACAATTTTTTCATACATGTCGGGAATGGCACAAACTTGAAGGTAAACTGTTTTGGGCCAACTTGTTTGAGTATTTAATGTTTTCAACAAATTTAATTACGCATTAAATCATTTAACCTAATACGTGGCATGGAACCAATCAGAAAATTGGAATGCCCAAGTGACATAAGTATTTGATCTTGATTGTTGATCTAGATCTCAATGCTAGATTCATAAGGTATATAAGATTGCTTCTTACCCTAATTTTGTAAGTGTGTGTGCATACATGAGAGATGTGCAAAGGGTTATTTTGAATAAGAAGCATAGATCTAGGAGAGCAACAAAGCAGTGAGCAGTAGAGTAAAGTTATATCAGATTATTAGATCAGAGAAGGTATTGGAAAGAGGAGATCTGTCATCAGCATCTAAGTGCATATCGAAGGATCAGATCTTGAGACATTCTAACAAGTGTATCAAGTGAAATCTCTTAACAGAATGGTTCTAAAAAACCTTTCTAAATATATTAGCCGATTGCTTACTTTATTGTCAGTTTAAATCCTTTTACAAGGAAGATTGTAATGATCTATAGCTCTTAACCAAGCAAAACTTTAATCAGGTAGATCACCAGTTGTGATCAAGTTTTGTAGCCTTAACAGGCACACTTTATTGCTATAGTAGTGAAGATTTTGTGGGTGTCATCCCCACCCCAGTTTTACCTTATTGGGTTTCTGGGTTACCAAAATACTATGTATTGAGTTATTTATTTAATGTTATGGGTGCTACCAGTTGATAGATCAATTATATTTATGCATGGTTGTGGATCAGTTTGTTTTAAGTGGTAAAAGTTATAAGATCTGATTTTCCCCCCCTCTCAGTATCTTACTTTCCCATCTTGTATTTCCAACACTGTTAGGGTTAAAGGAATCAGGGACATACTCATCAGATTGAGTATAGTCTGAATTTTCTTTATCAGATAAGATAATTTTTAGATGTGCCTGGGCTCCCATTTAGGGCACTGGCTATGGGGTAGGAAATTTTCATCGAGCCCCATAGCCCATTCCATATCATACTAGCCTGCACCTGCTAGCCTTCAGTGGTACTACCGTACCTATCCAGAGAAGTTGTCACATCCCTCTGCAGTCAGAACTTATTAATATGATTTGGATACTTTTTTATTCATTCTAATTTTATTATTATTCTTAATAATAGATTACTTTAAATAATTATATTAATATATTAATTATATTACTTATTATATTTTAATATTATTTTTTATAAAATATTTGAATTATAATAATTGAATTTAAAATACAAATATATAATTTAATAATATATTACATATAGATTTATATTGGACAAATTTTACTTAAGTATATATAGACACATTATTTTTTAATTATATAATAGATCTATAATAATTTAATAATATTATGTCATATTTATATACAATAAATAAAATAAGAAAATATATAATTTAATGTTTATATAACTTATAAACATGTCATACTCACATTTTAAAATTATATAATTTATGAAAATATATAACTTTAATAACATTAAATTATATATGGTTTGGGTTATTTTGGCTGGGCTTGACCCTCGGTTCCCCTGTTTTGTGATTGGGGTTAATTTTAAGTTTTTTATTTTGGTTTGGTTGAGCCCTGCGAGGCTTATTGACAATACTTTTGATGCTACTGATGATAGCAATTACTCTGGTTTAATCCCTTGGAGTAGAACTGTTACTTTTGTTTTTGATAGAGACAGAACTAGATTTGGTGTTTGTGATATCCTGCTAAAATGATTTTAGCTTTGACTAGTTCCATTAATATGCTGTTAATGTGCTACTAGTGCTCTATTCCACGGGCCAGCACCCTCTTGTGGCTTTTTCTATCAACAACATTAAATTATATATATTTTCTTAAAATATAAGTTATATATTTTCACATTAATAAACATTTAACTATAACATTAAATTAATATTATATAATTTATGTATTTTTAACATTAATGTTTATATAACTTATAAACATCATACTCATTGGGCATTTAAAAAGTTATATGATTAAAAAAATATTTAACTTATATAAGATAAATTTATATTTATATTTTGTTTTTAATAATTATTTTAGGTATGCTTTTAGATTATAAGTTAAAAATTAATAATTATTAACATAACGTTTCATGCTTATTTGGGCATTTATAAATTATATATAAACATTTATATAACTTATAAACATCATATTCATTTGGACACAACATTTAGAAAGTTATGTAGTTTAAGAAAATATATAACTTATACAACATAAATTTATATTAATATTTTGTATTTAATAATTATTTTAGGTTTTTTTATTTTAATATTTTTTGGTCAAATAGACAAAAATGAGTGGGATGTTACATAAGTTATAGGGGTGATAAAATAAACAAAAATAAGAAAATACATATAATTTAGTATTTCTATAACCTATAATCATCATACTCTGAGATGCATGAAATGATTTTGAAGCCACAAACCACTATATTTTCTTATTTTTGTTTATTTTATCATTCTAACATTAAAATATATATCAAATACAAACTATAAATATAAATTTACATTAATAATAAATATAAAATAATATTTTAATATTAATTTTTTTTTATATTAATTATAGTGAGATCAAGAAAAGAAAGTATACAGTAGAGTATCAAAAAGATTCGGGAGGCGCTACCTCACACCAGGGTCAACTGAGATTCACTAGAAATCACATTAAAAGTATCAGATAACAACCGATCAAACACACAACTGTTACCAAATTGTTGCCAAGTATATCATAATGTAAGAAAGAAGGTGGCAGCGGTAATCAATACAAAAAGAGAACACACCAACAGAAGAGAGGTCAAGCTAGTGCAATAAGTCATTGTAGGAACAGGTCCAAGTAGTCCATCCCTTTGGACCTTCCATCCAGACAGTGCTCATCCTATCCTAAAGTTGATCCAACATAAGGATTTTATCATCAGAAGCCTTCTTTTTGTCCCTCTTAAGTTCCAGGTTCAGCTTGTTGATTGCTTATTCAAAGACAGTAAGATTATCCATGGTCCTCCTCCAATCATAGCAATTCTTCATCTCAAAAATGAACATCGTGGCATGTCCCACTTCCAAGAATCTTTTTAGCTTATCCCGATCAATAATCATGTTAATCATAACCTACGAGGAAATTTTTTAAAAAGTGAGTCTTCTCAAAGACTCAGAAAGGGTTCTGGGAACGTTTTGATACCTATTCTCATTCCTGATTATCCAAATCTGCCACATAATGTTAGAAGATAAGATCCAAAAAAGATTAGAGTCCTTTTTTAGACCCGAGATATAACCACTGATCATTTCAAATATATTAACATTCTGAGGATAAGAAATGCCAAATAACATCCAAATTTATTTAGCAATAATACAGTCAAACAGAATATGCCTACAAGTATCAAGAAGCCTACACAAATCACAGATTTCAGTATTGTTATGGTCTTTTCTCAAGGGAAGCATGTCCGACAACATCAGCCATTTAAAGCATTTTATTTTGGGATCAATGGGGCTTTTCCAAAGATTATTAAGAAACTTTTTCCAAGATTAGTCATCCAAATCAGGATACCACAGGTTATTGATATGCGTGATAATGGTATTAATATTAATTTTTAACTTATATATAAAATCTTCTAATATACATCTATATATAAAATTTTATTAATTTATATATTTATTTTTTAAAATCAACTATTTTAATTAAAAAAATTTATAAGATAAATAATATTAAAATAATATAATAAGTAATATAATTAATATATTAATATAATAAACAATCTATAATTAAAAATAAAATCAGAAATAATAAAAATTATTCAAATGATATTAATGAGTTTTGGCTGAGAGGACATAACAGCTTTGGCATATATATGGTGGTATGACCAAACGCTATGAGGTGCATGCTAGTATAGGATAACACAGACCTGATGCAAATTTCCTGCCCCATAACCAGTGCCCACCATCATCACTAGAGAGGAAATCCCTTTGAACCGAAAAGTAATCCTTCCAAAAGAACCAGCATTTTTAGAAGTACCAAAACGCAATAAAACCTAACTTAACTTCAACGAAAAGCAGTTGAAAAGCTTAGAAATTCGAAACACCAAATCAGGATTACAAGCGAAAGAAATTCCGTGAGTTGCGGACCGCTATAATTTTTTATAACAAAAAACTTGATATTG
>MU223478.1:93051-109150 GCA_018584345.1 Thuja plicata
GGGTTCTCACAAAATCAAATGATTCATCACCCAGAATTCTGGATTCAGAAATCATATCCTCTCCCAAGGTAAGGAGCTCTTCGAGCTCCACCTTCCATGCTTGGTAATTCTCGGCGTCACCCTCCCATTGCTCAATAAGCGCTTCCACCTGGTGAATAATCTATCGGGCCATGAATAGATTTGGGAGGGTGGACACCAGGAAACGTCGGGTGTTTCCTATCTGCAGGGCGACCCACTCGTCCACTGCCTGGGCTTTCTTCTTCATTACTTGCAGGGAGTCTATGTCACTCTGTGATAGATATTCTGAGGTGGAGGCCTCGGGTGGAGCCACATTGATGGGTCAGGCCAGCTCAATAAGAAACCCCATAAGGTTTGTATTCTTTTCCTTCTCAGCCTTGAGCCTTTGGGCCTCTTTCTCATATCGGGCCTCCACTTCCCTTGCTGCCTCCTTCAGCAAGTCTACCTCACCTTGCTTTCCCCTTTTGCCTAGGGATACCTTTGCAACATTGTAGTCTACGGGATCCGCGGTTGCTTCATCGACATCTAGGGGAGGTGTTGCCACAATGGCAACTGTTTCTCCGCCTGACCCAGTTTGAAAAGTGTGAACTGTCCGGGCTTTCTTTGCCTTTGGTAGGGCCTGAACTTGGGCCATAATTTTGGCCAGGGAGAGAGGAATCACAGGAGCGGACTGAGCTTTTCTTTTCCTTCTCTCTATCAACCATTGAGGTGGTAGGGGTGGCCTTCCGGCCAGAATTTATTCTCCTGATTCTTCCCCAGTGTCCTGTGGATGTTGCTCCTAAGCAATGTGGACCTCATCCGTTCCTCTCCCTGCCTCAACTTCTTCTGCAGCAACATTCTCTTCGATCTCCATCTCCTCAGCCTTGTCTTGTATGTCAATCACTGGGTCTGGACCCTGGTAGGCTTCCTCAGGGATTTCTTTTCCAAGCTGCTCTCCTTCTTTTTCTTGTTGTTCTTCTGCTGGGGCCTCTTCTTCTATCGGCACCTCTTTTTGTAGTAGGGGAGGTGTCAGGCCAAGATTTAGAGTTTGGGCCGCCGTGATCACCTGCCCAAAATTTGATCCTGGGAGTGGCCTCGGGAACTTGGCGGCTGGAGTTACGGTTATTCTCGAAGGTTCGGTTCCTCCAGCGGATGCCATTTGTTTGCCTTGCTTTAGTTGGTCCACTCCAAGACCTTGCATCTCTTAAGCCCCGAAGATAATATCTGGCTCTGGCTCCTTTTCTTCTACGTGCTGCTCTTATCCTTATGTAGGTTCTTGCTCTATATCTTCTTGTTCTGCAGCCTCTTGTTCTGCCCCTAGAATTTCTACCCTTGCTTGTGTATCATCCCCCTGCAAGTTCCCAAACTCATCGGTTGCAAATACATCAAATTCTTCTTCCAAATGGGGACTGGCTGGGACCTCTGCAGGCTCTCTTTCTCTCTCTGGCTCCAGGGAACTAGAAGAAATAATTTCTACTTGTTGAGGGCGGGATGCTTCCGGCCTCGGCTCTGCCTTGGGCTTTTTGCTGAGCTTCTTCTTTCTCTGGGTAACCAGAGGTAGCCTCGCATCTCTTATTGCCGCCGCCTGCAGGGGATCCACCCCCATTGCCTTCACCATTAAGGCAGCTAATGACGGGGAGGGGGGAGGATGAAGCGATCCGGCCATGAGTGGTGGAGTGGCCAGCCTCGTTATTAATTGCTCCCTCATTTGCTGGGAGGCTGCCACCGATTATTTTATTTGTTCTGTGATGGGGACTTCTTGCACAGAAGGGGTCGTGTCTATTCTTTTTCCCTTATCTGCTCCCTGCGAAGAAGTCCCGGCCCCCGGAGTCAATCTTGGTACTGGCTGTGGGGTTAGCTTTGGCGCCGGCTGGGCTGCTCGGTGGGTACTCCCAGGGCACACCTTCTTAAAATAGGCGTGGCTTCTCTCGACCACCTCTCGAGTGAATTCTTTAATAGTGGGTCCCTCCTGGGTGTCCCAGTTTACTGGTGAAAGAGCCTTTTTATTGATCCCCTTTTCTTTATACTAGGGATCTTCAGTGGGAGCGGCGTCTGACAAGTCCACTGGGAATTTCTGGAGCATCATTTTCTGCATCATTCTGGCTGTCATTTTGACATTGTGCCTACTCCACACCTCCACATCATCTTGGCAATCTGCCTAGAAGTCCTCCATGTGTATACGATGGGGCTCTGAAGCCCGGGGAAGTGTCGTTGCAATCCTGTCATGCGGATCAAAGTTTTTCCGCGCCAGATAAAACTCCTGCAGGTTGTAACTTTTTAATTCATTGTCTGCCTCCTTTGCGGCGGCCAGACTGCAGGTGTAATCCCCGCATGTGATCGGGAATGGGATGTTGGGTATCTTCTTGAGGGCAAAGAAGACATGCACCTCCATCATCTACCTATAATACTCCAACAACACGATCTTGTCCCCACAATGTTTGGGCAACAAGTACGGTTTCCCAGAGAAGCCGGTGACCCTAATGTACGTGTGCTATTGGAATTGAATGTAATAGTGTCCATAACTACGGACTAACTTCATCACCTAAGTAGACAGGCGATATCTAGCATCTCAGGTGGGTGTGAGCAGAAGGTAGTAAACGAACGCGTCATTTACTCAGTAGAAGCTGGGGAAGCTCGCCTCCCATTGAATCTATGGGAAATGGTCCCACGGTGCCTTTTGTCTTGGACCAATCCTGAGCACGCCATCAGTAAGTAGGCCATGGGAGCGGAGCCTCTGTTGCGCCAGGGCCCAGAAAATGTAGGAAGACATGTAGAACTTCTTCTTCCTGTTCAAGTGCTGGAACTGGGAGTCGACATGGTTTGAGATTATTGTGGCCCATTCGAAGAACTCTCCCTTGGTGGAGATGTCGAGAAGGAAATAGTACATCCATTTGGCAAATTCTTGGGTGGAGGGCTGCCCAAAGACCTAGGCTAATACTATTATCCCCATTTGGATGCTTTCCTTGAATTCAGGGTGGGGAATCTCAATCTTCATTCTCTTTGGGTCCCTCTTTGGGGCCTTAAGCCAGTGGGTATTCATATATACCCGGGCAGCGTCCTCCAATTGTGTAAACTGGGTCAGGGCATCGGTCCTTGTAACCACCGTGGCCCTATCAAATCGTGGGATCCCCAGGCTTGCCCAGAATGTGACTGGGTCGAGGGACACCAGTGGAGTGGGGTATCCTGTGGGCTCTGCGGCCGAAAGCATAACGGCCCAGATAGAGTAGTTGTAGTTGGCTGCCAGTGTTAGGATAAGCTCCGAAGATTGCACGGAGCATGGGAAGCAAGCTGCCTAGAGGATTCTGGAGTTCCCGACGTTGATTGCTAGTTGATCTCTAGCCTGTCGCTGGATGTGCATTACTTTCACCAAGGCCTGCATCTCTGCCCATGTTCTGACATTGGTGTCAGTTATCAGCTTAACCTTAGACTCAATCTTTGAGCCCACGATGACGTTTTCTTGTACAAATTTCATGGTGAGGGGTAGTTTTTCTAGGGCCTTTTCCATCTTGGATTTTACTGCTGCCCTAGTCTCTGTTGTGAAAGGCAGCTCTGGACTTCTGGGAGGAGACGATGCAGATGCCTTAGACATGTTTGAAAAATGAACTCCAAGAACCTACGAGACAAAGCGACCGTCAAAACACATTTATCAAAATAATTATTCTGGGGTCCGGAGATCTTACCACCGTGACATTTTCTTTCCTGAAAAGGTAGTTTCACACAAAGATAACTGAAAAGCAAAACAAATCACAAACTTCAGACTTTCATTAAACATCCAGGTTCAGGGATTTTCATCGTACTTGGTAAAGACACAGGATGGATGGTGGTAGGAGACCCAAAACCCAGAGAAATAACCGTTGGTGAGGTCACGCAAAAAGTCAAGTCATCGAGCCCACGTGGGCGCCACATGCGTAGGTATTGAATGCAAGTTATGATGATGACGGCGGAGCCAACTATCCGAATGCACGAAAAGGGAAAGCCACTTGGCTAGAATTGATTGTGCACATGGGACATAAATGAGGTTCTGACAGACTTCATAGAGGAGAGAGAAAACTGCCTATTTGAAACTGGCCGAGGGCCGAATTTCAAACAGGTGGTTTTCTACCCTGAAGTGAGTTCATGGGTGAAAAACCAGAAATAGAGGTGACTCGACCAGCTTGTTGACTCACCTGGAAGGATATACACAGAGCTGAGGGATATATACAAAGACATGAAGGGATATATAAAGGTTATATACATATATACATGAATATACAACACGAGACGACGCCTGCGGTAAAATCAGACAAGGCAGAAACACATATACAACTATTCACACTAGCTTACAAATGAACCACTTCTGCACAGAGGGCGGACAACCCTCTGACAGAGCCGACCCACCAACAGCGGCAAAACTAGAAAAAGGAAAACCAAATGAGGAAGAGAAACAAAACAAACAGAACAAGCAAAACCAAATGAAAATAGAAGAAAACCAGAGAGCTGAAAATGGGAACACCAACCTGAGAACGCAGAAGGCGGAGGAAAGGGAGGATTTACCACAGGAGCTCTGCAACAGCTCGAGTTGTCAAACGGTCAGAGTCACCACCACGAAGCACTTGCACTTTCCTGAAAGTGATTGGAAATGTTCAGCGTTGATTATCATAAACTCTCTGCAAATGCTCTGTTAATCACTTTGAAATCGCTCTCTAATTCGCTCTAAGTGCTTGGAGGTTTTAATCGCGGTAAGTGTGAAAGTGACAGATAATTTCTATTTATACCCACGGTAAAAAGGTAATCCTCCTCCTTCTGGCGATCTTCGGACAAGCAAAACCTCCGGCCTCCGGGCCTGGGGATTCCTTGTGATAATATCCTTAAGAACATCGCAGCGAAGAATCTCAGAGTCCGGAATCCGGTTTCCAACGAAGGACAACCTCCAGGACCGGAGTCGCGGAGGTGAAAACCAAACAAACAAACAAAACACCACGCCGGGGAAGAAAACCCCGGAGAAAGAAAACAAAAGGGAAAAAAAGACAAGGCAAAGCCGGAAGCAAAAGAAAACAAAAGAAAAAAGGGGGACCCAACATTTTGCACACAAAATGTAGGGACGGGGATGCAGGGCATAACAAATGGCGACTATCTGGGACAAATTTCTTAGCGCATTTGAGAACTATAGAATCTTTGGTTAGCAAAACTGGAACAAGCCGCTTCCCGAAGCGTCTGACAAGCAAAGAGCCACATATCTGAGAGAATCCAACCACGTTGGAATTAGTCCGTAGCCCTTCATCAGTGGTGTCGTGTGTGCTTTGGAAGGAAATCAAGCCGATGACCTCTGGGAGGAATAGAGAAGAGGCTCTAATTACATCGAACCAGTTATTAATTCTTTCACTTCCCCTAGAGACCGGAGTTTTACCCTGCTTTTCCTCTTTTGTTATTTTGTTTGTCTCTGGGTGGGGAAGGCGGTACTTCTTTCACCATTAAGCTTAAGCTTAGATAATTTTAATGGTGGTACTTCTTTCACCTGTCCACCTATATTTAGATGTTTGGAGAGAGGATAAAACTCCAGACTCGGGGAGAATTTCTTTAGAGTTTCAAACGTGGGTCAACCAATCAGTACAGCTGATCTACCCCCGGTGTGTCCGATTACTTGTTCCTTATATTTCTTGTGTTCACTGATTGCCAGACTCCCGGAGATGACACCCAATGGAGATTGCTCAAAATGTGCCATAACCCGTAAAATGACCCCGAAGACCGGGCTGACTCCATCGTGCTAAAGATAGATTCTAAAGTTCACCATGCCGAAGACATCGTACTGAAAACCAAATTTATGCGAAGCATTCTAATTCTTGCAAGACAGAACAAAATGTCGGGACCGAAAGAAAACCAAAAAAAAAAATAGAAACAACAAAAGAGGACCGCCCCAGAGGATAGTCGGCAAGACTACTTACAAGATAGGGTACCTCGCAACGAGGTACCCGGAAGAGATATTTACAAGTGGGAGGCTTTACATATAATACAACTTAGGACAAACTTACCCTACTCGAAGTAATGTTTGAGAAACTGCTCATTAACGGGCAATGCGACAGGTTCCCCAGTCAGGGTGTTAAGGCGGTAAGTACTTGCCCCGCAAATTTATGAGATCAAGTATGGTCCGAGTCAGAGCCGTTGGAACTTGGTATGCTTTCCTTTCTTTTCTCGGGCCTTGTCCCACAAGAGGACCAGATCCAAAATCTGAAAAGCCTTGTATTGGGCTCTTCTGTCAAACCATCATTTTACCACTGCTTGATGACGCGCAAAATGTTCAAGGGCTGCATCTCACTTTTCTTCCATCCACACCAGATTCAAGAGCCGAACCTTCACAATATTGTCCCTGTTGCTAAATTCCTGCATAAACTGTAAAACTGGGATCTGTAAATTGACTAAGAATACAGGGTTTTGACCATAAACCAGATGGAATGGGGATGTTCCCAGGGCGGCCTTGACATGAATGCGATCCACCCAGAGGGCGAATTTCAACTTTTGATGCCAATCCCTAGGATTTTGTTCTAACAAATGTTTGATCACTTCCAGTAAATTTTTGTTTGTCGATTCAGCAACGCCATTTTCCTAGGGATAATAGTTGCTGAAGAACTTCAAAGTGATCCTTCAATTGTAGGTCCATTCGAGTAGCTGCGCCGAAGAGAATGCCGGACCATTGTCACATACCAAAGCAAAGGGCATTCCAAACTGTGTGACGATGTTTTCTTCCAGGAATTTGATAACTACGTCTGCCATGTTGTTTTTGCAAGGTATAGCTTCAGACCATCGAGTGCAGTAATCAGTAGTAAGGATGTATCAGTGGTTGGCAGACGAGTTGGGGTTGATTTCCCCAATGAAGTTGAATGCCCATTAGGTAAATGGTCTAGCCTCGTAGACTGGTTGTAAAAGCATAGCTGGGTTACGCTCACGATGCCCTATGGTTTGGCATGTATTACATCTCCTAACATGAGCATAAACATCTTTGAATATACAGGCCCAATAATATCCGGCCCAAAGGATCTGATGGGCAGTGGCATCGGCTGAGCCATGCCCAGTTCCAAACTATCTGTGGAATTCATTAATCACTCTCACAGCTTGGTCTCTGTCGATGCACTGGAGGTACACTCCCTCGTAGTTTCTACGATAAAGCGCAGAGTTTTTGATCATGAAGTGTGCACTTTTCATCCGTAGGGCACGACGTTTGTGGGGAGGCAATGCCTCTAGACATTTGTTGTTTAGTAGCAAGTATACTAAATTGGTGTACCACGGGTCTTGGGTAATGGACTCCACCATGTAAGTCTGAAATTCTATGTGGGGAGTCTCTTCTGCTATTGGTCGACTTAGTCCCTGGCCCTGGACTATCTTCATGGGCTGCATTTCTAAGTCATATTCTTGGAGGATGGCCATCCATTTCCCCCATCTCTCGCCCAATTCACTCTGCATCAGTAGAGACTTGACAGCCTGGTCTAGAATGATAGCATGTACCTTGCTACGGAGAATATAATGTCAGAATTTCTTCACGGAGTGAACTAGAGCAAAGGCTTGCTTTTTCAGTGGTGAATACCGGACTTCAGCATTCTTGAAGGGGGAGCTCATGAAAGCTATTGGTCGTTCTTCCCCTTCAACCTTTTGGGTCAACACTGCCACGGCAGAATGCGGCGAAGCAAACGAGTAAATGTAAAATGGAAGGGAATAGTCCAGACTAGCCAAGACAGGTGCTTTCATTATTGTCTGTTTGATCTGGGTGAACGCCCGCTTTTCTTTATGACTCCACTCAATTTTGGTATCCTTCTTCATCATCTCATTGACCAGTCTAACTATTTCTGCGAATCCCGTGATGAATCATCGCACGAAGTTGATCTTTCCGAAGAAGGATCGCATCTCTTTCTTGCTACCAGGCATTTGTAAGTTTAGCAATGCTTCGACTCTATCAGGGTCTATGGATATACCCTTCTCAGAGATGATATGCCCAAGAAAATTCCCCTCGGTGACTCCGAATATGCACTTCTTGGGGTTGAGGGATATTCCATACCGACGGCATCTCTCGCAGATCTGAGTGAGATGGGCGGGATGATCACGCCTGTCCCAGGAAAAGATGGTCAAATCATCGATGTAGATGATTATGCACCGATTCACAAGGCCCTCGAATGCGATGTCCATAGCCTTCTGAAATGTAGCCCCCGCATTGATCAAACCAAAAGGCATTCTCCTATACACAAATGTTCCCCACTTGGTGGTAAATGCGGTTTTCTCTCTGTCTTCATACTTGACCATGACCTGGTTGTATCTTGAATATCCATCTAAGAAGGATATCATCTGGGATCCATTCACTATCTGCAACACCTCATCCAACGAAGGGAGGGGGTGATTATCTTTTTTAGATGCCTTTAAGTTTTAGAAATCCACGCAAAGGCAGATCTCGCCGTTATTTTTCCTTACAGGGACCAGGTTGGCAACCCACGTAGTGTGCCGAATTGGGAAGATTATCCGAGCTGACAGTAGTTTTTCTACCTCTTGACGAATCAGAGGCTCTATCAGGGGGTTGACCGGTCTTTGCTTTTGCCGAAAGGGCTTAGCATCAGGTTTCAGGGGAATAGTATGGGTCATGATGGATGTATCATACGTTTTCAAGTCTTCATAACCCCAAGAAATCACGTCGATGTATTCTCAGAGAACCACGAGAATCTTCTCCTTTTCCTCAGGGGAACAGGAGGTACCGATATGAATGATCTTTTCTTCACCGGGCTAGCCGATGTTAACCTTTTCAAACTTTCCTCCCTCGGAGGAGGATGATACCTTCTCACGGGCCCGAGGGTTCGAGTCAAAGATTCACTCCAGCGCAACCATCCCCTTTGGGATGGTGTTAGTGGGCAGGTCCATGATCCCATTGTCTTCATCACTCTGCCCAGTATTGTCATGGTCTCATTCCTCTACTATCTGATCTTCAAAGACACCAACATTTTCCATGAAGGCCAGGATATGTTGATCGTCCTCAAAAACCTGAAAGTGGGTGACATTATCTAGAATGGACGGGGTGGGGACCATCTCAATCAAAAATCTCCGGAGTCGCGAGCCGGCCATTGGCTCAAGTGTGCTGGCAGAAACGGCGAGGGCATCCGGGACATAGTTCGGTCGCTGGGGAATGAGGTCAATGCCAAAGGCATCAAAATCTTTGATAAGGCTCCAAGCCCGGTTGTTGTATGCGGCCAGCCTTTTGTCGTGACATGTGTATTGACTCCGGACTTGTTTGACAATCAACTCTAAATCACCCAGAGCCCAGAGGCGGGTGATACCTTTCCTTAGTGCAAATAAGAGTCCAAGGACCAAAGCCTCATACTCTGTGACATTATTTGTACAGTTAAACTGTAGTCTATAGGACGCGAGGAAGGACTTCCCTCGCGGGTTGATTAATTCTACCCCAGCCCCACAGCCTTGTTTGGATCAGGACCCATCAAACTTGAGGGTCCATAAGTCATTGTTCGTAATCTGGGGCTGGGGGGAGTAGTCTTTGGATTATTTCTAGGAGACTTAAAGGGTCCTTCCCGGACTATCAGTGCGAGTGCAAATTTTACCTCCAAAGTTGTTTGGATTTGGGATTCCTGGGGAGACAGCACCAAAGGAGCGCATCCTGTAGGAGTACTGGGTCCCGGGGAATCAGTTATATGTTTATTTCGGAAGGTATCAAGGTGTCGGTTAGCGATCGAGAGACATGGCCCACACTCGAAATCTGCATATTTTTGGTAGTGCACTCGGCACCAAGTGCCAGATAGGAGTGTGGCAAGGGTTGCTGTGGCACCTTGAGAGCCAATTTCAACTCTCATCTTTTCGTCTAGGTCTTGGGCTCTCTGCAGCACGGCGGGATCTTCTCTGGGAATGAAATCAAATGTTAAGATTTCAAAAGGTCGGTACACCCCCGGAGAAGTCTCGGAGAGAAAGACCTCATTGACCCTCCCGACTTCGGTAAGGGCCTGTTTCATCTGGGGCTCACTTTCGACCCGGATCTTATTGGATTCTCCCTCCCATGGAAGCCATAAGTGGGTGAAGTTGGTCAAAAAGTATCCGTTCAAGGACTTAGACCAATTCTGACTTAGTAACATCCCATAGGTCTTTGGGATGTTTACCACTTGGATGTCAATGATGCTGGCTATCCTGGGGTCCTGGATAAGGTGTATCCGGACATTCTTCAATTCCCCCACCATTTTTACAGCAGTCTTATCCAGCTGGATTACTGCGCCATTAGATGGGGTGGGGTGGAATCTGAGCTTCTGACAAATGGACAAAGGCATGATGTTACCCAAAGCTCCGGAATCTACTAGGCAATCATGTATATTTTTGCCGTGGATATTCAGGCCCAATAAGAAGGGAGGATCCTTGTCGTTCCCCCAGAAGATGACCGCATTAGCATCTTCGAAGGAGACAGTCTTGGGCGGGCGGGTGACGGTTTCTGGGTTCCCTAAGGGCTTCAGAAGAGACTTCTTCTACTCAAGACAGTTTAGCAAAACCTCCATCAAGTTTATGGAGGTGGTGGTCTGCTCTAACATCTTCGTGATATCAAACCTTCCTCCCGGGAACTGGTGATCTCCCTCGGCCAGGTCTTTTGCTTGGTTAGAGCTAGGACCCCTTGGAGGAGCGGGTCGGTCAGTCATATTATTTCGGGGAGGAGGAGAGTCTTTGATAGGAGGTGTGGGTGTGTAATCCAGTCCTTTACCAACCTGACTCCAAGTATTGTATGGGATCTGTGGGTTAGTAAAGGCGTTGGCCTCAAAGGGTGGGATAGATTCATCAAAGAATCCCTGTAATTCTGATTCTTCTTCATCTTCCCCAGAAGTCCCGAAGAAGATGGTATCACAGGTGAAGGCACTATGAGTTGGCTCTTGGACATGGGGTTCTGGAGGGGATGCATCGTGTGACTGCTATCTGTCTAGTTGGGAGATCATGTTGACCTTTTCCAAAGTGGCACAATTCACCTCATTGTGCGAGCCTGTGTCGTGTAGTCTACACCAATTAGTCATGGGCTGAAAATCTGTGACTGACGTAAAATGTGATGGTCCAGCACCATTTTGGTTGGCATTTTGGTTCGGAGGTGGGCCTCCGGTGTTCGCGTTATTATTCCACTATTGTTGATTGGGCCTAGACCCATTGTTGAAATTCCTTCCCCCAGCGTTGTTGTTTCGTTGGCCGGAAAAAATGTTTCCCCTCTGGGAATTGAGTTCTGGGGTACGTAGGAATTTGTTTCCTGCCAGAATTTGTTCTCCTAATTCTTCCCCAGTGTCCTGTGGCTATTGCTCCTCAGCAATGTGGACCTCATTTATTCCTCTCCCTACCTCAACTTCTTCTGCAGCAACATTCTCTTCGATCTCCATCTCCTCAGCCTTGTCCTGTATGTCAATCACTGGGTCTGGACCCTGGTAGACTTCCTCGGGGATTTCTTCTCCAAGATGCTCTCCTTCTTGTTCTTGTTGTTCTTCTGCCGGGGCCTCTTCTTCTGTCGGCACCTCTTTTGGCAGTAGGGGAGGTGTCGGGCCAAGATTTAGAGTTTGGGCCGCCGTGATCACTTGCCCAAAATTTGATCCCGGGAGTGGCCTCTTGAACTTGGTGGCTAGAGTTACGGTTATTCTCGAAGGTCTAGTTCCTCCAGCGGATGCCATTTGTTTGTCTAGCTTTAGTTGGTCCACTCCCGGACCTTGCATCTCTTGAGCCCCGGAGATAATGTCCAGCTCTGGCTCCTTTTCTTCTACCTGCTGCTCTTTCCCTTGTTCAAGTTCTTGCTCTATATCTTCTTGTTCTGCAGCCTCTTGTTCTGCCACTGGGACTTCTGCCCCTGCTTGTATATCGTCCCCCTGCAAGTTCCCAAACTCATCGGTTGCAAATACATCAAATTCTTCTTCCAGAGGGGGACTGGCTGGGACCTCTAAGGCTCTGTTTCTTTCTCCGACTCCGGGGAACTGGAAGAAAGAATTTCTACTTGTTGGGGGTGGGATGCTTCCGGCCCTGGCTCTGCCTTGGGCTTTTTGTTGAGCTTCTTCTTTCTCTGAGTAACCAGAGGTGGCACCGCATCTCTTATTGCCGCCACCTCCAGGGGATCCACCCCTGTTGCCTTCACCATTAAGGCAGCTAATGACGGGGAGGGGGGAGGATGAAGCGGTCCGGCCATGAGTGGTGGACTGGCCAGCCTCATTATTAATTGCTCCCTCATTTACTGGGAGGCTACCACTGATTGTTTTATTTGTTTTATGATGGGGACTTCTTATGTAGAAGGGGTCATGTCTATTCTTTTTCCCTTATCTTCTCCCTGTGAAGAAGTCTCGGCCCCCGGAGTCAATCTTGGTACCGGCTGTGGGGTTAGCTTTGGCGCCGGCTGGGCTGCTCGGCGGGTACTCCTGGGGCACACCTTCTTAAAATAGGCGGGGCTTCTCTCGACCACCTCTCGAGTGAAGTCTTCAATAGTGGGCCCCTCCTGGGCGTCCCAGTTTACTGGTGAAAGAGCCTTTTTATCGATCCCCTTTTCTTTATACTGGGGATCTTCAGTGGGGGTGGCATCTAAAAAGTCCGCTAGGAATTTCCGGAGCTTCAATTTCTGCATCATTCTGGCTGTCATTCTGACACAGTGCCTTCTCTGCACCTCCACGTCATCTTGGCAATATGCCTAGATGTCCCCCATGTGTATACGATGGGGCTCTGAAGCCCGGGGTAGTGTCATTGCAATCCTTCCATGCGGATCAAAGTTTTTCCGCGCCAGATAAAAATCCTGCAGGTTGTAACTTTTTAATTCATTGTTTGCCTCCTTTGCAGCGGCCAGACTGCAGGTGTAATCCCCCCATGTGATCGGGAATGAGATTTTGGGTATCTTCTTGAGGGCAAAGAAGGCATGCACCTCCATCATCTGCCTGCAATACTCCAACAGCATGATCTTGTCCCCACAATGTTTGGGCAACAAGTAGGGTTTCCCGGAGAAGCCGGTGACCCTAATGTACATGTGTTGTTGGAATTGAATGTAATAGTGTCCATAACTACGGACTAACTTCATTGCCTCAGTAGACAGGCGATATCCGACATCCCGGGTGGGCGTGAGCAGATGGTAGTAAACGAACGTGTCGTTTACTCGGCAGAAGCTGGGGAAGCTGGCCTCCCATTGAATCTGTGGGAAATGGTCCCACAGTGCCTTTTGTCCCGGGCCAATCCCGAGCACGCCATCAGTAAGTAGGCCGTGGGAGCGGGGCCTCTATTGCGCCAGGGCCCAGAAAATGTAGGAAGGCATGTAGAACTTCTTCTTCCTGTTCAACTGCTGGAACTAGGAGTCGACATGGTTTGAGATTATTATGGCCCAGTCGAAGAACTCTCCCTTGGTGGAGATGCCGAGAAGGAAATAGTACATCCATTTGTGAAATTCTTGGGTGGAGAGCTGCCCAAAGACCTGGGCTAATGCTATTATCCCCATTTGAATGCTTTCCTTGAATTCAGGGCGGGGAATCTCTATCTTCATTCTCTTTCAGTCCCTCTTTGGGGCCTTAAGCCAGTGGGTATTCATATATACCCGGGCAGCGTCCTCTAGTTGTGTAAACTGGGTCAGGGCATCGGTCCTTGTAACCACCATCGCCCTATCAAATCGTGGGATCCCTAGGCTTGCCCGGAATGTGACTGGGTTGAGGGACACCAGTGGAGTGGGGTATCTTGTGGGCTCTGCGGCCGTGAGCATAACGGCCCGGACAGAGGAGTTGTAGTTGGCCGCCAGTGTTAGGATAAGCTCCGGAGATTGCATGGAGCATGGGAAGCAAGCTGCCCAGAGGATTCCAGAGTTCCCGACGTTGATTGCTAGTTGATCTCCAGCCTATCACTGGATGTGCATTACTTTCACCAAGGCCTGCATCTCTACCCATGTTCCGACATTAGTGTCAGTTATCAGCTTAACCTTAGACTCAATCTTTGAGCCCACGATGACATTGTCTTATACAAATTTCATGGTGAGGGGCAGTTTTTCTAGGGCCTTTTCCATCTTGGATTTTACTGCTGCCCTGGTCTCTGTTGCGAAAGGCATCTCTGGACTTCCAAGAGGAGACGATGCAGATGCCTTGGACATGTTTGAAAAATGAACTCCGGGAACCTGCGAGACAAAGCGACCGTTAGAACACATTTATCAAAATAGTTATTCTAGGGTCCGGAGATCTTACCACCGTGACGTTTGCTTTCCTGAAAAGTTAGTTTCACACAAAGATAACCGAAAAGCAAAACAAATCACAAACTTCAGACTTTCATTAAACATTCGGGTCCGGGGATTTTCATCGCACTTGGTAAAGACACAGGATGGATGGTGGTAGGAGACTCAAAACCCAGAGAAATGACCGTTGGTGAGGTCGCGCAAAAAGCCAAGTCATCGAGCTGACGTGGGTGCCATGTGCGTAGGTATTGAATGCAAGTTATGGCGATGACGGCGGAGCCAACTGTCCGAATGCGCAAAAAGGGAAAACCACTTGGCTAGAATTGATTGTGCGCATGAGACATAAATGAGGTTCTAACAGACTTCATAGAGGAGAGAGAAAATTGCCTATTTGAAACTGGCCGAGGGCCGAGTTTCAAACAGGTGCTTTTCTGCCCCGAAGCGAGTTCATGGGCGGAAAACCAGAAACAAAGGTAATTTGACCAGCTTGTCGAGTCACCTGGAAGGATATACACAGAGCCGAGGGATATATACAAAGACACAGATTGATATACAGAGGTTATATACATATATACATGAATATACAATGCGGGACGACACCCGCGGGAAAACCAGACAAGGCAGAAACACATATACAACTATTCACACTAGCTTACAAATGAACCACTTCTGCGCAGAGGGTGGACAACCCTCTGGCAGAGCCGACCCACCAACGGGCGGCAAAACCAGAAAAAGGAAAACCAAACGAGGAAGAGAAACAAAACAAACAGAACAAGCAAAACCAAACGAAAACAGAAGAAAACCAGAGAGTGGAAAATGGGAACACCAACCTGAGAATGCAGAAGGCGGAGGAAAGGGAGGATTTACTGCAGGAGCTCTGCAACAGCTCGAGTTGTCAAACGGTCAGAGTCACCACCACGAAGCACTTGCACTTGCCTGAAAGTGATTGGAAATGTTAAGTGTTGATTATCATAAACTCTCTGCAAATGCTCTGTTAATCACTTTGAAATCGCTCTCTAATTTGCTCTAAGTTCTTGGAGGTTTTAATCGCCGTAAGTGTGAAAGTGACAGATAATTTCTATTTATACCCGCGGTTATTTATACCCGCGGTAAAAAGGTAATCCTCCTCCTTCCGGCGATCTCTGGACAAGCAAAACCTCCGGACTCCGGGCCTAGGGATTCCTCGTGATGATATCCTTAAGAACATCACGGCGAAGAATCCCGGAGTTCAGAATCCGGTTTCCAACGAAGGACAACCTCCGGGACCGGAGTCCTGGAGGTGAAAACCAAACAAACAAACAAAACACCACGCCGGGGAAGAAAACCCCGGAGAAAGAAAATAAAAGGGAAAGAAAGACAAGGTAAAGCCGCAAGCAAAAACAAACAAAAGCAAAAAGGGGGACCCAACATTTTGTGCACAAAATGTAGGGACGGGGATGCAGGGCATAACACATGGGAAAATATTTTTTCTCTATGAAAATAACAACAAATCGACGCACACAATTGAATATTTTTACAATAATATTTACTTAGGTAAACCATATTTTATGTAAACTATAACACAATTGATTATTTTCATAAACATACAATATTCTTTGAAAACCCTAGCCACCAAAAATCTTCAAGAATGAATTGATAATTTGTTCCACCCTTATATTTTTTCTATTTCATATTTTTAGAAAGATAATTTTCAATGTGCAAAATGCTATAATTTATTAATGCATGTTTAAAAAGCTTAAGTTTTTAACTTAACCTACAAGATTTTTTAATGTGGTTTGTTGTACCATACATTAATATGTATGGGTGGTTACTTATGTTTAAAGACTTTGTTACATGTCTATGGTGACTCTAGTTTAATAGTTTAATGGTAAAATTGTACTTCGCTGTTTATTATATTGATTTCTATTATTTCTATTGTTTAGTTTAAGATTTGGGATTGCTCTCTAGTGGTCTCAA
>MU223478.1:116057-126776 GCA_018584345.1 Thuja plicata
TAGAGATATAAATAAATATAAAGTGGAAGGATGAGAAAAAATGGATAGAGAGTTAGACATAGATCAAGAGGTAAAGATAGAAAGAGATCTAGGGAGATACAGAGGGAGACATAGAGAGGGAGATATAAAACTAGATAAAACCCTTTCATTTTAACTTGCACTAATTTTGAAATATACTCTTAACATTCAACCACACACACACACACACACACACACACACACACACACACACACACACACACACACACACACATATATATATATATATATATATATATATATATATATATATATAGAGAGAGAGAGAGAGAGAGAGAGAGAGAGTTCTTATGTACAACATGACATATTATTCAATCATGATAGAGATATAACATAACAAAATGACTGTTTTTTTAATCTCAATGTTACATACACAATAATCATGATAAAAAGAGAGGTGAATTGTCGTTAATAATGTTGTTAAATATTATGAAATAATTTTAAATATTATGAAGTAAGAAAATAAATTTAAATATTATTAAATAATTAAAAGTAAAATTATTTTTAAAGTTAATAATATGATATATATATTATGATAATTTTTATTTTGTATAATATATTCCAGAGTTTAAATTAATTTAATATTTTTTATTATCAAAGGTATAATATCATTTTTTATATCGAATGTGTTGAAATTTGTACAAGAAACAATCTCACCCTCAAAAACTTAATAGATTTTCATTTAATAGTAAATGCTAAGTATTTTTAATTACATTTTGAATGTGAAATTGAATGTAAATTATAAATATTTTTTTTTGTTGCATTCTTAGTATGCTTTTTAACAATCTCACCCTCTACAAATTAATAGATTTACATTTAATAGTGTGATATATAGATGTAGAAAGAGGGAGGGCTATAGGGTTGGAGTGAGATGGATGGATAGAGAGAGGGAGATGTGTCTAGATGAAGAGATAATGTGTGTGGGGGGGAGGGAGAGGGTAGAGATAGGGATAGAAAGAGGGAGAGGTGCAAAAGGAAGAGAAAGAGATAGCATCGGGAGATAGAGAGTGGTGTGGAGATAGAGACTGAGAAGAAGAGGGATATGGAGAGGAGAGAGAAAGAGAGAGAGAGAGGAGGGGGAGACTACAAATGGAAGATGAAAATATATAAAGAAGAGAGAATGATAGATATAAAGATAAATTAGAAAGTGATAGAGAAAGAGGTAGAAAGTGGGAGACATATAGGGATAGAGAGTGATAGAGAGGGACACATAGAAAGGGAGAGATAGAGAGGAAGAGATTAAAAGATATATATATGGTATAAGGAGATCTAGAGAGGATGAGAGGAAGTAACAAACAAAGGGACACATAATTAAATGACCTTGCCATAACTCTACGTCGTTCCCATTGCACACTAAGGTGTGATTGCTAGTTATATCTATCTTATCACTTAATGAGCATCTAAAACTCTAGATTATTGGAAAGAAGTATATCTAGATCATGGAAATCCTTAACTATTATTCTTATATGGCTGATGTGAGGCCTTGTCTTAGTCAATATTATGAAAAAAAAAATTAGTCATATTTAGAACTTCAACAATGATTATTTATGCAAAATTAATTTAATGAAATTATAGGATCAATGATGGTTATGAAAATCTATGAGAATCTATGCAATAATAAATTATGCATATATTTTTCCCTTGCTCTTTCATTTGGAGAGGTTTGCAATTACTTAAGGTTTGCCAAGATTATTTGGGTCAACTTTAGACTTGAGAAAATCTTTTCTTGCTTATGGGCCATCCTCTCCTTTTTATGATTACAATATATATATTTGAAAGAAAAAAATTGACTTCTTTTATGCTAGAATACTTTTTATAGATCTTTAGAGGATAAAAGATTTTTTCTTTTTCTTTTAACATTTTTAAATGAATTATGGGAGATTTATATGAAAGAGATTACACATGATTTTAGTTTGTGTAAAAAATATCATTCAATAAATAATATAATGTCTTAGAGTTTAACCATTTACCGATTTTAGTAAGGAGTTTCCAATATTTTAAAGGAATGAGCATAATAAGGATTTTTTTCACCACCTCTAAAAGAATGGATTTAGCTCAATTTTTATGGTCCTTTTAAAAAACCATCTTTACAAATTATCAAGATGAGATTATTTATTTCTAAATTAATTTTCTTGTTTAAATACAAAAAAAATTGATCCTTCACTAAAATTGAGAGTTTTAATTAAATCTCTAAATATTATCAAAGAAAATAAAAATAATTATCAATTATTTAAAATGTTAGTAAGTTCAAAAATTAATGGTCTTTGAAATGAATTTTTGAAATTTTAATTTTTCACATTTATCAAAGAAATCAGTGATTGATTGGATAAGGATAAGAAAGTTATCATCATATACAAAGACTTGGGTAATTTCCCTTACTAATGTTGGTGGTTTATTCATTTTGCTTCATTTTTTACAATAGTTCTTTGATGTGGTTGATTTTTTTAATAAAATTATTATTTGTAGATTTTTATATCATCTAATATAAATTCTATCTTTTAGATATAAGAAATATAGCAATTTATTTTTATGATTACTTTAAAATAGAGCTAGTTAGTAACTGTCGATAATTGCAATCATAATTTTTAATTTTTAGTTCAATTTTAATTAAACCAATTTTTATTGCTCTTGTTTGGAGGACATAATGTTGGAGATTGTGTCATCTCAAGAGATGACTTAATTGTAAATTTAAACAATCTTCTCATCAATACTAGAATGGATGCTAATAAAAAATTACATAAGCTAGAAGGACGAGATGTTAAGATTGTCAATCAGGTTGTAAACCATGGTTCAAGACTATATCCTCTCTTTGAATTTATAGTAGGCTTTATTTTTTATGAAAGTTTCCCACCATTTAGATTAAGTTAGGAAATCAAAATTATAGCTAAAGCCGAAAAGAGTGGGAGGAAAAAGTTACTCCCTACGAGTCACATGGGCGAGCCGAGGAGTCTAAGAAATAAGGGCCTTGCCCTGAAACATTAGCATTTTAGAACTTTTTGGGCCTAGCCTAGAAAGAAAGCACCCTTAAGAAGCCAAAGTTGTAGCCGAAGGAGGAGAGTCTTGAAATGTCTAGCTATTAACATTATCCTCATCATCCTCCTTATCTTCACACCATGGGAAAATAGCCAATGCCAACCTAGGAAAACCTTTAGAAGATGAAGGCCAACCAAAAACACCCACCAAAGTTGGCCAACCAGCACTTACTGCCAGAGCCCAAGTAGGATAATATTCTACACTAGCCTTTTTCATGAAAAGCATTTTACAAGAAATTTAGATAACATTCTTTGTACAACAACTAATTATGATACAGATGAACTAATTATTTTACATTATATCTACTTGAATCACAAGTGCTATTCAGGAAAATAAGTAGAAATAATATTTACCGAGTTAGTGTCAACATATTCTGTAAGATTGCTTGATTTAATGAAAGCCATATTATATTATATATAAAAGCTTAGAACAACAAAACAGACAATTTGACAGCGATTTTTCCATCATCGCAAAGTTTATATATAGCAAGTATGTTACGCAATTTTTTTTATCTAAATGATGGAAAACACAAACACATTGATTTTTGCACATGGATTTTGTTTCCAAAAGTAGACGGGCTTTCTAATATATCATTATCCTCAGATAAATTCTGCAAATCTAAATAATGTGCTTCAGCCGTATCAGGTGAGGAATCCATACAGTACCAGGCGAGTATAACAGCTGTAACAACACCAACAGCCACCACATAAAACCAAGCCATATTATTTATCTTATCTGCAGAATGTCTCGACTTCTCTTTCCATATATATATATACACCTCTCTATTGACTGAAAGGACGCCATGAAAATGAAGAGACACGAACTTATCTTGGTAAATGCTAGACAGAAGTAATCATTCAAAATTTCGGCCGCCAAATCACTCAAAAATCCACTTGCGAGTCATATTAATTACACACCACCATTTTACTAGAAGCCCACGTCACCGTGATTTGATATAATTTTTAAGCTGCGGATTTTAATCGATAAAAGTTTGTCATTGGTAAGAAATTATATTTTGGCTATTAAAATCTTTGTGCTGCTGAGGAAAGAATATTTAGCCGATAGATGGTCATATTTATAGTTGCTTCTAGCCGGGAAATTGTGTAATCATTATAGTTTATATCTGTTTAATGGTTAGCTATTATGGATTGTTAATGATAATGTGTTGTTAATGTTCTATTAATAATTTATTATAGAATGTTTGTGTGTAGTATTCTAGTTTTGCTGCTTTTAATATCAAAATCAATTGAATGCTAATAATATGTCAGATGCATGATCATAATTTTAATATTTTTGTTAGTATTAGTATTGTAACATTCTTGTCTTTTCTTGAGAAGACTAGCAATTTGATCTTGGAGTTGTTGAGGTTGTCCATCATTGTCTGTCTTGCTCGCCAAGGTTGATTGAGCATACCTTGGTAAGTTGCATATGCGAGGAGAAGATGTTTGGATTAGGATATATGATTACATGGTGTCATGTATTTGTTCAAATGATGTGTAATTATGGAGATTAAAGTTTCATAAGCCTTATAGGAGGCTTTAAAAGTGTATTTTAATCATTTTTCATGAGATAATAGATTGAGCATATAAGTACATTTGAAGTACATTTGAAGGATAGGTTTAACCTTTTAAATCCTAGGATACACCTTGATGATGTGTTTGTTTTTCATATTATAGATTTGGAAATTAATTATTTGCATATTTTTATTCTTGGGGTTATTTTAAAATAAATTATAATTGTTGTAAAATTTTATTACGGTGAGTTTTGTATGCTTGATCTAAACAATAGGTCTAAGATTATGTTTATATTATTGAATTCATTTTTAAAATTATTTATATGCATATTTATATCCAAACAATGTTGGTCACAAATGAAGTACAAGTAGGTATAGATTTTTATATTGTGATCTAGACATTGACTCAATGATTGCTATATATTATGCTTCAATAATCTTGTGCTATGTAAATATTCTTGATATCTTAATTTAGTATGTAAGTACAAGTTTCATTGATAGCAATTAATTGGAAAAAAAAATTTAAGTAGGATATATTTTTTGTCCTATTCACTCAATTTGAATTATGAGATGAATCTTGTGTGGTCTAGTGAGCATGGATTTGGATTAATTAAATTTTTATTCTTTCTTTTTTATGCCTCGCAATATGTTGGGAATCAACTTAAGTATAATGATGAACACTATAATTATTCAAAATAACCACAATCCTATTATAAAATTAATGTTAGTTTGTGTTTGATATAGAAAAGAGATGGGCTACATAGAAATTTAACCAAAACCAACTTCTATTCCAAAAAACATTAGCAAACTAAGGTTAAATGTGTTGGCTAACTCATCTCAAAAAAGAGCCAAACTACTTGGGTTTTGTTTCATTGTTGCAAAGAAGATTAGTTTACTTACTTTTTGTCTAATTACTTATCTTAAATCATGCATGATTCATCATATAAAATGATATAACAGAATTGAAGACAAATATAAATCAAGAAAAAGTTGCACAAATGAAATAAAGATATAGAGGCACACCAATGATAGAAAGAAGAGGGCATTTGTACCAAGCTCACTCATTGTGCACCCTTGTCTAGAAGTTTCATAGAATAATTTTCTATCCTAATTTGGGATAAGAAAATCATGAAGTCTTGTCTTGTGAAAATTGAGCTAAAATGAGAAGGGCTAAGTGTTGGCCATCCATGTACAATATTTTTCTCCTATTTTTTATGATTGTCTCTATCGCTTTAAATTTAATCCTCTTGTACCTTCACATTATCCTAAAATTATAGATCTTAGAAGGGTACAGTAAATGGTTCTGCCAATATAAGAGTTTTCCCTAGCCAAGCCCTCATTTTAGTATTCCTAGCTAGGCATAAATAACTAATTCAATACTAAAATAAAGTTTGTGATTTGAACCTTAAGTATTTATAATACTTTTGGGGAGCACTAAAATGCACAAACGTAAAATGAAATCCTACTCATGCATGTTGGAGTGGAGACTTAGGAATTGACTCAAAGGTAGTGTACAAAACAAATCAAGAGAGCGTAATGTTAAAAGGAAAACAAATAAAAATAAATTTCATATCTACGGATTAAACCTCAAAACTATCAGAACATATTGTAGACACCTAAATCTAATTACACAAGTTTTTAATCTAATTTATCTCTCTCCCAAGGCATTATTGATTAAATATTTAATATTTAATTAATTTATGTCATCCCACTAGCTAATTAATTTAATTAATTAACTATAGTCTAATTAATTATATAATGGAAACCCATAATCAGATAATTAATTAAATCCCCCTTTCTTCTATTAATTTGAATAAATATAATTTCCCCATTTAAATTAATCCTCAAATTCCTCATTTTGAATAAATAAAACCCATTTAATTATTTTGAGCCCATGGCTCCTAACTTTAACCTCTAACCTAACCTATCCCAACTACGTAACCCATAGTTCTAACTCAACCCAACCCATTCAAACATACTAACCTCTCTTAGGGTAAGTGCACAAAGATGGGGGACCAAAAAGGGGGTATAAGATGCCACTTTTTTCTGAAATCAGCAATTTTTAAACTTCAACGAGAAATTGAGGATAGTTACACTCAAAATTTTAAAATATGAAAAAACTAAGAGTTGTTCTACTCCAAATCTAGTTTCTAAACTAATAATTTATTTTAGAAATGGTGGATATTAAGACCCTCAAAAAGGGGGAGCACAAAAAGTGGTCCTATTTTTTTGTGAAAAAATATAACATAGCGTCTGGTGTGGTCCCCCTAAAATGTTAACTTTTTTAAAAAAAATATTTAATCGCTATGGTGAGAAATTAGCTAACACCACCTAGTTTATCCCTGATTTTTCTACTAATTTTTTTATTAAAGTATGATTTTTTGCGATTTTCCGAAGTGAACACATCCTGAAAATGTGAAATATATGTGTGCTCCCCTAGAAATCATTGAAAAATAATCGAAAATCAAAACTTATTTTTATTAAAAGTGTGTAGAATGGAGTCTAGTTTCTAAAAATATTATTTGTTTCAAAATTCGATGAATGAGCCAAAATCTAAGCCCAAATGAATACACCTTGGTTTTTGACAAAAATTGGACATATTTCAAATGAAATTAGAGATGAAAAGCTTAACATAATGAGAATTCAAAATAAATTATATGGTTAGATAGCTAATAGAGAGATCTACAATATCATGTCGTTTGATTTTATCATTTTTGAACCACGTGCAAACCTGGTGGGGAGCACACAAGAAAAATAATTATTTTTTTGTAGGTTTGCTGGAAAACACATCTCAGACCTATTTGAATCCTCCAAAACTTTGGGTTGGATCTCCAAGGAAAATTCAAACCTTAGGCTTGGTAAGCTTCAATGTTGTTCAAAGCGCGCAGGCGCTATTGGGTCTGCGTGCTATATAAATTTATGGTTTACATAGCCCATATGTGCTATAACGCGTAGGCACTATAGCACATGCGCACTATAGTGTGTACACACTATGTAAACCATAAAAAAATCCTTAACTAAGGGAAATACAAAGAGTGATAAATTGGGGGAGGGAAACTGAGAGAGAGAGAGAGAGAGAGAGAGAGAGAGACCCATTAATGACTCCTACAACTCCTTATGAACCCTTACAAGCCTTAGGAAGCCTAAGAGTACATTGTAGGGGTTGTAAGGTGTCTTAAGGGGTTGTAGGACCCATTAATGACTCCTAGGACTCCTTATGAATCCTTACAACCCCTTAGAAAGCCTAAGAGTACATCTTAGGAGTCGTAAGGTGTCTTATGGGGTTCTAGTACCCATTAATGGGTCCTTTGACCCCTTATGACACCTTATGACCCATTAGGAAGCCTAAGAGAACATCTTAGGGGTCGTAAGGTGTCTTAAGTGGTCTTAGGACCCATTAATGGGTCCTACAATTCCTTATGATACCTTACGACCCATTAGGAAGCCTAAGAGTACATCTTAGGGGTCGTAAGGTGTCTTAATGGGTCCTACGACTCCTTATGACACCTTACGACCAATTAGGAAGCATAAGAGTACATATTAGGGGATTTAAGGTGTCTTAAGGGGCCGTAGGACCCATTAATCACTCCTACGACTCCTTATGAACCCTTACAACCCCTTAGGAATCCTAAGAGTACATCTTATAGGTCGTAAGGTGTATTAAGGGGTCCTAGAAACCATTAATGACTCCTACAACTCCTTATGAACTCTTATAACCCCTTAGGAATCCTAAGGGTACATCTTACAGGTCATAAGGTGTCTTAAGGGGTCCTAAGACCCATTAATGGGTCCTACGACCCATTAATGGATCCTACAACCCCTTATGACACCTTACAACCCATTACGAAGCCTAAGAGTACATCTTATGGGTCGTAAGGTGTCTTAAGGTGTCTTAGAACCTAATAATTGGTCCTACCACCCCTTATAACACCTTACAACCCATTAGGAAGCCTAAGAAAACATCTTAGGGGTTGTAAGGTGTCTTAATGGGTCCTATGACCCCTTATGACACCTTAAAACCCATTAGGAAGCATAAGAGTACATCTTAGGGGTTGTAAGGTGTCTTAAGGGGTCCTAGCATCCATTAATGGCTCCTACAAACCCTTATGACACCTTACGACCCATTAGGAAGCCTAAGAGTACATATTAGGGGTCGTAAGGGGTCTTATGGTGTCCTAAGACATAGTAATATGTCCTATGACCCCTTAAGACCCATTAATGTGTACTAGGAACCCTAAGATGTATTGCTAGGGTTTTTAAGGGGTTGTAAGGTGTATTAAGGGGTCCTAGGACCCATTAATTGGTCCTATGGGTCCTAGGACCCCTTATGACACCTTACGACCCATTAGGAAGTGTAAGAGTACATCTTAGGGGTCGTAAGGTGTCTTAAGAGGTCATAGGACCCATTAATGACTCCTATGACTCCTTATGAACTCTTAAAACCCCTTAGGAATCCTAAGAGGACATCTTAGGGTTCGTAAGGTGTCTTAAGGGGTCTTAGGACCCATTAATGGGCCCTACAACCCCTTATGACACCTTACAACCCATTAGGAAGCCTAAGAGTACATCTTAGGGGTCATAAGGTGTGGTAAGGGGTCTTAGGACCCATTAATGGGTCCTACGACCCCTTATGACACCTTAAAACCCATTAGGAAGCCTAAGAGTACATTTTAGGGGTCATAATGTGTACTAGGCACCCTAAGATGTATTCTTAGGGTTCCTTAGGGGTCGTAAGGTGTCTTAAGGGCTTCTATGACCCATTAATGGGTCCTACGACCCCTTATGACACCTTATGACCCATTAGGAAGCCTAAGAGTACATCTTAGGGGTCGTAATGTATACTAGGAACCCTAAGTTGTATTCTTAGGGTTCCTAAGGGGTTGTAATATGTCTTAAGGGGTCCTATGACCCATTAAGGGGTCCTACGACCCATTAGGAAGCCTAAGAGTACAACTTAGGGGCTGTAAGGTGTCTTAAGGGGTCGTAGGACCCATTAATAACTCCTACGACTCCTTATCAACCCTTACAACCCCTTAGGAAGCCTAAGTGTACATCTTAGGGGTCGTAAGGTGTCTTAAGGGGTCGTAGGACCCATTAATGACTCCTACAACACCTTATGAGCCCTTTCAACCCATTATGAACTCTCTCTCTCTCTCACACACACACACACACACCTCTCCCTTTCTCTCTCCTCCCTTGTCACCCCCTCACTCCCTTTTTCATTTTGTGTGTCTAACATATGGCGTATGCGCTATAGCATGTACATGTTATTTAAGAATACAAAAAATGGTAACAAAGCTAAGAAACTCATAAAAGAGGCCAACTTTCACTGTATACTGTCTGATTTCTATAGTTTGTTCAACAAATATTTTCTTTTCATGGTGTTGAAGATCACAAAGAAGCATATTCTATCAATTTTCAATATTTTATTGTTAAAAAATCAACATCAAAGTGCGAAAGTCAATCATTCTTCACCAAAATTGATCCATTGTGGTAAGTTTTTTATTTTTTACATGTGAATTGTGAATAAAGAGTCTTTTTGTTTATAATTGATATGATATGGATTTGTTGAAGAAATAATTTGACATATTGTAAAAGATTTATATATAATTTGTCATACATTTCTATTATATTTTGAGTTAATATAATTTAGCTTGATAAATTATAAAGTTTCACTTCTTGTAATAGATTGATATAATAGTTTGAAACTTGTAATGAATTCATATGTAGAAATCATCATCATGCCAAGGAAGTGAGTAAAGACTCTAACACCAGAAGAGCATGAAAGAGACAAAGAGAAGAAAAGGTAAAGAATAAGACAACTTCGTGAACACAAAAAATTGCATACCATAGAAGAAGATTTTCCTTTGGATGAGGAACATGAGACATCAATGGAAAGTAAGAGAGAATTGGAATTGGAAACAAAAAGGAAACAGATGAGAAACTTGTGTGCAACAATAAAATTAAATTATGAAGCTGTGGGTGTATGCACCCTAAAATGGTCACTTAGACTTTGGGCCCCATTTATCATTTTATCAATTTATCAAATTTCCTGAATCAATGCTTTGGAACATTTCAATTCAAATCAATTTCCTTGATCAAATTGTAATTAATTCAATTATTCAATTATTTCA
>MU223478.1:127965-143994 GCA_018584345.1 Thuja plicata
TTTAATTAAATAAGAGGAATTTTATTTAATTAAAAGGGAGATTAAATATTTTAATTAAATAAAAATGGTCAAACCTTAGGAAATATTGAAATAATTGAATAATTGAATTAATTACAATTTGATCAAGAAAATTGATTTGAATTGAAAATATTGCAAAGCATTGATTCAGAAAATTTGATAAATTGATAAAATAATAAATGGGGCCCATAGTCTAGGCGACCATTTTAGGGTGCATACAGTGGGCACATCATCATAAGTTCCCAAGTTGAAGAGACACCACCATCCAATGTTAGAGACATACCCTTATATCATCTTGAAGGCACACCATTGTCTTCATTTGAAGGTGTAGGCACACCATTGTATCATGTTCAAGGTACACCATTATCTACATCTGAAGGTGTAGGCACAACATCGTGTCATTTTGAAGGCACACCATTAACATCTCAAGTTGGTGAGGATCCATCTTTCACATCTCAATTTCAAGTCAAATCATCTTCGGTTGAAGGTACACAATTGACACATAATGTTGTTGATGTTCGTAATGTTGAGGCCACTCAACAGTTGAAAACACCTCCTAGAATTGTTTATAGAAAGCCAAAATATTTTATTAATATTCATACTAACATTTTGCAACAAATGCCTGACAAGATTCCCAAGCGTACTTGTCAAAGATATGCTATCCGTATTTGGAGATTATTTTTTAAGAATTTAAATATGACATGAAGATGTAAACTATCTATTCAAATGATGAGAAATATAAAATTTAGGCCCATCATGAAGATTCTTGGGCTAAGAACGATGGATGAGTCAAGTGAAAAATTTATTTTAAGGAATCTAATGATTGCATATGAGAGTGTGGGTTCTACATCACACCCAAAAGATAGTAATGTCACACGATGTGTACTTACATCAACAATAGTAATCACTCAAATGAATAAATATCAATTCATTAGAAAGACAAGAAAAACATTGAAAATAAGTGGAAAGTCTCTAATGAGAGCTATGAGAAGGCATCAAAGAGTGGAAGATCCAAATAACAATGAGTTATGGGCTTTTTCCGGTAGACGATCGCGGAAAGATAAATCAATTGTTGAAGCTTTAAAATCCATGATTGAAGACTTTTGGAAGAATAAAACTCAAGTATCTCCCAATCAAAGAGATGTTGTAAGAAGGAGGATGGGTAGTCTAATCCGCATTCCACATCCGAAACATTTTTTAGAATCAACTCAGACACAATTCTTTGCAAAATTTATACATACGTATCCTCAATTTAAAATTAGTCAAAGATATTTTGAAATGGTTAAAAAAATTATGTGAAGATAAATCACACATGCACAACCTCTCATTGTAGGGTACTTATTTAATTTTCTAACCATTTTGATTTTCATAAGCATATACGTGTGGATTTGCATTCTAACAATGTTTTGCAGGATTGTAACATAAATGACTCACCTACATCTTCAAGGGAATTAATTACTACAATTTTTATGTGAAAGAGAATATGCTCAACAATTTTACTAGCTCTCATGCTTGAATGGTACATGCATAAATTGTGGTGGTTTGGACACCATTTTCCAATTTTTCAACATATGAAGAGTACACATGCAATCGGGAATGAAAAAGTGGATTTTGGAAAATATAAGGCAGTCGCATATGATCTAAAAGATGGAAAGAAGGCTAAAAGATGTGATTTAGTAATTGAAATATTTTAGTGTATCAGTTCATGGATATTTTTTGTGATAACATTGTGTATGAGTATGCAAGGCATACACATGGAGCTCGATGGTTGGATATGCAATTCAAGTTGTACAAGGACACATTCCCACTTGATACCATTGTTTTAGTTGTCAACTTCACAAAGAACTACACTCTACAACCACAAAACGAGGTGCCAACAAAGTATTATAGCTCTCAACAAGTTGGTATATTTTTTCATATAGCATTTATGCATTCATCTAATAGTACAGAGGAGAACATGAAGATATTGAGGGAGTATCATTTTTACATTATCGATGGTCATTTTCATTCTACAGAGTTTGTATATGGCTTATTTCATGTATTTTATGGTGATTTGAGTAATAGGATCATATCATATCGTCGACACATCATATGGTCAGACAATTATGCATCACATTTCAAGAATCCTCGGATGTTTTATTGGTTGAGTAGGGTGCATACAAACAATGGTCTTCAGTATATGTGGAATTTTATAAAGGCCGGTCATGGAAAGGGAGAGCACGATGGTGCAGGTGCATGTATAAAAAGGGCCATAGCATGTGAAGAATTAAAGTACAAAGAACAAGCAACATTGTCTAAGGTGAACAACAATAAAGCACTTCTGAAGAAACTTGCCAACATTAGCAAAATTGCCATGAAAAACTCAATGGATCATATGAACTCTCTATATAATATTCTTGAAAGTAACTACAGTGATAAGGTTAAGATTGAGAATGAAGACATCCAAGAGATTCAGATGTCTGGTCCTGGTACTAGGACATGATCAAGCATAAAAAGGAAGACAGACATCCAGGCCAAAGATATTACCAAGTTGAAGGATTCAATCCAGTGCCTGGAGCTTTAGATGGTCGAAGTCCAAACTCTGGAAGACCAGATGGAAAAGGTTTAGTTGTTTGGCTGGAAGTTGCTGGGTGCTGGAAGCTTTTTGATCCTCGATTGCTGGGAGTTTTTTTCTTTTTTTTTTCTTAGTCTGAAATCTTTGTTCTATCTAGGTTTTAGCCCTTTTTCAGAGTGTTGTCATGCTTGATAGCTTGTTGTCTTTCTTGTTTCTTCTTGTTTATATTTGTGCTTTAATGTAAAGGGTTTTGGGGCCCCTTCAAAACCTGTTGTTATCCTAATCAAAAACATTGTCAAAGGTGAGATGTATCATTTGGTGGTGTAATGCTACAATGGGTCTAGGTACTGAAGCTGAGTCTACGGTTCATAGATTTTTTTGGTTGATGGATGAAACTAACATTGCACCATACAAGGATTTTTGTATATTAATAGGATCAAGTGAGCTACACTATTTTTGAAGCTCTAATTCAGGTTCATGTATCATCCACACACGACATATGGCATGCTTTTGTTCATCATGCGCGGATAAAGATTGGGATGGGTGTGAGTCAAAGGAATGGGTCGACGAATGGTCTACATAAATTTTGAGCCCACTTGACTCCTATCATCCCCCAACATTGTAACTAACACAATGGAATCATCCATTGACTTTGACCGTTTGTCTAATCTAGTTCAACCGGATAAATTGTCAATTCACAAATAGACTCAAATTTAGTACTTTATCATAAGTATTTGTTAAATTAATCTCCTTGTTATGCTTCTATCATTGCAGACCATGTTTTTGTTGTTATTGCACCTTAAAATAATGATGAAGTGACAAATTATTATTTGTGTCATTGTGTTGAGGCCAAAAATAAATGTGATCACTTCGTTACAGATGATGAAGGATTAGAATACCCTACATGAGTAGTGGTTTTAATGGGTACATGGCTTAGACGGTATTGTATGAAGAACTCTAGGTTGTGGTTGTTTGAGGATTAGGAGACACACCGGAGATTCTTCATTATTCCAACCTTGTCGTTGCATCAAATGTCCATTTGACCAGATATGCAGGAGAGCCACACAATAAAACTCTTTTGAAGGTTCACAAGTAAAACCACAAGGCAATACTTTACACAATAAAGGGTAGGGAAGATCCGGTTGTTCCATTGGACTAAAAGTGATTCCAAATTGTTGTAATGTTGAATCTAGTTGAATGCATGTGCCTATAACATGTATATTTGTAAAGGAATTAATTCCCTTGAATCTACATTGGGTGGATTGTAAATTACTCATGCTTTACCTCGTATGTATACCAGAAAGTTTGTAAGATTTAATAATAAATTTTCTCTTCTATTTTTAGGGGCAATACCAGAGGTTTTCTCTTCTTATCTCTTTCCTCATGGTGCTCCTAATGAGATGAGTTGTAAACATATTTTTCATAATTAATTTAAAAAAAAATATGTTCACAAAATGAATTCTAGAAATATATGTTAAGCTTATTGTCATGTTTCATGCTAGCATATTCTATATATATGTATCTACAAAAAAATCATTTAAACTATACCTTTTTTTTTTTTTTTCCTTTGATGGTATGAATAAAATCTCATCTAAGAATACAGGTGTGGAGAACCTAAAATCTCATTTAAACTAATTATATATTTGGATGACCCCTCAAAACTAGGGATTTCTCAATCTCGATGCTCAAAGAACTTTCTAAATAAGCCAATGATGGATTCATCTTCCCCTTGACATGTGGGAACACATTCCATCATGAAATATAGCCATCCAATGGCTAGAGTTGCTTATGCTACACCCTTGCACCCATTTTAGTATACTTCTAACAACTAAGACATTGCATATCTTGAAAAACACTCATTCTGGCATCGAATCATCTCCACCAATAGCTCTGGAATGCCACGTGAATGCTAGGAATGACCCTGTTATGGTCCCAAAGTGGCTCGAACGTTGCCGACTACTTTTGAGCCAAATGTCCCTCAAGGTGCACCAAGCAACAAAATTGGCGATCTTCAGGAGTCCATTTCTCAGAGATCGCAAGGGGTATCAAAAAACCGTCAGGTGCTATAGGACCGTGTCATGTAGAACTACAATAAACTATGTTGTAATTTGGAGATTCACTTCCATTTTCATTTGCAGACCCAATCTCGACTGATGCAAAAACTTACAATGTTGCACAGTTGAAAGCTAAAACATTGCATATCTTGAAAATCGTGGGTACTCCTGGCTTCAAACCATCTCCTCCAATAGCTCTACAATTTTGGTTGAAGACTAGGAATGACCCTTTCATGGAGGCAAAGTGACTCAAACTTTTCCGATCGCTATGGAGCCAAGTGTCCCTCAAGGTGCACCAAGCAACAAAATCGATGATCTTTAGGAGTCAGTTTCTCAGATCTCAACAGGGATATTTCTGAGTTGTTAGGTGCTACAGACTATTTCATAGAGGCCTACAATAACCTATCTTAGATTTTTCAGATTCACTTCCATTTTAATTTTCCAACCAATTCTTGGTTGATGCAAAAACTTGCAATATTGCATAGTTGAAAGATGAGACATTGCATATCTTGAAAGCTACTCATCTTGGCATCAAACGGACTCTACCAAAAGATTTGGAATGCTAATTTAATGCTAAGAATGACCCTTTTATGGTCACAAAGTGGCTTGAATATTTTCGACCGGTATGGAGCCAAGTGTCGCTCAAGGTGCACCAAGCAACAAAATTGGCAATATTCAGGAGTTCATTTCTCAGAGCTCGCGAGGGATATTGACAAACCATCATGTGCTATGGGAATATTTCATGGAGGTCTGGTATAACCTATCTCAAATTTTGGAGATTCACTTCTATTTTCATTTTACGACCCAATCTTGATTGATGCAAAAACTTGCAATGCTGCGTAGTTGAAAGTTGAAACATTGCATATGTTGAAAACCACTCGTCCTAGCATCAAACCATCTCTACCAAAAGCTCTACAATGTTTTCTGAACTCTAGGAATGACCCTATAATGGAGGCAAAGTGGATCGAACATTTTCGACTGCTATGGAGCCAAATGTCCCTCAAGGTGCACCAAGCAACAAAATTGGTGAGCTTCAGGAGTCCATTTCTTGGAGCTCGCAAGGGGGCATCGACAATATTTCAGGTGCTATTGGACCATTTCATAGATACCTACGATAACCTCTCTCAAATTTTGCAGATTCTCTTTCATTTTTATTTTATGACCAAATCTCGGTTGATGCAAAAACTTGCAATGTTGCGTAGTTGAAAGTTGAAACATTGCATATCCTGAAAACCACTCATCCTAGCATAGAATCATCTTCACCAAAAGCTCTATAATTTTAGGTCAACACTATAAATTACCCTATCATGGAGTTAAATTTGCTCGAACATTGTCGACCGTTATGGAGCCAAGTGTCCCTCAAGGTGCACCAAGCAAGAAAATTGGGGATCTTCAGAAGTCTGTTTATCGGAGCTTGCAAGGGGTATCAATGAGATGTTAGGTGCTATGGGATTTTTTCATGGAGGGCTATGATAACCTATCTCAGATTTTGGATATTCTCTTACATTTTCATTTGCCGACCCAATCTCTGTTGATGCAAAAACTTGCAATATAACGAAGTTGAAAGGTAAAACATTGCATTTTGAAAATTACTTGTCCTAGCATCAAACTGTCTCTGCTAACACTTTCAATTTGACATTTAAATGCTAGGAATATCCTCGTTAGGCTTCACAACTCATTCAAACATTCAGGGCCACAATGTACTGGTGCATCCCTTAGCCTTCTTGTAGTGCCCTAAATAGGTCCAGGTGGTCAAAATGCTCCAATAGGACTAAAATTGGGTAGGATTGATATTTTTATCTTGTATGAACTATTATCACTTCAATAAGGTGTTGGAATGAAAATTACAAGTCTAGGTTTATGAAATGAAACATGCATATTCTCATTAAGTATGAATCATTCAATAACAATATACATAGATACACGTGCAAGCATAAATATAAGGCATGAACAATTTACAAAGTATAAGACATCCACATACACATTAATTAATCTACATCAATACACATGACACATGAATTTCATACTTAAAATATAAACTATATATATCCGTAGAGCATGAATAAAAATATATATGTCCAATAATGTCATAGATCAAATATGTTTATTAAAGTTAAATTGGCTTCGTGAAAGCCAAATGGACATAGAACATGTCACTTATACAATATACAAAAAATATTTCCAGTAATTTTGTATTGGCGTAAAATTATTATCCCTAATCTAGTCATTTCCCAAAAGGGGAAGAAAATAAATCCTAAGCTGTCTTCGATTGTTGCATTGATGAAGATGCAGTACTCTTCTAAGTGCCCTCACTAGTCCTCCTGTCTAGACTCTTCTGCATCTCGAGTTGATAAAATAAAAAAAAATATGTATCAATGCCAAATGTTACATTGAGAAAATCATCAGTCATCAATCCATTATCCTCTTCCACTTTAATGGCAATACCAAATGTGCATAGGGGTACACAAGAACGAAAAAAATGAACCCTCATAGACCGACCATGGTCACCCTTGACTACAGAAGTGGCACACTGTATGAGAGTCTGTGTAAGAGCACTAATCGTGTCTAGTGTGTCCAACTCCACATGTTACTTCACATTGGAAGGAATACTAACATGATCCACCTATGGATTGTCACTGGGCAACCTAGGTGCATTAGGGTCACGATGTGCCATAGGTCTATCAAATGATGATCCCCCACCTCTACCCCGAGACTCTAGAAAGTCAAAATAATTTGGCACCTCCTTCAAGACAAACTCACAATATAGTTTCCTCAGGAAATATAGGAACCTCATGATTGTTACAGGGAGAGGAATGAAAGACCATCCACCATCTATCCCAAAAGTTTGTTTTTATATCTTCATTCAAGAACCAATGAATTGGGAAACTAATTTGTTGTAGTTTTAAGAGTTTCAGTTTCCCCCAGATTTTAAATGAGTTTGCAAATGCCAACTAATGTGATTTCTTTCTTTTTTATGCCCTCATATGATAATTTATTTGCATAATATTGGTTTTTTTCTTCTCTTTTGTCGTGCCATGAATTAAGTTGCCCACTTTCTGAACCTACGTGGGTCAAGATTAATTCTAATGACTTTGCAAATGTTGCCCTTCCAAGATTTATACCAATAGAATATTTTAACCTCATAATTAAATATTATATTTATGTTTTCCTTCTTTATATTTGGTTAATCAAATTTTCATGTGTTCCAGGAGGAGGTTTCTTGATTGGTAGAGGCGGTTGGGGCTAATTTTCTTGGTTATTTTCAACATCCATTTGTTCATGAGGAGAAGATGGAGGGTTTGGTTGAGGGTTTTCTATGGGTAGATCATTCCTTCCTGGCAATTAAAACAAAATCTATTTTTAAAAGTCTAATTAAAATTAAAATTTAAGAAAAGAAACTTTGACAATTAAATTTGATTGAAAACTAAAAATTAAACCTAAATTTCACTACAAATAAGAGACATAGGTTGTAGAATCGCTTACCTCTTCTTCCAATTCGACCTTGATGATGTCATGTAGCTATTTTTTGCTTCAATTTGATGGAGAAAACACCCATAATGTATCATGTACGCACTGTATCTCTGACTTCTTGGCTGGGCGCAGGTTTGAACAAACAAAATGAGCCACTTTTGTGGCTGCCCTAACTTTATAATAAACCTAATAGGACATGCACACTATAGAACGCATGCGCTATGGTTTAAATTTCCCAAGCCTAATGCTTGGGAAATCTAATCCATAGTGTGTGTGGGCTATAGCACGTACGTGTTATAGCCCGCACACGCTATGTGCGTTTGGGGACCAAAAAGGTATCTGGCACCTTTTTGATCACCCATCTTGGTGCATATACCCCTTAGTAAATTAATTAATCTTGATTAATTAATTATCCCCTCCACTCATTCTCTCTCCTCCCATCACATCCTCCTAATTCTCCCACTTACCCTCTAATCCAAGCCTAAATCAACCCTTAAACATTTTCTGAATCCTAATTCATGCATTAAGAAATCCTAACCCTTACCCAAGTCAACCCTCATGTCACATCCCTCAAATCCCCAACCAAATGCATTTAAGGTTGACTTAAATTCTCTTACATCCTTGTCCCCCATTCCTTTCTCTAATGTTGCTCACACATGTATGAGAAAATCTTGAGCCACTCAAACCTTAAATGCTCTAAGTTGACCTCTTTTCCAAGCACATGTGTCCCTTATATGGCTCCTATGTGGATAATACATAGCTGCCACTTCATCCAAGCCGTCATCCTTTGCCTAAAAATCTATAAATATGAGGCCTTTTCCCATGCAAACCATCTCTCATTTTTGCGTTGTTATTATGGTAGAATAACTTTCAAATTTCATAGTTGTTTTCATGCTTCATAATCTTAGTTCATTGTTAAATCTAGAAATCATATGTTAGGATAATGTTGAATGAATCTTATTTTAAATCTTGCATATAACTCTAGTTTAGAATTGCATTCCCGTCTCTTCATTATGGGAAGATTGAGACTAGTTACTTCATGCTAGTTCTTGAGTTCTCTCATTATCCATTAGTTACATTTTTAATTCTCATCCACCATCAAGCAAGAAATCACTTCGAGATTAACATATTTGTGTTTTTGAGAGAGAGAGAGAGAGAGAGATCCTTTCCATGAGAAAATCAAACAAATCTTAATAGTTTGCAACTTGTTTTTATCTCAATCCAATGTTAAGGATGATTTCTTGTTGTTTCAAGTTTATTCATGCTTTTAATATTTTATATGTACTAACCCACTAATGTTTTCATGTTTAAGCTTTCTCCCAAAAGATTCAAGATTTCCCCATACATATTCTAGCACACACAGTGGGTCTCACATCCGTTAAATTTATCAAAATATCAACCATTTCCCCTTAAAATCATGTTGTGTGCAAGGATCGATGTCTTCATTTTGCGTAGAGACGTCTGTGTAGAAATTGATAAAATCAGCGTCTCCATCGTATATCATCGTTCAGCATCTATGACTTGAACTGGCATCTCCGCATAGGGATATTTTTTATAAATTTAAGACTAGCATCTTGTTGTTTGCAAGGTTTTTGGTGCTTTTGGTGTGTTTTGACGCTTTTACATTCTATTTTTTAGTAGATAGTGACTTTTTAAAGGGCTCGTAATGTCAAAATCATTTCTCATCAACCTTTCATCATAAAAGCACTAAAAGTAACCTTTTCCTAATGATTTTGGGATTCTAACATTCAGGATTCTATCAGACACCTACTGGTATAAGAGAAAAGTTTGCTTGTTTCGGGCCTTTTTGTGTTTGCAGGTTAAATCGGTGCCTACACTTACATTTGTAATCACCTAAAAATGGTCTAGCAAACCTATGGCCCCTATTTATGATTAACAGTCTTAATAAACTTTAAATCTAATACATTATCGCTAGACTCTAAATTATTGAGCATTTAATTAAACTTGATTGCATAATTTTAATCCTAACTTGTTGAATCAAATCATCAATCATAAAATCCTAAATCCTAAATGCATAAAACATTAGGATAAATCAAAAAGTCCTAAATCCATTTTAAATCAAAAAGTGAACTCATTCACACATGGGTTTGCACTCAATAATCAAAATAAAACAAAGAAAAGGGAAAATACCAATTTGTCTTATTCTCCAAAAAGATTGACCAATCAAATGCATTACCCTTAGCTCACATGGATTGAGGGAATTTGCATCTCCACCATTGATCATTCTCTTTTTCCTCTTAATCTCAACCACTCATTTCTTGGAATCTCTTATAAAAGGGATAGATCCCTTGCTCATTCATAACAAGAAGATTTGGAATAGAGTTATCATGCTATTTTCATTCTAGAGCTCATTTGTGCACTCATAGTTGTTACTTGCATAGTAGTTTACTTACATTCTTAAATTGTTAGCTTCATTTCTTAGCTTAATGGCATTCTAGTTTCCTTTCATAGCTTAATGTAGTTGCATTTTTCTTCGCATTTGATAATTTAATCTTGTATCTTAGTTCTATTTTTTATAGTTTCTAGTCCATGCATTTCCATTTTCAAGCTTTCAAGAGCAAAGTATTCAAGTATATGCATCTTGCTCATCTTCTTTGCATTGATTCTTCCAGTTTGGAGTAGTCAAGTCACCAATTTCTCTATTTCCAAGTCTGATGGACATACATGAGAATCATACTCGCTTCAACTAGGAAGCAATAAGTTGGTTTCTAGGGTCTTATGATAGTGCTTTGAATCTTATGTTTTCACTAACCCTTTCGATATAATGGTTTATTGAACTGTTTGGTTATAGATATTGACCAAACATTTTACCACACACATTTTTGGCACCCACCACAAGGCAAGAAGTTGTACTTTTGCCTCATTTTAACATTTTTCTGCATATTTTATATGAAACAACGCTCTCGGTCATACTGTTGTATGTTCTCTATCATATAAAAAATCTCAGAATAGTACTTTGTCATTTGGGAACAGGTATGTTGTCGTATGAACTTTTATTTGTGGTCTTTTTTCATTTTAATCTATTAGATTTGTCATACGGGAATTTTTTAGAACCTAGTTTGTCGTATGAAAACTCATGTATTGTCATACAGTTTTAACTACCAGTCTGTATTCTTTAATTTTTCATTTGGAAAACAACAATAATTTTTAGGGTTCTTCTTAAGCTGATTTTGGTTTTCTAATCTTTTGTATGTCTTCTATGATATTTTTACTATCTCCTTTTGTAGTCTAACTGGTTTTTGCAGGATGTTTTGGGGAAGATTTTCTTGACAAAGTGGCACTTGAACACTATTTTGCTAAGACTACTAATGATTTGTGCTTATAGGATGCTTTCCAAAAAAGAAAGAAATTGAAACTACTATCGTTTGTGCATGTAGGTTGCCTTGAGACTACAACAACCAAACAAAATGTGTGTCTTCTTAGTGGATTTCTTAGGCACCTAGCTTAATTAGGGTGTTGTCTATTTTGGTAAGATTATACATTAGGGGAGTATGCTCTTCTCTTCTTGAGAATAAAAAAACCCAAACATGTTTGATTGAATTTGAGAAAGTAACACTTTTCTTTTGGTAAATGAACATGTTCTTGATGTGTTTGGGAGACACTATGGAGTAGGAGAGTATGCTATTTTCCTCTTTGAAAATCATATTTATTGACCTCTACTATCTATCCATTTAATTTTCTTGGATTTAGCTTTAGAGGGCCTGGCAAGAGAGCAATCTTTTGGGAATGACCCAAGTGGGGGAACAAGTGGACCTGGCTACTTCCACCCCACTATAATCAAATGCTTCCTTCAATCCAAAGAGAAGAAAGACATGACTATTTTCTATCTTGAAGCATGCCTCTTCACTTGTATGGCCTCATTTTCTTAATATTTTTAAGCAAGACTACATTTGACTAGGCGCTTGTAGAGACATCTTGGTCTTAATCTTGTTTACAAGACTATAAGGGGGATACATTCAACTTTATTAGGGCCAAGAGGTATCAATATTGCATGCAAGACTATACATTTTGGGTTCTTGTAGGGATATATGCCTTAATTTTTCTTGCAAAACTACAAGGGATAGCCATGAATGGATGTACTTATAAGAAACTTTTAGATAGAGGCTACCTGATCTACCTCTGAAAGTATCAAGTTTTTTGTTCGAGGATCAATCCAAGTGGACTTTACCCAGATCACCTGAAGATTTTACACCTAACATATGTATTACCAAGGATGTTTTAAAGAATGAATGTGGAAAGGGGGAGCTTATGTGATTCGATCATTGAGTATCTTTTCAAAACCCACAACATGTATAGTTTGGGAAAAAGCCGATATCACTTTCTGTGAGGCAAAGGAATATCAAGCGTGGGAAAAGATTTTGATACTAAGCCAATTCGACTATACGGTAGAAACTGTTTGTTTTTTCACTCTTTTTTCTTGATGTGTTTGTACACATTGAGCTTGACATTTCTTACAGACAAGAACACTTTGACAACAAAAAACATTAAGTGTCAAGAGTTTTACCTCAAAAAATTAGATAGTGTCATCCAAAATTCTTCACGCACAAGTGGCAAACTATTCCAAAATCCTTTTTCATTTCATGCCATTACATTTTTCCTATGAAAAAAAACTTAGAGGGAATAAAATCATATGAGGGCTAGTGTATTGTCGTATGGGAACTCAGGAGTTGTCGTTTGGGATCTAAGTTAAAATCAGTCCAATCTTGAAATCTTTGTCATTCAGTTACACTTTTGCAAAACAACTATCATACCTTGTTACAGCCTTTTTAAAATTTCAAATATGGTGATTAGATTTTTCATTTTCCTTTGTCCTAGCTTCTCACAATCTTCTCAATGAAATTGTCTCTTCACTCTTGGTTACTTATCAAATTTGTCACAAGTGTCGTCTAGCAGCTATTCAAACCTCAACGCATGATACCTTGTACAAGTTTAACAACCAATCTCTTTTCTCCATCAAAAAATCTTTGAAGCTTTGACATTGACTTGACAACTTGATCCTTTAGAGACGTTAGTTGCGGATTGTCATACATGGTCCCAACAAGGAGTTAGAAGGATTATCTTGATTCCAAGGGAAAAGCTATTGACACTATCACACCAGGACCTTCATCTTGCAAGAAACCTACAACTTTCAAGATTCTGAAACAAGAGACTTTAGTTCCTTGTTAGACAACACCTGTATTAAATCAAGCTACCCACAAAACAAAAACTATGTCTGCCTACGATTGGGAATCACAACATGGAAATGAGAGTAATCATACTAGTGCCTCTTCCTTAGTGGAAGAACTGATAGAACAAGACATGAGAAAATGTCAACAAGATAAGAAATTTCAAAAGATGATGCACATGCTTATGCAATTAGATAAGGAAAAGTACTTTATGCACCTTGCATCCTTGAGTGTTAAACTTTCACATGAATTTGATGTTGAAGGACTCATTCAAAAAGAACAGATATCTCCCATTACTATCCTCAACAAACAATTCCAAGACATGATATGTCAGATAAGGGATCTAAAGAAAGAAAATGGAAAACCAACTAGAAAATATTCTTTGGAGGCCAAATGTCCTTTCCACGTTGTGACGAATCTCTACATGCCAACTTTTCCTCCCAAGATTGAGATGCCAAAATATGACAAATATAATGGGGAAGGTGACCTACAAGATCATGTAAGGGAATTTTGTGCCCTCAGTATGTAATTCATGCATGAGAAGACCTACTTAATGAGATTATTCCCATGAAGCCTCACTAGCCAAGCCTTGCAATGGTTCACGAAACTTTCACCTGGGATCCAAACATTTGAGTCCAACTAGTGAAAAAATGCATCCAACATTATTATTATAACATATTGCATACGGTCACAATATTAAACATGTGTAACACTAAACAACACATGGGTGAGCCCTTTGTTGAGTTCTGCTAGAGGTGCTGAAGGATGTTTTCAAGATACCCAAGGCAGATACCCAAATTATAAAAGATCAACATCTTTATCAACAACTTAGTACCTACGATGAACTACATGACTCAAATGTAAAAGCACACCTCATTCAGTGATCTAGTGGAAAATACAATCAAAATAGAATATGTCCTTGTAAAGAAGGGTGAACTCACTATATCTAAAGATACTAAATCTAGTAATGGTAATTGAAAATATAAGAGAAATTTTTGGAACAAGAACCAAAATGTGGTTAACGATGGTGTAATCAATTCAATTGAGGATAAACAACCTATATTCAACCTCTCAAGTAGCATTCAGGCTGCTAAGGTTATAGCTAACACCAAAAATTCTACCAAGATTACTCCAAATACTAATAAAGATAAGACACCTTGGATCCCATGACCCAAGCGTAACTTTAATCCTCTTGGAGAACCATTAGAAGATGCACTAAAAATGTTGTTTTCCCACAAGATTATCACAATCCCAGATTCAAAACCATGGGAACCTTAAGTGAAACCAAAATGGTGGAATGATGACCATTATTGTGAATACCAAAAGAATAAGGGGCACATGACCAATGAGTGTATGAAGTTAAAACATGTGATACAGGATTTGATTGATAATAAAACCATTACTATTGATAGAGACAAAACCAATGATGACCACAAGGATTTCAAGCAGCCTTTACCTTCCTATGAAAAAGGAGAGTCTTCAAAGACTTGAGGGGAAGCAATAAATAACACCTACACAAACAATGATAATGTGATTCATATGATTGAACCTTTGACTCTCCCAGTTAATGTCATCACCATCAATGAAAAGAAAAATGAAGTTGCCAATGTGGTTACACAAAATCAATCTAAGATCACTATCAGAGGGGTTGCATCCTATTCTCAACCAACTTCTGCACCAACAAACAAGTCATCAACTTCCAATAAAACTACCCTATCGCTTCCAGCTAAAAATTACAACCTGGTTGACCAATTACAATGAACAACCACGCAAATATCTATTCTAGAGTTGCTTAAGTTTTCACCATCACTCAAGGAGATCCTTGAGAGTGATCTTTTTCAAACAAACATGCCAAAGGACTTGGATGTCAACCGATTCCAAACAATGGTTAACCATTTAACTTCTCCACATTATCTATCTTTCTCAAAAGAAGGTGACAAATCCCTTAGCCACCCACATAATCATCCTTTGCACATAAAGGTATTGATTCACAAACATTGGGTTAAGCGCATTTTGATAAATGGAGGTTCTAGTTTGAACATATGTACTCTTAAACTGGTTACATCACTAGGTATTTTTGAACACTATTGATCCTCGAAAGAAGATAACCATCAAAGCATATGATGAGGAGGAGAGATCATCAAGGGGGCTAGTGTTTCTCCCTATCAAAGTGGGCCCTATTGAAAGAAGTGTTACTGTTATACACTGAATTTGCCCCTCTGATCTCAAGCTCTCTTGGTCTTGATAATCCAGTATAACATGGGAATCATCTCAAGGTTGTGGGACCTTATGCTAACCGAGATGAGACCTCCAGGTTCTAGGCTGGTTCCTCTTGGATAATCACCTTAATTTTCTTCTTAAATAGGAAAGTAAATCTTTTGAGGGAAAGGGATAGAAGGGTTGCATGAAAGGGAAATGACTGAAAGCAAACTACCTACTAGGTGATGCACCGAAATTAGGGCTTGGATCTCAGCATAGAGGAATGAAACTAATGGAGGAACTAGGTCAAATAAGTCACAACTCACTAGATAGGATTGCATAAGTATTTCATAAGAAGGCCTGAACATAAGACTCGACCTATGACCTGCAAACAAACAACCTTTTCTGCAACCAGGTGTGGGAATGAGACAAGACTGCTAGGGGCTGAAGTATACCCACAAAACATCTAAATCAGATCAGACACAGTAACACACAGATTTGCAGAAAATGAGAGGGACTAGGAACCCCAATGTCCATTAATCACATT
>MU223478.1:153496-168750 GCA_018584345.1 Thuja plicata
ACTCCCATGCACGCAGGCAGGAGTCTCAGAAAACCTAACTAGGGTTACAGATTTACAATGTACTAATTGACCCTAGGACAAAATCTAATCTGGCCATAAATGTGCACCAAGTGAATCGATCAGATCATATTTCCTTTTTTTGCCCATCCCTGTACTGGATCATGCCCGTAGACACGCAACCTGGAAGAAATCAGCTCTACCTGCAAGTAACCCCCATCATGAAAGTTCACCAACTGATCACAGTCCCCCAGGACGGGAAGTGACCCCTGACGGCCACTGCTCAATTTCTCATCAATGAGCCATCGATCATGACCATGTCCTCGGCCAACTGCAACTGGGAGCAATAACTTCGTGATTAGACTCTGTATCTTTTTCCATGCCTCTGAATCTTCTGTTTCTCCACCGACGTCGAACAAATCTATTCCAGGGATCAACAGACTCTCTGTGCATGGTCTCTCTGCAATTAGACCTTTCTGATCAGCTCTGGAACACGAGCACGGAGGAACCATGGCTGTTGAGCAATCACAGTGCCAAATCTGCCACCAAACATTCAAATTCAAAGTCCCGCGACCACGCGACTGACCGTTAGTCTCCTTGTCGCGAGCATCATACCTTAACCATAGTTAAATCTCACGACCTGGCGACAAAGCACTTTTAACCTCTGTTTAACTCGAGCCCAGATCTGGCGACAAGGCGACTGTGAAATCTCAAAGTCGCGAAGCACTTTACTTAACTTATCATCCGTCCCACGACCATGTGCCTAACTGCTACCTCAAACCGTCACGGCTTGTCGCCTGATCGCCAGATGCTATCCCTCCATCTTGAGACCATGCGAAAACACTTAGTCGCCAAGTCAGGGAATCCCTCTTATCAGTCAGCCTGTGCCTTTAATCTTTCTAGCGACCCCGCGACTCCCCTTGGCGCTGAGTCGGGAGTACTTTTCTCGTAGGGCACTTTGATCACCCGACCACGCGACCACCGTAAGATCCTCTGAACTTTGCATCGGACGGCCACCGCTAAGTCACTGAAAAATTGAGCATGCCCTTAAATGTTCCGCGATCCTGCGACGAGCAGCTATCTTCTATTGGTCGCGTAGTCGCGAGCTGCTTTTCTTTACTTTTCCTTGTCTAGCGACTGCGCGATGAGCATTTCCTTTTAACTCGTCACAAGATCGCGAGCTGAAAACCTTTTACCTTCATTGCTCGGCGACCGCGCAAAGAGCCACCTTCTTCCTCAGTCGCACACTCGCAAGTCTTTTCTTTTTCATTTGACAACTGCAGCGATTGAGCGATGAGCTCCTCTTTTCTGCTCGTCGCAAGGTTGCGAGCTCTTTTCCATTTACCCAATTTGATCAGCGACCAAGCGATGACCATATCTTTCTACTCATCGCGCACTCGCGAGCCCCTTTATCTTTACCTGAACTGCTCAGCGACTGCGCGACCATTTTGCTCTTCAGCTCATTGCCAACCCGCGAACTGGGAACCCGACATGCAAGAAGGTATCGCGACTGCGCGATGACCACTGTAAGCGCTGCACCCGCTCAGTCGCAGACAGATCAGACCAATGCAGGAATAGATTGCGATTGTGTAACGAGCGCGATTGGCAGCTCGTCGTGCACTCGCGCAACTTAATAACTTGAATCAAATTTCACCGCGATCAAGCGACTGAGGGCGGGCCCCAACTGTCACAGGGCTTATGACATTATCTAGCGACCTCACGACCAAAGAACAAATGCTAAGTCGGGAGACACTGAGGGAATATTCGGAAAGATCACCAGACTATGCGACACAAGGAAAGCGCAGAGTCAGGGAAAGAAAAGGAATATTCGATCAAGGCAAAGCGATTACGCGACTGAAAATAAGCACATGTTCTAAGTGATGGGAAAAAGTAACTTCAAAACATAACATGCCAAAGCCTAAGGGTTTATTTCATCGTTCAACATAAGAGACTTAGGGTTCCTTAGGGCTTTAAGGGTTTTAGTGAGGATCTGAAACCCTGAAAAAACAAGACAGATGAAACCAAATAGGGCAAACCAGACCAAATGCACATAAAGGGAAATTTGGGCAACAGTTACATGTCAGGTGCTAGACCTTCCTCTTGCATAAAACATATTGCTAGGCAGACATTGGATTCATGACATGCAAGTAGTCCCTTCTACTTATCATCAATGTGTGAAATTTTCATACAATGGGGTAGAGGTGTCCATTCCACCTGACAATTCCTACTATTGTAACACTTTGAAACAAGATGACAATATGGTTCCGAACAACAAAGAGGCACCATAAGCTTTTGAAGTTGCTCAAAAGGCATTGATGAAGAGTTTTGAGGAAAAATTGAAGATCAATAACATGAGCATGGGAGAATACCAGTTAACCTCTCTTCCTACATCTCCTAGATCTTATGACATGCCATCCTCATCCTTCAGAACCTTCAAATAGTCAACAAGTGGAAATACATAAGGGAACTAGAATAGTAAAGTCGCGTGTTTCTCTTTCAGAAGAGAATGAAGAAAAATTTGTCCTCGCATGGTTGTAAAAGGATGAAGAACAAGATCACAAAGTGAAACATGTGGAAATCTTCCCACAGAAGTATGGGAAGGGATATCAACTAATGAAACAAATGGGATACAAAGGAAAGGGACCTCTTGGAAAAGACAAAGGTCTAATAGAACCCATTCATTTTGAATTTTGAAGTCCTATAGATATGACTAGCTTGGGATATCATGTGAATAAATTTCATCCCTCTCCCAGAAATGTCCCTAGCAGCTCTCACATAGACACGTATGAGACAGATACTGAAGATGAAGTAGAGAGTATCCCTTTTCCTTTTGAACGGCTCATGCGTGCTTCCACTGAAAATCCTGGATATCAGGGGAACCTTACGGTCCATCATTTTGCAGAGCTTCCTTTGAACCAAATAGATCCATTGCTTCAACAAATGAGAAATATACGTCGACTCAAAAGCAAGACATGCACTTAGATACAGAACTTAAAGATAGACATCCTAACTAGGGGCAGCTTTTTTTTACCTCTCATGTCTTTGATTTGCCTCATTTCTCAAATGATGGGGTGCACGCTGTTGAGGAAGATTCTCCTCGTGCCTCTCAAAGACCAACTAATGATTCTACACAATGTGGGACAAGTCAGCATCATGAAAATAATAGATATCTCAATGTCCTGAGGACTCTCTCTCTATATTTGGAGAATAGGGATCATTCTCTTATTCGATATGACTATGGACAAAATCAGGATAATACTTCAAAGGAACAACATCCTAACTGGGGGCAAACTGTGGCTCCTATACATGTGTTAGACTTGCCTTACTCAATTGAAATAGACTCAAATGAGTATGAGTGGGATTCCTTTTCTAATGCCACTGGGGCTATTGAAATTGATGTGGTTTGCAAAGATGCACCTCTGCTACGTGGGGAATTTTCTTGCATTGTGGAAGCATCAGGCTCACCCCTAAGTGAACATTTAGAACTAGAGCCCATCTACATTCCTAAAGATGATTGTTATTCTGAAGACGAGGAAAGGCTACCTCTTCCACCTAGCATCAACTATGGTTTTAGAAGGGAACCTAGGAATTCTCTCGCATCTGCTACTCAGAACTAGGATTTTGACAAGCGTTCCAGCAATAGCTCTGCATGAACTAGCAATAGAGGTGGTCTGACATCCACTAGTCAAAAAAATAATCTTACAACAGAACAATGGGATCATGAAGCATAAGAAGACAAAGCAACTTGGGACCTTTGAGATCTTAAAGATCTTGATATGGCCCCTAGCCCATGGCTCTCATCCTTGAGAATTGAAATTGTTCCGCTAAGCCTGTTCTGGTTAGGATGTCTGATCATTAGGAGAATGAGCGCAATAATGCTAGGTCAAATGGATTTAATTCACATGCTACTAACAACGGCTCTGCTAGTAGTGTTAGGAAGAATCATGGTTTAGGTAGTCCTTCAGAGATTGCTATCACAAATCTTCTCTTACCTATCGAAGACCTTGATCATGATAACTTTGTTCTATCCTTAGAAACCATTGAGTCTCTACCCCTTGTTCACCTTGAACTTATCGAATGGAACCCTGATGCACCTCTAGACTTGATTTATACTCCTAATGACTACACCCTATCCTGCTACCTAAATTCCATTGAACCCCTCACCTCTTCCACCAACACAATGAGCATCGCCATGACAGAGTGGGATATCAAGTTTCTCAGTCTTACAAAGATAAATAAAAAGAAAGAGCATTCTGATGGTGAAAACCACTTAGTGGTAGTATGAAAACCTAAAATAGTAAAAATAAAGACGTATCCAATGGTGAAAACCTCTCTGAGGTGCCAGAGGATGGGAAACTTGATGTTCTACCTAACAATTTTTAGGAAAGATCTTCAGTGCTGGTCGAACCTACATAGTCTGTCAATCTGGGAATAGCAAAGGAACCTCAACTGATCTACTTAGCACAATCTTTTTCCAAGGAAGAGAAACAAAGGTTTACCCAATTCTTCAAGGAAAATAAAATCAACTTCTCTTGGTCATATTCAAATATGCTTGGATTGGATACAGATTTGATCATGCACCATTTATCTATTGCTCCAGAAACTAAACCGATCAAACAGAAACTGAGAAAGATGCATCCTCATGTAGCATTAATGGTAAAATATGAGCTAGAAAAGATTTTGAAAGTTGGATTTTTTAGAGCTATACACTATGCTGAGTGGATTTCCAATATTTGTCCTATCTCCAAGCATGATAAAACAATCAGGGTTTGCACTGATTTCAAGGATCTCAACAAAGCATGTCCTAAAGAGAACTTTCCACTACCTAACATTGACATGATTGTGGATCTAATAACGGGCTATGAGATGTATTCACTATGGGATTGATTCTCCGTCTACAACCATATTAAAATAGCCCCCAAAGATCAATAAAATAATGCTTTCACATGCTCCTGGGGCACCTTCTAGTGCAAAGTAATGACATTTGGCCTAAAAAATGTTGGGGCTACTTATCAATGGGCTATGACTTCTATTTTCCATGATAAGATGGATAAAAGCATGGAAGACTATGCGGATGACACTCTAGCTAATTCAATCAAAAGATTTACACATCTCAATGATTTAGAATAGATCCTTGATCGTATGGATTAATTCAAGCTTAGGCTCAACCCTAAGAAGTGCGCTTTTGGTGTTACCTCCGGTAAACTTCTGGGTTACATTGTTTCAGCTAAGGGAATTGAGTTTGATCCTGAAAAGGTTGTTGTTATCATGGACATGCCACCACCCAAGAATATTGGTCAGGTTAGAATATTACAAGGAAAATTACAATACATCAAAAGGTTTATCTCCCAACTTGCTGATATGGCTCAACCTTTCACGAGAACCTTGCATAAAGGTGTAACAAACAATTGGAATGATGGATGAAAACAACATTTTCAACAAATCAAAGACTATCTAGAAAATCCTCCAGTATTGATGGTTCCTATTCAGGGAAAGCCTCTCCTCCTTTATATCTCTACTACAGAAACATCCATGGGCACTTTTCTTGTTCAACATGATCATATGGGAAAAGAGAAAGCCATCTACTATATTAGCAGAACCATGGTCTCTTATGAGCATAATTATAATATCATTGAAAAGGCTTGTCTCGTAGTGGTATTTTCCTCTCAAAAGCTAAGACACTATATGCTAGCACACTCTGTCAAGCTGATTGCTAAGATCAACCCTCTCAAGTACCTATTAAGCAAAGAAACTCTCATCGGAAGGCTATCCAAGTGGGTTATGGTACTGAAAGAATTTTATATTGAATATGTTGACAGAAAAGCCATCAAGGGACAGGTTTTTTTTATCATCTAGCTGATGCTCCTTTACAAGACACACAACCACTGTTAATTGAGTTCCCTGATGAATCTTAACAGTACTGGAAAATTTTCTTTGACAGATCTTTTACATGGCAAGGATCTGGTGTTGGATTTCGTTTCATCACACCACAAGGATACAAGATCCCCAAGGCTTATAAAATGATGTTTCCTTATACTAACAAAATTGTGGAATTTGAAGCTTTGGTGAATGGTTTGAAGATGACCATTGAATGGAAAATCACTAAATTGCATATCTATGGTGACTCACAGTTGGTGATCAATCAAATCAATGATCAGTATCAAACATGTGATGAAAAAATTCTACCATATAAAAGGATGATCGATGACCTTAAGAAATACTTTATGTTTGTTACTTTTCAGCAAATACCAAGAGAAGAAAACAGAGCAGCTAATGCTATGGCCACCTTGGCCTCCATGTTGCAACTAGAGGAACATCGCTTTCGCTAGGACTTCCTAGTGGAATAGATCCTCTTTCATTCCTATGAGTCCCCTGAATCCAAAGTCATGTGCTCCCTCATGTGTACTAATTCTTCCCGCTATGCTCATGTATTTACTCTTACCTCCATAATTAGACCTTACCTAATGACCTATCTAAAAATGAGAAACAAAGTCTCATAAAGAATGCATCACATTACCTGATTATGGATAATGACTTGTATAAAAGAGGTCTCGATAGTACTCTCCTTAGGTGTCTAGAACATGAAGAGTCTAAGCGTGCACTAGAGGAAGTCCATGAAGGTGTCTGTGGATCTCACTCGAATGGCCTTTTGTTGGCGAAGAAACTCATACGAGCAGGATATTACTAGCCCTATATGGAAAAGGATGTTGTAGATTTTTCCAAAACATGTAGAAAGTGTCAAGCTTACGATAACCTAATTCTGGCTCCTTCACGTGAGCTATTACCTTTCATTACTCACTAGCCATTTCAACAATGGGCCTTTGATCTAATTGGGAAGATTTATCCCTTGTCCTCTAGTAGGCACAAATTTGTCATAAATACCATTGAATACTTCACAAAGTGGGTTAAAGAAGTCCCTCTGATTACAGCTACAAGAAAGAAAGTGTCTATGTTCATCCTAAATTACATCATCTATAGATATGAAATACCCTCATCCATTGTGATAGACAATGGGGGACAATTCAAGAATAAGGACATTGATGAATTATGTAACAAGTTTAAGATTACCCAACACTACTCTTCTACTTACTACCCTCAAGGGAATGGACAGGTTGAGGCCTCCAACAAAAACATACTGAAGATCTTGCATAGAACAATGAGTAAGAATGGGAAGGACTAGCACCTTCAGCTCAATCTAGCTTTCTGGGCTTATAGAACCAATATCAGAACACCTACAGGGGCAACGCCATTTTATTTAGTATATGGCATGAAATTTGTATTTCTCATTGAGGTAGAAATAACCCCTCTCTGATTCAATCTACATGGACTCATTATTGGTGAAGATTATCGAATTTCTAGAATTTGGGAGCTTTAATTACTCGATGAACGCAAAAAAGAAGCATTCAACCATCTAAGGATCTATCAAAAGAGAATGTCTCAAGGATACAAGAAGAAAGTGAGACATAGAGAATTTCAGGTTGTAAAAGTTGTACTTAAAGAGAATCCAAAGAATCAACAACATCGTGAAAAGAAGGGAAAGTTTGAACCCAACTAGTTGGGTCCCTTTGTGATCACTACAACTTTTGGCTTTGGGGCCTATCAACTTTCAACTCCAGAGGGGGACACTTTTACCGATCCCATCAATACTCTTCACCTAAAGAAGTTCTATACTTTAGCATTCATGCAGGTCAGCAGCATGTACATAAATATGATCCTGAAAAAAGAACAAAAAAAGAAGAAAAGTAGAAAAAGATAGAAACATTTGCAAAAAGTCCTGAAAAAATGACCATCTTGGTGAAAACCTGGAGAACAGGCACCTTGATGAGTCAATAAAAAAAAAATTAAAAAGTGAAAAGATCCTAAAATTATGAGTTGTATTGTTTTGATAATCAAGTTGAATTATGACACACTAGGTTCTTCAAAAGATCACGTGTTGTCATTAGGAAGTTTGTACTTACCCACAATAGATGGCATAAATTCTAATGACCCCCAATCATCATTTAAAAGGGAACTTGTAGGAGAAGAAGTATCTTTAGGAGATGATGTGTTGTATTTAAATGTTGTAGGGATAAAAAAAGAATCAGATTTAGTTTGTAAGCAATTACTAGGTCTATCATCAGTAAGAAGTGTGTACATTGTGTTATTGTATATGAACTTAACTTTGCAATGAAGAGTTGAAGGAACAAAATGCATGGCATGCAACCATGGCCACCCTAAGACAATATTATAGCTAAGAGGACCAAACATTCCATTAATAGGTGTGGGTAAAATAGAAAGACATTCCTAGATAGGAAAAGTTATAGCACCAAAGGATCTTTTAGCAACATTGTCAAAGCCACTGATTTTTTAGCAGAATTTTTTTTATAATTTCCTCCTCTTTCTCTAAAATATCCTCATAAGGGGGTATGTTTTAGGAGAAGGGTCATCATCATATATGAATATGTCATCTCTAAAGGGGGTAGAATTTTTTTTAACCATTATATCATCTTCCTTTATGAAGGTTTCTTCATGAGGAAGAGAATAATCAATGTCACTATCCAAGGGCTCATCCCAAATTGCAGAATCATCAAGGGTAGGAACATCTTAATGAATGAAGCACACTTTAGGAGAGGAATAATCATGAATCACTAGACAGTGATTCCTACAAGGAATGGGGTGGGAAGGAAAGTAGGATAAAGTATCCTTCTCTTGCATGAAAATTTCCGCATGACAGAGATACATTTTATTAGAGGGACCAACATCGTCTTTTAAAATCTCACCCTTTCGAGGGAGATTCTTTGAAGAAATATTAATAGACTCTTCTTGTGCTAAAATTTTATCATTGCTAGGACTGGTTTTGGGAGACGGAATATTGTGATTATGGATTTAATTAAGAACTAAGCTATCATCATATGCATGAAAGGAAACATCTTGAAATTCTTGAAAGAAACTTGATGTTGAACTAGTAAATGATGTAATAACAACTCCATTCATGAAAATGTAATTTTGTGCTTTTTATTATTTTCAAAAATGTAATCATGAAGATGAAATGCAAGAATTAAATGTATCTATAAACCCTTGTAATTCATGAAAAGAACATCTCAATACACATAATGTAGCAAAGGTATGATGCAAATATTGATTAATGCAATGAATACAAGGTAGATATAACTAACAATTGAAAGGGTGAATTCATAAAAAGATAAATGCTAATCTAATGTAATGCATAAAAAAGTAGATCTAAACGCTAAATAATCATGTTTTTATTTTTATTTTTGGTTTTTGAATGACAAACACATGCAAGATCTAACTAACCAACACAAAAGGTATAATGCATGAAAGGGACACGTTTATGAAAATCTACAATATAAAATAGTGAGAAATGATGGGATGTAGATCACTCACCAAATGATATTGTGCATTGAAATAAAAACCCAAACTTAAAAAAATCTAATTAGCACAACCCAAATAGGATGAAGGGGTGCTAATGCAAGATCTATGTAAAATGGAGATTTGGGTATTCCTTATTGAATAAAGTGTGATTATGATATGTAAAAGTATGAAAGAAACTTACTGTATGATAAAGGAAATGACCAATAGAAAGATGTGATATCAGATGTGATGCATAAAAGTAAGTGCAAGAGGAAAATGAGAAGAATGAACTTGCCTTGGATGTAGGAAGGAACAAGTGAATTTTATATTTATATTTTATTGTCGCAGAGATGTCAGAAATATAAATGATTTAGGATCTGGAACACTGGTACCTGCAACTTCTGACCATGAAATTTGTAGATTCTGAGGACTATGCCAACTCAAGTCGGTCTAGACCCCAAAAGTTAGCCTAGTCCTAGAGACCCAAAAATTGGTGAAATTTGTAGAGGATTTGTCACTAGTTTTGTAACTCTAAAAATCCAGATCTGAGATTGTGCCATTTGTTCCTCCATAGAAGAAAGAAGGGAAATATTTTGTGGAAAAGGAGCAATGCCTTGGTCAAGCCTCTGTATAGGAATTAATCTTTAAATGAAATTATAGTTGCATAAGGAAATGTAGTCTAGATTTCAAATCACCTTATACCACAATGATGCAATGCTTCTTTAGAGATGATCACAAGTTTTGATGCAATATCTTGGAATCCACAAAAAACCCACTAGGAATTCATGAAACGAAACCCTTGAATGATGAATGATGTATTTTTTCACAATGTTGGATTGAGGAAGAAAGAGAAGAAGAAGAAGAAGAAGACTTGAAATGCTTCATGGCTTCCTTGTACTTGAATCTCTTGGATGCACAATAGATTGCTTGCATGCAGATAGTTTGCACAATAATGAAATGCTAATGGATGTAATCATGAATTGGAGGTGTGTAATGGATGTGAAAATGAGGGGAGAGGTCTCCTTTTATACACATTTTGGGGCCTATATTTTGCAAGGTCGACCTTGATTAAAGATCTCAAAGATAAATCCCCTCATCTGGACCAGAGCCTACTAAAAAGTGATTCCCTAAGCCAAGACTGACCTAGGTCGACATTGTGCAAGCATATTATTTTAGGGACCCAAGGGTTAATGCAAAGAAAGGGTGTTGAAGTCCATATTTCGCCCAAAAATTAAGGCAAATCCCTAGATCTAAAAATGCATGTAAAGGACCTAGATGGAAGATGAATTATTTCATGGGATGAAAAATGGGAAATCATGCATAGAACTTAGATCCATTCTCATGTTTTTTGTATAAATAATATTGATTTGATGGATGCAAAAGATATAGAAGGACGTGAAATCAACGTGGGAACCCATAGATGCAAAAAAAGGCTAAAAATGAGCACATAATAAGGGTTCTTACTTTTTCAGGATGATACACTCACTTACAACATTCATCATGGAAGTAGGATCAACGAGAAGTCCACGAGAGAACTTATCACTAATATTAGAGGAAATGCAATGCAGACTATTATTGTTTTAATAGTCTCCTTAGGATCAAATGTAATGAAAATATCATGTTTAGGCTTATGTTTGGGTTGGTGAATGAGATTAGCACCATTATTGATTGCACTCCACATATCATCAACCTCTATAGGGATGGGGCTACTAGGCACAACAATGCGGCTGGAAGGAGAAGGAAAACCCAAGGCACTACAATATGGGTGGAAGGAGAAGGAAATGAATTAGTTTACTCAACAATATTAGTAGAATGGGATGACAAATAATTACTATAGATTTGCATTTTTTGGTTGGGGGTGCAATAGTGTTGTGTCCATTATCATTCACACTCTCAATAGATACAATATTGGAATCTCAGATAAATATTCTTCAAATGAAAACACTTCTTAGCACCATGGCTAGGTTGGCAATAATATTGGTAAGTCTTTAGGATCTTGGGAAGATGGCAATGGTTTTTGAAGGACCAATAGGCTTTATGGGAGGAAGTTTCCAAAAAATAGCATTAATCAACTTCATCACATTATGAAAATATTCACAAAGAGATGCAAAGTAACTAGATGGTTTGAAAATAGCATGACAAGGCCGAGCCACATCTTTTGTTATGGCTGCCACTTGTGCATCAAATTTGTTGGAGTAATTATTGATTTTGATGAGGCATTTTTTTGGGATTTCAAAACTTCTAGTAATACTTATGAGAGGCATCAATCTTAGCAACTAGAGCCATTGGAGCTGATGACTAAAACTGGATCACCTAAAGAGGATAATTATGAAGCACTAGAACAATTCGGTAAGACAGGTACACTCATAAAACAACAACTTATTACTAATGTATTTTTGTAAATTAGAAATGATAATACGTTGAACATCCATATCAGATATAAAATTAGAAATTTGAGTATGCAAATATTTAAATAAACCAATTAAATCAGTCATTTTCTCCTTAACACCTTGCTTACAATGAATCAAATCAATTAAAGAGATACAAGAAAACCAATATTATTTTGAAATTTCTGTAATGAAATCATTACTAAGTTTTTTAAATGAATCAATAGAATAAGGAGGCAAAGAATAAAACCATTGTAAGGCGTTATTTCTAAATGGCATAGTAATCAATTTAATCATAAGGATATGATCATTAGAGAAGCCACTACACAAGGTTTGGAATGTTTTAACATGAGTCAAGGGATCACATTTTCTATTGAATGTCTCCAAGTGAGGCATTTCGATGTATTAAGGGATAATAATGAAACATGTTATCATAGTATACTAGACTAGCAATATTGCAAGTAGGAATGTTTTATTTTGATTAGGTTATAGAATCAATTTTTGGTTGTAATGATGAAACACTTTGGGCAAGTTTTTTTATGGTTACTTCAGTGAATGTATTCCTATTAGACATGCGAGATAATGAAGGATGAGGAGTGTTATAGAAAATGTATGGAGGTGCAATATTACGGTATGTAGGTATAGATGATGAATGGAAAATACATGAGACACTCATAGGAAAAGGTATGATATAATTCGGAATTCCTCCAAGACTAACATGTGTAAGATTAACATTTTGAATAGATGTTGCCATGCTAAATAGAGTATAGGTAGGTATATTAGGTAGGGATGTTAGAATAGGGATAAATTTCTCAAAATTAGGATTAGGATTAGAAAGAACAAGGTCTTCAGCAAAACTTGAGATTTTCACCAATAAGTTGAGATATGCCATTTGAGAATTCATTACCATGTTCATCATTTTGAATCAATTTCCTTAGTCGTTCAACTAAAGGGATTTCCTCACTACTATAATTTTCTTGACTTAACCCATGTTCAACCTTATAAAGTTCATGTGAAAGATTTTGCATTTGGGTAGAAGACTCTTGTTAATCATGCATCCTTACGTGGGAAATTACCGAATGTATGAAATTACCATTAAACTAGTAACTAATCGCCACATACAGCCATTGTTAGTAAATCTACGAGCAACCCATAATATAGAAATCACCACACATACAGCCATTGTTAGTAAATCTACAAGCAACCCATAATATTGAGATATTGTGTTTTAGATAAAGTACGAGAACAAATTCATAGACTAATGCAAGACATGAAATTTTCACGTACCCAAGCAAATTAGACCATTGTGGACATTAAACATGAATTTATTCACAGCACAACAACAAAAATCAGATGGACTTAAGACTAATTGTTAAATCATTCTTTAAAATTTTCTATGAATTTATTAGTGCACACTAGGTTGTGAGCAAATTTTAATGTGTACAGCCTTCGCAAGAACTAACACAAAGCCCAGACTAATATCTTTTATTGGCTATATGTGAAGGGGTAAATAGAGTATCACGAACAAAATTAATTAGATTATCTTTGTTCATATGAAATCATAATCAGAATTAATACACAGGTTTTGTATACACGATTTTTAAATCAGGTGCCAACAATTACAGATGTTTAAAACAAAGAGGGAATTTTTAAATCGTAGATATATTAATGTTGACAACCCCATTCATCCAAACTAAGGAATGTTCCAATCATAATTCCAATTTAGCTTAAATTGTAAAATGAAACAAAACAAAATTATCAATCAAAGGAATGTTCCAATATGCATTCCACTTTAGTTTAGATTGTTAAATCATACAAAAGAAAGCTATCGGAATGACTACTATTTCAGCTTCTCACCTACGAAATATTTTCTATATTTTTATTTGTATAAAAATATGTTATATCGTTCATGTAGAAGATATCATTCACTATTAAATTACGTGAACACTAGATTTGTCATTCTAATAATTTGTAACGATCAGAATAATTTGGCACTAAACCTTTTTGTTTTGAACTCTATTATCATTAATATAAACTTTGTTGGAATAGGCATTTCACTGAAGAAAATAATAATTTGGCTCTTAAGAAATAGCGTGACAATTAAAAGTGAATAATATTGCAGGCGACTCGTCACACTGCAACCTTTTTTATCGTTTTCTAATGAGATTTTACTAAAACAGGACCTATTACAAAATTCTTGATGTACAGATGACAAACACTACTGGATAAAAAAAGAAACAAGTTTGAGTTCCTACAAACCATTTCATTATTCCTCATTGACGTGGCTTCTTCGATCGTTTGATTCAATTATATGGCAATAAAAGATTATTGACAGCCAAATTGTACATGTTTAATTCAAACTCGAATCTTTCAGATAATTAAACCATACAACTCAGAAAATAGACTTGCGAGATAGAGAAATTTCTTTTATTGAACTTGAAAATAAGATAACCATTCGATACATAACTGCTATAGAAGTATTAAACATATACGATGACCCACAAAAGACATTAAGGCTGAACAGCCTGTAAAGTAAAGCAGATATAGATAGCTTCAGATCGATACAAAATTGGAGATACAATGCAGGGAACACATCCCTACATCTCCTACAAAACTCATGTGGTACGCACCTTCATTAAACCTGCACATAACCAAGACGATGTATATCAGAGCTTTTGTTGAAACCAAACAAAGCAAAAAAGAGCCTTCCTAAAAATTTAAGAAAACCGAGTTCTGTTAACTTGTTAGTTTATGAGAGCTTACGTTATTTGTAAGCATTCGAAGCTGCTACAGCAATGATGACCACCGCAGCGGTGACCATCATCACCAGGGCAGTAAAAGCAAAACCCATGAATAAAGGAGGCAAAATAAACCACGGCTTCCTTTAAGATTGTTCAGAACACTCTTTCTAACGAAGCTAATTGCACTAAGAGCATACTACTTAATAAAATTGCAGGGGCATATATAGACGGAAAGAGCGTCATTGCATTCATATCGACGAATCAATTGACAAGATCTCAACTTAAACGCTACAGCTAAGAAATCTTTCACTTCCACCGCGGAATCTCTCAGGCGATCCATTTGGGAACCAGCAATATATTATTATTTTCTACTGTCTAATTGTTAAGTTTTAGGATAGCTGCAAATGTAATAGCATTCTATTTTGTATGTGTTTTCCAAATGCAACAATCTCTCTTTCATTTATATTAGGAATGAGGCTAGGAGAGACATGTCCCTTCATGGGACATGTCTATTCATTATTATTTATAAGAAAGGACATGCCTCTTCCTATTAATCATAAGTTAATCAATCTTATAATGTTTCATCAATCAATTATTAATTAAGAATAATATAATAATTTAATATTAAATATTAAATTTCGTATGATTAATAATAATATAATATATATAATATATTATTATTAATCAACATGTATTATATATATTCTAATGATCATACGACTGAAGCTACAAACATTAACACTCCCTCTTAGCTAGGGAGGATGATCAAACAGAATGT